>JAZKJV010003044.1:0-403832 GCA_037367405.1 Ottelia alismoides | reverse complement strand
TACCACTCACAAAAATAAAGTCAGACAAACAATTAACCCATACAAGATATAACAGTGAAAAGATAAATGTTGAGTTAAAATTTATTATAATTCTACAAATGTGTGTATAGGTGTAAGTATGTGTAGAGTGTCTAACACAAGAAGCATATGGTAGATTAGGAAAGTAGATCCAAAAAAAATTCATTTTCTCTTGTCTTCTATTATCTTGTTGCATGGGTTTTAAATATAATTTTTTATGGATTTTAAATTTACATTTTTTATTTATTTCCAATTTTATAATTTTATTTTCATATTTTCTGACTTTTAATTTTTAATTTCTTTTTAATAGTTAATATAAGAATAAATACAACTATATAGATAATATAGAGTAATATTTATAAATATCACTAAAAATAACTAAAAATTATGGAATAAAATGATTTTGCATTTTTTGTATTTTTATACTATTTATACGATATTGGGGGGAATTATTGCTAATTTTTATATATTTTTAAAGTAAAAAATATCCCAAATCAAGGAATAAATAAATAGGCTGAATTGATTTGAGATTTAAAAAATAGCAAAAAGCTTCAAAATTTCTCAAATAAATTTTAGTATATAGATATTTATAAAAAGGAAATTTAGAGATAAAAATAAAATTATTGGATTTTGGTGATTTTTTATATTTTTATAAAGGATTTTAGAGCTTTTTAATTTTTAAGGATTTCTTTTTCTATTTTAGGATTTTTGACCCAGAGACAGAAAATACGATAATACACAAAATATATTTTTTTGTGAAATTTTCCAAAAAGTTTTATATTTTTTAGTATCTTTAAATACAAATTGGGGGAAAAATGTGCTCTTTTTTATTTTTAGAAAATAGTTAAAAACCTAAATTGCAAATATGCAAATATGACGTGAAAGTCTATGGAAGCAGGCACTTAACCCTGTTTTTTCAGAATTTTTGAGAGCACAGATGATATTTACAAAAATTTAAGAACAAGTACAAAAATTATTGAACTAGAAGGGGTATATTTGCAATTAAAATAAAAGTAAGGGGATACATGGCAAATTACCTAAAAAGTTACAAATAATATTTAAAAATTTAAGAACTAAATCGAAATACAAAAAGGTGCAATGTCTCCAAACGAAATGCAAAATCGCTTCGAACGTGGGATAAAACGAGAGGTGATGTAGCTAGGACCCAAATGTAATATGAAAAAAGTACAGGGTACACTTGCAAATTTTACCAAAAGTTTGAAACTACTTTAAAAAATTATAGGACTAAAATATAAATAGACAAAAGCTAGATATAAAAGATGCAAAATAACCCCAATAAGGCACGATGGGATGAATGAAGATCCTTGACTTGACATGTGGCATGTCTACATCTTACGATAATGGTTCGTCAACCAACGATAGAGATTAGATCTCACTGAGGAGATCAACAGTAAAGGTGTGGCAAAATCAGACATTGGCTTCTCGATCTGGGATGCTGCTCCTGATCCAACGGCTGGTGAAACATGTGGAAGAACGGCTGAAGAACTCTCCATTGTGAGGTTTGATCCGTTTGATGTGTGCTGCTCCACCCACCTACAAGCCACCTGAGGATCTCCAATCACTCATGTAGCTACGACGAATCTCCAGGAGCTTCAAAATGGATTGGGAGGCACTGATAGCCCCCTGGGGGTTGATGACGCTTCGGTGAAGACTTGGAAGGTATCATTGACAAAACTGAAATAGGTCCCTTCATCTCCTGAGACCGGCAAAAACATATGGCTGGGTCGAGGGCAACCTGCCTCACCCGTTAGGGGGTGAAATGGTCGTGAAATTAGGTGGGGCGGTGAGGTCTTAGGCGAGCGATGGAGGATGACCTCAATTGCTAGATCTGGAAGGGATCAAGGTGAGCGAAGGTGGTCTGGAGATGGAGAAGCTCAGGGAAAGAAATGGTGGCGAACGAGGGGTCAGAACAGGGTTGATGCATGGTGTCCGCTTCGACGAGCTATGAAAATGGAATTCTAGCCTAAAATGTGCGATCAAAATACAAAATAAAATGCGGAATTGAAATGCAATAATTAAATCTACTTAGAAAGCTCGAAAAGGGACCTCAAGTGGCTGTGAGACACGAAATGGATACCTCATGACGGCATACCATTGGAGATGGTGGAAATCACCGCTACACCACTTCCTTGATTCAATTAAATGCTAGGCGAACTCCCTATCACAAAGATCAAGCCATGGAGCGCAAAAGTAGGAGAAGAAATGGAGCCAAGGGGATTCAGAAAATCAAAGATGGTGATGGCTCAAGTTATGTACATGTGACAAACGGACGGAGAAAATCGAGGTGGCTGGATCGGTGCATTGATTCATTCCTCGAGGAGATGATTTGGCGTGATAGGTGGATGTTCGAGGAGAAAAAGTCATGGAGGAATCAATCTGAATCTATGCTTATATCGGTTGGAGAAAAAGGGAGAAGGATGGATCAAATGTCGAATATGATAGGCCTAGACCTGGGTCAGAGAAGTTGACCCTGGCTAACGGGGAGCATGACCTGATTTGGTTACGTCACCCGTAAAAAGACAAAACTGAAATAAATTAGAAAATAAATCAAAATAAATTAGTAAATGATTTTATTAATTTTTGGTTACAACATGAAAATGTTTATTATTTTATTTAGTATTTTAATTCTATTTTTGTTTATTTTTATGACTTAATTTATTACATGTTAATTTTTACAAGTATATTTATAAGTATATTGACTTATATTTTGTATAATTTATTTTTTTTTATTTTTGATGTTATTATTTTATTTTATTAATTTATATAATTATAACTTATTTAGATATACTTAAATATATTTTTATTTTATTTTTTCAGAAGTTATTTGTATACTTAAATAAATATGTATATTTATTATATAGGTATATGTATAGTGTAATTATCTATGTATTTTTGTAAATTATTTTATTTTATTATTTTCTTTATGATTTTATTGTATTCTAAAAATTTACATATAGTATAAATAATATTTAATAAATTATAAAAATATAAAATTATGAAACTATAAAGAATAAATAAATTTAATATTGTGTTCAAGTATATAGGGGTCCAGAACCTAACATTTGCATCTTAACTCCACATGAAGTGAAATCACCTTCATTAAATTGCCTAATTAAAAGTTATACATAATTAAAGGTGAATTTGGTAATCTTGATCTTATATGAAGAAGATATGAGTATGGGAAGTTTGATTTTTGAAATTTTATTCTGAGTATAAAATGTGCACTGTGTATTATTTTTGTGTAAAATTAGTTTTGTATTTTTCTATATATTGTTATTTACAATTTTTATGTTCAAAGTTTCTTTATATGAGGTGCAAATATTAAAGAATAAAATAGGTCCCAAAAATGCAATAATGAAGGCTAAAAATTAGGGTTTTTATTGTGTATTTCACCTTATCTCCCCTACTTTATTCCTTGTCGACCCAGTCATCAGGATGCCTAGGTCTTGGGGTTTAGAGTCATAAAATACCTTTGGTATTTAATTTCCTTTTCTTTTCTTTTCTTTATTCTTTTGTTTTGATTTTAAATAATGTATTATATGTAGTATTTAAATAATAAATTTTGACTGTTAATTTATGCAAAATAATGTTTTGTATATGCATTTAGCTAGGGTTTAAAGGACAAAATGAAAGAATAAAGATGAAGAAATGTAGATTCATCACCAGGCACAAGATCAAGGACCTCAAAGTCACAGATCATAGGTTCCAAAGGAGGTGGAAGAAGTATGGGTTACTTTTCGGGTAGTACACACTCCTATAGGGATAATGCTTAAAAGGAATTGTTATAAGATTTTTGCCTGAATAACAAAATTCAATTGCGAGGATAAAAATAGATGAAATCTTATGACTTTATCTATGTTGAGTTGTTGAACCAAAACTTGTTTGGTGTTTGTTTTATTTTAGTTAAGCTAAAAAATCAGTCCCACACACTTTGTGGCATTTTTCTTTCCTCTATTTTATTCCTCAATTGACCCCAACTCTCTTTGAGCCTTCTAATGTTTTGTACTCCTTTTACTTCTTGTTGACCTCCATATCATTCATCCATTATCAATCTCCCTCTCTATCTTCGAGATTGCGACTTATGGATGGCTTGGTTGGGTCTTCGTCTACATCAATATCGATTCCATGCAGCTGTCTTCTCCAATATTTCAATGTGATTCCCGAGAAATCGATTCGGACTCCACGGACCGATCTCCATACTTCCCACCTTCTTCAATAATCCGAGATCATTCTTGTCCCGAATACATCCCATTTTGGATGGAAATTGGTTTCACTCCTTAGACATTGCCATGCTTAATAAAGTTTTGTGTTGACCTTAGCATAGGACAATTCTCTACATTTGGTGCCTCATTCCATGTAAAGGTCATGAGCCCGATCTAGAGCTAGAAATTCTCTCAGACTCATAGACATATACAGAGATGGCTCCCACAGGAAAAGGGAAGAGACACCAGCATCCTCCGCAGCCAGATCAGGGCGAGCCATACCAGATTGTAGTGAATGCACAGCTTGTTGCCTCTATTCAGGCAATACAACAATGACTCACCGACTAGGCATTGGCCCATGCCACCTTTCAAGAAATGCTCAATGATCTGAGGAGAAGGAGAGACAACACATGAGGAGGAGAATAGGAAGAGAGAGAGAAAATGGAGGCCCAACAGATGAAGCTCGAGCAGAGAGGCCCAAGCCCACGCTTAAGGAGACCTACAATAGCAGAGAGGGCCAAATGACCAAGTGGATCCAAATCCCTGCGGACCATGCACACTTTGTGTGGAAGCCACAACTCTTGTTGCTTCTACCCACCTTCAACGAGAATGCGAATGAGGAACCTTATATCCATCTACAACAATTTGAACACATCTGTGGTACAACTCACTACACTAAAATATTGTAGGTATATTCAAGATGACATTCTCATTCATACTTCAACACAAAGTGCTTCATTGGATCAATCATATGGGAAAGTCGTCATCACCTGGGAGGAGTTAAAGTCAGCCTTCTTGCACAAATTCTACCCTCTCAGGAGGTTAAATCAGATTCGTGTCCTCATAGCCAACTTCACCCAACCACCCATCAATCCATTCGTGAGGCTTGGGAGAGGATTATAAAATTACAAGAGAAATTCAAAAATCATGACATTTCTAGGACCAGCCTGGTCCAACACTTCTTGGAGGACTCACAATTGAGATACAGAAGCTCATGGATGTCGCATGTTGTGGTTCACATTTCAACAAGGGCGAGGATGTTGTCTAACAAATCTTCAACGAAATGGTCAAAGGAGAGGCTGCCTTATCATCGTCTCGTGCATATCAATGTCAGCCACAAAAACTACATAATCCAGTTCATATGGCGGCTTCTCACGAGCCGGACAGGGATGAGAGATCCAACTTGAGCATCATAGGGAGACACCTATCAGTGGTGGATATTATAGAGAACGATCACAGGACCTAGAGAAATTATCTGTTATTGAATAGAGGATGCAACATCTGGACAAATTGGATAAGATAACTAAGTAGTTGGAGCTGCTAGTGAGTACCATTAACACCTGCCAGTCTGTGTCAGCAATAGCTTCAACTTCAGCTGAGACGAAGGAGCCCTCATCACCTCAACCTCTTTGGTAGAGTCCATCTCACCTAGTGGTCCAACATGTGTACTACGTGCTGGCCCCTGAACCCACATCGCCTAGCAGCCGCAACAACAACTTGTGCTCTACCAGCCTGAGCTATAGATCTTACCAGATCCGTGCTCTCCTCCAGCACGTCTAAGTAATGAGGTGAATGGCCTATGGTGTAACAATGCACAACTAGCCCGTCCTGGTGGACCTCAACAGAGCCAGTCTACATGCAACCGTCAATTCCCTCAACACAAGGATGGAGATTTATACAAAACTAGCCTCAACACCACCAGTAGTCTCCGCCATATCAGTTCAATTGAAGATAGAATCAATATCTGCAGCCGTAGTAATGACAACACCAACATAATCTGCAGTACTCGATTGTCCCTTACCAGTAACCTCCTTAGCACCATTATAGGACCATCCTTCTCCCTAGTATAATTCTCAGCATTCCTACTTGCAACCACCATGTTATTCCCAATATCACATGGTCAACACATTGAACCATCCGAGGTTACTCTTGTGAACCCTGCCTTGGATTGTTTGGCTCAGTTGGTAAAGAGCCTTGCTGAAAATGTCAGATGCTTGATGACCTAACCACGACCAAAACTCCAATTCTGGCATAGGTGGAGGCCAACCCTAATAATTTTAAGAAGAAAGAGAAGATATCATGTGATGTTCTCTCTGGTCTAACAGAGTCAGTTGTGCATGATTTATTATTATTATTTAATGTTGCCCTCTCAAGTAACCTACTGCCACCATGAAGGGGAAGAATAAATCTTCGCCTGGCAAATCATCCTCTTCTACATTAGTTGATTTAATAGCTGGGCTGGGTGAGTACGAAGAAGACTGAGGAGAAGCATCAAAAAGAAAAAAGATAAAAAAATCTAAAAAACCAAAAAACAACAAAAAGAAAGCAGTAGTAGCATCCAAAGCACCACCATGCCAGCCACCGCGGTGATTGCACTTGCAACCACCCCGTTTCTAGCCGATGGAGCTCTACCAGCAGATTTTGGGTATCCACCTCTCTTGGATGACCATGCTCGTTTCAGTCATCCATTTATACATCCTGATGTGGGCACTGATTTTGATGTAAATAAGAACACATTCCTACTTTTGGTTATGTAAATATTCCTTTTCCATATGCTTTGAGAAAATAAAAAAATTAAAAAACTGCTTTGTCTTACCCTGATGTGGTCGAAAATATTTAGAATCTTGTTCTTGAGATGCCCCTGCTTAAGGCCATCAAGTACATGTCAAACATCAAGAAAGGGTTGAAAGAAAGCATGCACTTCAAAGATACAACCACGTTGAGCCAGAGAAGGAAATATGAAGAATATTCTGACCGCGGTGACTATGAACGAAATCAACAATCTCTTGACCAAATAAAAGACATGGGAGCTCCTCTTGTTCGATGCCAGATGTTCGACCAGGAATTTGATCGAATACTCCTTGATAGAGGTTCATCAATAAACCTGATGCATACTTCACTGCTCAAAGAGTTTTGGTTGGGACTGCTCAAATCTACAAGAATGTTTCTGCAATTCACAGACACTTCAATCAAGTGGCCTCGAGGAATTTTGGAGGATGTCATCATCACCATTCAGGGAATGTAGTTCCTTATGGACATCATTGTGCTCGACATGGACACCTCAGCTCCTCTTCTGGATACCTCGATAATACTTTGATGGTCATTCCTTCGAACAACCGAAGCACTATGACATTGGGCAGATCTCCTTTCATTCTAGAAACGACAAAGTACCGATCGAGATGATCCAAGTACTGAAACTGACTGAATCTGCATCAGACAAGAGTGGGCCAGTAGAGCACTGAACACAAGACTGTGACATTCTTGTTAAATCTACAATACAAATCTTTTCAAGGATGATATCAAGACCCTCGAATTCCTCTTCACAGAGCAATGAGTGGATAACACAGTCAAGTTCTCAGATGTCTTTGAGGGTGAGATCTTAACCGAGTTGTCAGGTGAATTTATTGTTGGCCACCTATCCTTGGCATAGTAGGAAGAGAATATTGAAAATTTATGTGAGCAATAATCTGTATTTGAAGAATTATATGCAACATTGGATTCAGAGCTTAGAGTGCCAGTGGTGGACATGGTACAGTTGATAGATCCAACACCATCATCCTGCACAGTAGTTGAGGTCACCACCAAACTAAATCAGACACTGCCTGAGCTCATACCACTTCCATTAAACATGAAATATGCCTTCCTTATGGGTACACAGAACATGTTTCCCATGATCATCGATTCCCAGTTGACATAGGGACAAGAATCTCGTCTACTCAAGTTTCTAGAAAGAAATCGCAAAGCCATAGGCGGTAAATTTTCAGATCTCCATAGGATCAACCTGTCATTGTGCTTGCATAACATATATCTTGAAGAAGATAGCAAGCCATCATGAGAGTTCCAACAAAGATTGAATCTGAATCTCTATTGTTATGAATGAAATCACGAAATGGTGTGATTTGGGATTCATATATCCCTTCTCCGACTAAAAATGGGTGAGTCCCTTGCATGTTGTGCCTAAGAAATTAGGGATCACCATGGTAAAGAATGACAAAGGAGAAGAGAACACAACCATAGTTCCAACATCTTTGCGCATACGTATGGACTACATATGTATAAATTTAGCGACCACGGACTATTTCCCGCTCCCCTTCATCGACCAGATAGTTAAAAGACTAGACATGAAGGAGTACTTTTTTTCTTGGATGGATACTCTGTTTCAATCAAGTCGCAATAGCTCCCAAAGATTAAGAGAAAATGACCTTTCCCTGTCCATTTGGGACCTACACCTTCCGCAGAATGATGTTTGTTTTGTGTAATTCTCTAGTGACATTTCAAAGATGTATGTTGGTCGTGTTCGTAGATATGGTTGGTATTTTTCTCAAGGTTTTCATGGACGATTTCTTGGTATACGATGACAGCTTTGATCAATTCCTATCTTACCTAGACCGAGTCTTGAAGAGATGCTATGAAGTGAACCTGGTGCTCTTATGGGAGAAAAGCCATTTCATGGTTATCAAAGGGATCGTGTTAGTCCATGTCATATCCAAACATGGCATGGAGGTAGATCCCGTGAAGGTGGATACCATTTCAAAACATGAGACACCTACAATTCTGAAAGCAAGTCCAGTCATTTCTTGGTCATGTCAGTTTCTAACGAAGATTCATCAAAGATTTCAACAAAATTGCCCGACTGTTAACTAAGCTTCTAGGTAAGGTGGCAGATTTCATTGTAGATGCCAGAGTCATCCAAGTCTTCAAGTAGTTGAAAGAATTGATCATCCAATCCCCTGTCCTTCAACCACCGAACTGGTCTCTTGTGATTTAGATCGTGACAAATGCTTCTGACTATGCCATTGGAGCAATTTTGGGACAATGAAGAGATAATATGCCATTTGTTATTCATTATGCTAGCAGGAATATATAAAACTACATTGTCATTGAGAAAGAGCTGTTAGCAGTCATCTTCGCCCTGGAGAAATTTAGATCACATCTGCTTGGATCCTAAGTTATTATATATACATACCATTCTACCATCAAGTAATTGAAAGCCAAGAAGGATGCCAAACTCAGACTCATCAGATGAATCCTTCTGCTCCAGGAGTTTAATCTTGAAATTTGTGATAAAACTGGAGTTAAAGATGTGGTGGCATATCATTTGTTGAGATTTCCAGAGCAATACATTCCTGAGTAAAGCTTATTACCGATCAATGAAACATTTCCAGCTGATTCCATTCTGTCACTCACCTCGCTCCCCCAGTTCGTCGATAGTGTGAATTATCTTGTGTCCAAGAGAACTCCACAAGATTGGACCAAGCTAAAAGTTGACAAATTTTTGTTAGATATTCATTCTATCAATGGGAGGATCCTTATCTCTTTCATAAGCAAGCAGATTGCATCTGGAGGAGCTGTATTTTTTAGGAGGAAGTCCAAAGTATCATCAAACATTGCCATGCCGGAGAATCAGGAGGATACCACTCCAGAAAAAGAATGGCAACAAAAATGCTCCAATAAGTTCTCTAGTGGCCAACCTTTTTCAACGATGCAAACGATTTTGTGAATTGATGCACTAACTGTCAGAAGATGGGTGTAACCAGAGGAATGAGAGATACAATGCCTTTGAAGTACATTCAGATCTCGGATGTATTTGATGCATGGGGCATTGACTTCATGGGCCCACTTCCCAATAGTATGGGTTATAAGTATATTCTACAAGATGACTATTACACCAGTCAGTGGGCGGAGTCTATCGCAACCGGAGCTGCCGATAGTCACATCGTTTCTCAGTTTCTGATGGAACACATCATTACAAGGTTTAGGATCCCCGAAATTCTTATATCCGATGGGGGGAACCATTTCATCAATAGAGAGATGAAGAAGCTGACACATGAATTTTACGTTGAATATCATGTCGCCTCTCTGTACCACCCACAATCAAATGGCCTAGCTGAATGTTCAAACATGGATATTAAAACAATTCTATAGAAGCTTGTACCTCTCGATAGGAAGAACTGGTCTCTGATACTCGACTCAGTTCTTTGAACCTCTCAGACTGCATACAAGTCACTATTGGAAATGTCTCCCTACCGCCTGGTGTATAGCAAGCCATGCCATTTGACCAGATCTTTATTGGCAATTAATGTATGTAATTTGGATTCCATGATGGTCAAAAAGAACAGAAAACTGGATCTGAATCGACTCCTTGAATTTCATGACTATGCATACGACAACAACCTAATGTACAAGGAGAAGGTCAAGAAGTGGCACGAAAAGCATATCCACCGCTAGACATTCGAACCTAGCTAAATGGTTTAAATGTTGAATGCAAAGTTAAAATTATTCCCAGAGAAGTTGAAAAGTAAATGGACTTGGTCTTTCATAGTAAAGCACGTGCATGATTATGGAAGCATCATCATATATGGTTTGTCAGCTGACACACATCTGTTCATGATCAATGGACAACTACTAAAGCCTTATCTTGAACATGATATGTTTCCATCCGTGGTTGATTCAATTCAGGTGGTCTACCATGAAGAGCTCAACAACGCACCATCAGCACATTCAGATAAGGCCAACAAAAATAATTTTTTTATTAATCACTCTTTTCTTATTTTCTTCTATTTGTTTCTAGTTCTTTCATTCTTCCAAAAAGTGTCACTCATCCCGTTCATCATTGATATACTTAAGATATACTTCATCCTAAGTATAAAGGGGGTGAGCATATTTGGGTGTTCATTCTTAGATCCCTCGCCTGCCTCCTCAACTTTTGATGTTATGTCAATACTAAGGGATATTTTACCCTAAGTATAGGGGGACAGGCTGAGTTGACGATTTATTTGTTCCCACCATCGACCCTCCCTGCAAGTTGAATACGATCTGCTATACTTAGGATTAGTTTATCCTAAATATAGTGGGGACGATCAACTTCTCATTTATTATTCAGTCGTTGTAGTATATACTTTCCTATCCTTAGTACGAGTTATGTCTTCCATTTCTCGCTGATCTATGACGACATAGCTCAAACTATGTATAGGGGTCATATATACATTGAATATATTTAGCCATAAATCATACTTTCGTATTTTTAATAATATGCCTATTAATAATAATTTAAACACATACCAAAATTATTTGTATATATTGATTAATAAACCAGTTAAAAATATTTGCAAAATGTTTGAAAAATGGTTGGAAAATTCTTTGAAAAATCTTTTGAAAATCGTTCGAAAAATATTTTGTAAAATATTCTCAAACCTTTGTAAAAATGTTTTGCTTGTAAAATGGTCTTCTTTTATTTGAGTAAAATGTTTTGAAAATCTATTTGCAAATGGTTTGGAAATTGATTGCAAAAATAATTTGAAAAATCTATACATATAGTTTGAAAAATCATTACAAAATGATTTTCAAATTTTATAAATATTTTTCAAAATTGATTGTTAATTTTTATTCAAAATAAAGTTTTCAAAATGTTTGTCAAAATATTTTGAAATCGTTTTGAGAACCTTGGACATAAGTCAAACAAATAACAACTTTTACAAACTATGTATATACATCTGTAAATGATAATTAACTCCAAGACTGTAAATACCTTGTGTAAATTATTGATGAATCTTGATTCATTAACATTATGTCTGCATTTGTCTTAGTACCCATAACAAATATATGTAGACATCCATTAATTTTCATCTTTTAACAAAACCATACTCATGAATAAAATGCACTTTTATGCATTAAAATCATGTAAATAAATTAAAGAATAAAAAATAAAAGAAAACAAAAAGGCAAATTGTAGATATGAAAATATGTACAATATGACTTAGAAAATAAATATAGCTGAAAGATATATTTATAACCTAACCCTCGAGACCAAGTCAGCATGGATTGGTCGATAAACAAATAAGTAGGAGGAGATAAGGAATGAAAACAAAAAAAATAATTAATTCTTCACTGTACACACTCTTCATTATTTACCCAATAATTATCAAATCTTCATTGATTTTTAATTAATTCATATTAACATATTTTCACCAAATTCTTTTCCTAATTATTTCTAAAAATGTATAGAAAAATATAAAAATAAGTTAAAAATAATATCTTGTATATATACCAAGAAATCTACCTTGTAAATTGTCAAATTCTCAACTTCCGAACATCATAACGTCCTCATACGATGTCCAATTTAACTCTACTCACTTTGTTCATAAAATAATATTCTCTAATTAATAGAGGTGATTTCACTTAAATTGGAGTCTGTTTGTAAAAAAAGTCGATTTTGAGTCCTTATCACAACTTGGTTTCTGGGCTATTTATTTTATCTAGAATACATTACTTATTGTTTTAATGATTTTATAATTTTTAATTAATTTCTTAATCTTGTATTTTAACCATGATTTATTTCAGAATTTTTAGAACTTCTTTATTATTTTAAATAAATAAAAAACCCTAGTTTATAGGTAAATTTGAACTGTATAACTTATACCCATGTTTATCAATATACTTAAAGTAATTTATTAAAATCTATAAAAATACACAAAGATTTTATTTATAATTTTATTAATTAATAAAATATAAAATGGTATACTATTTATTAATTTATTGAATTAAAAATCAAATACCTATTTATATAATATTAACTATACCTATTTATTAATATAATATTTATATGTGAAAAAGGAGGCGTTTTGCATAACAGCCAAGTTGGTTGTTACACGGAGCAATTCACCTATTATTTATTTATTTTTCAAAAACTCCACCATGTATATTCATCTATATATCCATCCTACATGTCATTCGAATTTCATGAGAAACAGAGACTCCCATGCCCTCCATGTAGAACATGTAATTCTAACAGTCTGAAATTTGTTGTAATCGATATGTTCTGGATGGGTGGCATATGAGTCTTTGTTTCTCACGAAATTTGAATGCCATATAGGAGGGATATATATGAATATACATGATTTTATTTTTAAAAAAATAAAGGGAGGGGGGGGGGACTGCCCTTTGTAACAACCAACTTGGCTGTTACACAAAACAACCTCCCCACCCTCTATTTATATTACATAAATTATTAATTATATATAAAAAAGTAATTATACCATAATTTAGATATATTAATTGTCTAAATATTTTTTGTTCTTATACCTATTTAAAATAACACTATTTACTAATTAATATATATTTAATAATCCATTTCTTGATACTGTCCAACCAAATGCTGACATGTGTCAGTACCTGGGCCTTCTTTTTTAAGAACAAGAACCGTTAGTTCTGTTCTACTGACCCATCTCTAACAATTTCTACCTGCCATATCCTAACCTCCTCCTTCCATCTAAACCGTACATTCTCCTCTCCTAACAACCACCATACACGCCAGCCATCGATCTTCACCTAACTCTCCTCCGATTCTTCTATAAAAATCCCTCAACCTCTCCATTTACCAACTAACTCTCCTGAACTGATCCTAAATCCCAGCACCACCTGGCCAATAAGACACCATCCTCACATTGTTCTGCCCTGATCCGAGGGTGACAACTCCTTCTTTGGCACCCGTGTGGAAGAAGGTCGATCAGAGGAGAAGCTCCAAGGTCAACCCTAGCCTTGCATTTCCACCGTAGTGTGCGTAAAGATCCGGTGAAGATTGCCTCATCAAGCCACAACAATAGAGGTTCTACACCCTGCAACCACAGGTCATCCTCCATCTTTTGAATTTTGATTTCTGATCCACATGCCATTATTAGTTAGCTAATTACATTTTTAGATAGCTTAATCACTCATCTAATCTTTGTTTCAATCGCATCCCTCAAATTCACTCCGGGTTCCATCAAAATCACTCTCAATCTCTCTTCCATTTTCATTGTTATACATTTCTTGGAAACTTTATTTGATCTGCACATTATTCATCTTCTTGGCAGATTCAAACAAGAATCGAGCATCCAAACATTCACTTGCAGGTTCTTCTTCATAGCTGGAGCATCGAACCACACATCTGGAGCTTGCATTCAATGAATATTTATGAGGACATCAACAAACCCGTGATTCAGCCCTTTAATAGCGTCAAATTAACACTTCTGATGTCATTGCAGTCGGGCCGAATCGGGTCGGTCAAAGGCCATTTGATTAAATTAACAATCAAATGGTCCAATTTATATTGTACTTGGTCAAGCCCAAGGTCAAACTCAGGGACATGTGCCTCTTTAGTCTAATTTAGATTCTTATTTTTCAAGATAAGTGTTGGAATAATGAATCGTAGGTCAGAATACATGAAGACAAAACAATATGCATTAAGTAAACGTAAACAATGCAATTTTTTTTTATTTTTGACATGCAAATAGATGCAATTAAATGCAATGCAATTATGTCCTAATTGTAAACTATTTGAGAAATATTGTGTAGTCCAGTTCATATTCGAATCATGAAGCAAATTTCATTAATATAATAATATAAGGTCTGAATAGTCATTCGATAAAAAACACTATGTTAATGAATTTAATCATAAAAAATCGAAGTGTACAATCAGAAGTCTAAGGATGCCATCAAAAAGACAATGAAATAAGCTTCAGAACACCACTAAAATCGACTCAATCAGAGCTAGGATGCTCAAGTTATGCAAAAGTGAAGCTAGGGGCATAAATGCAAGAAAACATGAAAGATAAATAACAAACAGGTCCCTGGGAGGGACTAAAATGAAAATAGCACAATGTTCAGGACCTTCCCTGTAAATAGCCCACACGCACGGGGGTATTTTTGCAATTATTAAAACCTACGAGGGTATACGTACAAAATACCCCAAGCACATGTGGGTGTCACATGGTCTCTGGACCTGAATGCAAATGTAGAAAATTCTGAGGGACTCCCTGCAATTTTCCCAAACCATACGTGAGGAGCACGTGGTCCTAGGATCAGATGACTCTAAGGCTCGGGGAAGGCTCCAGAGGTTGGCTCTGCTTCGGAGGAAGGCTCGACACCGGTTTTACAGACCCAAACCTAAAGGCTCGGAGGTTGAGGTTCGGGTCTGCCCTGCACTTGACACGTGGTCGTCCATGGATCGTTGGATTTGGAGGATCCAACTGAAGCTGTACCCTACGCTGGTGAACACATGGCTGCGTTAGCGTTGTTAGATGTGCTCCGCGGAGGAGCACCCAACGACACCTGTAGGCTCTGGATCTTCCTCCTCCGCCGTAGGGATGGTGGCTAGTTATGATCTCCGGCGAAGCCTTCCATGCTCCGCCTTCCTTCCTCGGGCACGGTGAAGCTCCATAGAACTCCTTTGAAGGTTGGCAAGGTAGAAAGGGCCCATGGGAATGCGCCGAGCGATCTGGAGGTGGCCAACCATGTCTGGTCGAAGGAGGCGGAGCTGCACAAGATCGCTCCGGCGAGACCTCCGACCATTGAAGACTCGAGTACCTACATGGTTAGTCTCATAGCCGAAGTGTGTTGTGCACAATTTGGGAGCGAGGTGGAACGAGATGGAGGGCTGTGATGGGGCGCAGCAAGCGGCGGCCGGGTGTCTTCTCCAGCGAGCCCAGAGGAGTTGGGTCAGAGGTGGTCTGGGGTTATGGAGGATAGGGAAAGTGGTCAGAGGTGAGCGCGGAGATGGTGGATGCGAGGAGGAGCTAACTGGGTGATCAGTGAATGGTAATGTAGTCGGAAATCGCCTCATTAATAAGAAGAAAAACAAAAGAAAATACAGAGAAGATTGAAGGAGCTTACCTGGTGAATGGCGGAGTAGTGGTCTTGGGATTAAGCACCTGGTAGGGACTCGGGGTCGTCGCACGTCGAGGTTGTCCATCCTCAGAGCTTGGCGGCGTGTTTGGAGGCGACCACAACATGGACGGAAGACCATGGGTCTCACCGGGGATGGTGGCCGTCGTTGCTCGATCCTAGCCCCTCCCCCGGTCACAGGGAGGAGGAGGAGGGCTGGGACTCGCCCCTCATGAAGGTGGACGGTGTTGATTCGGGGCGGAGGTGACCTATTTATAGGGAGATGGGTAGTCTGAAGGTGGTAGTGGTCGTGAGTTGCGGGCGTGATATGGAGCGGAAAGTAGGGGGTCGTGGTTAGATAAGTATGGCACGAAGATGATGGAAGATCGGGTTTCACGGGGGTGGTCGTTTTGAAGGAAGAAAGCAGCAGGAGATATGGCTAAAAATGGAAGGGGGAATGGGCTAGCGTGTGAGAGTGGAGCGACTGGAGGTTGATGATGAAGTCTTGGCCGTTGGATCTTTGTGATCAAACAGCTAAGATCGGGGCGTAGGGGAACGATGAGGTTTAGATCGGATGGTGCGATCGGAGGTGTTGGGTGGTCCCACATGGCGAGATCTGGTGGAGGCACCAAAGGACAGTTGCGATGAGATTGGGTCTTGATCGAAGGGCGGTAGTTGCGGGGAGGAACAGTTGGGATTGTGGCATCCCGGAGGAGATCGAGTGGTGTTGAAGACACCATATGGTGAGCTGAGGAAGTGGCGCTGGCCAACAGTCCAGATGGATTTTGAAGAGTGATTGGGTGCTTTATTGTGGAAGAGGGAAGAATGGTGGAGATGAAGAGATCTGAAGAGGATCAGGCGATGATAACGACACCACGTGGAGGGAGGAGAAAGAGGCGCTAACGAAGGGCTATGATGATGTCCATACATGATCATATGGTAGAGATCAAGGCGGGATTGGACGGAGGCGATAAGGAGAGAAGGAGATCAATCAGACGATAGAGGAAAGGGGGCGCGTGGCATGCGCAGAGACGGGCCGCGTGGCGCAACCAGAAGGTGCCACGTAGCCCAATCAGATTATTGTGACAAAGAAATTAAGAGGAAAATGACCGAATCTAAAAAAACTCAAAACATAAAAGTTGTAGATCTCGATGAGATTTACATCTTTCATGTTAACCAAAAACATAGATGAGATCAAACAAAGATAGAAAATATTTTGAGAGTGTTTTTAAGGTTAAAAATACTACGATTTTTAATTTGCCAATTTTTTGTATTTTAAATTTATTCAATGACTCTGACAATTACAGAGATTTGTCTGCTTTTTATTGACATTTGTCCAAGCTAGGGGGTTAATTTCAGCGAATTAAGAGCATGAAACATGGTTTCATCAACACCCTATACTTAAACTATGCTCGTCCCCGAGCATCAAAGAAAATGAATGAGCTAGATTAATTCGTTCGTGCATGTGCATATAGTATCTGATCAGTTCAAGTCCTCTCAATTTTAGAGATCCAGAATTTCAGAGCTCAACCCAACCTTAATCAAAAGGTATCCAATTCCTCTAGTTTTCCAGACTCTCTCCTATATATGTATAAACTATGGATATGACATTTAGTGTTGACTACATTCACGAGAGTAGAATCAAAACGTCACCCAAGGTCCCGGTCCAAGAAATTCTCCTAAGGACCCAATCCTCAACACCAGGGAATAAACCAGATATTGCATCCATTCCACCGTCTCTTTAGTTCTCAGACTTAGAAGTGTAGGTGGTAGGCCAGCTAATGGAGGGTTTGGGATTGTGTCATTTCTTCTCTCCCTCTCATTGGAACAAGGACCCTCTCAAGTGCCTTATTACTCAACGCAATCCTTTTGTCTTGATCAGTGCGTTCGTCAAGAGAAGTTGGAGCCGTCTGCACTTGTTTTCTTGAGAATACACCGGGGTGTATCTTTTTTGTGTAGCTATCGTACCTTCAACACCCAGACTTGTTGCATTTACGATGCAGAGCCCTTTTTTGGTGCAAGCCCGACTCCTGGCCCTAATAGCAGTGGTCCAAGTGGACACTTTGAAAATGGTTGGGAGCGCTCGCCTTTGGTGGAGGGTCTTTGATGATTGAATTTGTGGAATGAGAGTTTTATATTCAACAATGATTTCCTTTGATTTGTAATATTTTGGCTAGCTCCACTGCTTTTACCAAGAGTTGGCGCACACTGATCAACATTTTTATTTTATACACACCCTAGCACTTGGTCAATATCAAGAGATTAGGATAAGAACCAAGTTCTCATACTGGCTAAAATTGCTGACACTCAGGTTTCATGAAGCCTTCAAAGATTTTATCCCATCATCGATCATCATTGAATCAAGTCCAAACTCAAATCCCTCATCGCAGTTCCTCAAGTGAAATTCAAACTCATCTCATCGAAACCGCAGTCGTGTATGTGATGTGCTGATCATATTCTTATGGTCGGAGACCAAGCATGCAATATAGCATACAAATCTAGAAAACTAGGGAAATGTCGATGATTAATCTAAGACCTGATGGTAAGGCTGGTTAACCTAAAATCTCAAGACCTCAAAACCGATTGTTCTCGAACAATCTCTGATCTTGTGTGGAAGTGAAAAATGTAGGGAAATTAATCCAACTCCAATTTTTTTGAAAACTTTAAAAGACATCATGAATGCCTAAACTCAAATGAGTAGATGCATTTGCGTTCAACCAGTGTAGGTGTAAGTACATGCTGAAGCCCGTTGCTTGAGGACAGAGCCTTACGCGATGTCCTCTTAACCACTGATGAGCGACCCAAGCGAACGAGGTAAAGGTACAGAATAGGTCGTTGCGACCTCTAACACTCAGACTCACTCAATCAAGAAAAATATCGAACCGCGAAAGAAATCAGAGATCAAAACACGAAGTGCGGTCCAGCTATAGGATTAACCTGGTATAGCTCCCAGGGTCGAACACAAGGAGCACGGGTTGGCCTAGGGCCTACGAAGTAGTAAAAAGAGAATAAAATAAAAGAAAAGTGTTTTTTAGGGGTTTTAATACTTTTTATATTTTTTTGGATTTTTAAAAGATAAAGAAAATAAAAGGAAACAAATATCAACACACTTAGGCAAATTATTTAACACACCAAAAATAAAGCAAAAATTCAGGAAAAAGTATTTTTATGTTTTTTAAGTTTTTAAGTGTTTTTGGTGAATTTTTGATATTTTTCTAATGGGTAAATTATTTTCTAAAAATCAAACATTGCTAAAAATGCTGGGTACTGTCCAGCCAGAACCAAAACCCTCAAATAAAATATCTAAGGATCACAACAGGTTCTGGAGGTAATTTTCCTATATTCTAAATAAAATAAGGAAAATTTGGGCACCGAGATTATTGTTTTTGGGTTTTTAGATTATATATTATAATTTTTTAGGAGTTTTTAAGGGTTTTTAGCTTTTTAGGGTTTTTAAGCAATGAAAAATAGCCAAAATTGGCTGGAAAATCAAACAACAAGCAAGAAACAGTAACTAATTTTTTTTAGAATTTTTAGAGGTGATTTTATATTTTTTTGGTATTTTTAAACCTAGACAGTAGCTAAAAAGGAGGTTTTTGAATTTTTAAAAATACTAAATAAAATCAAAAATGTCCTCAAAAATTCTCAAAAATCCAACAACATGGCAGGAGCCATGTGTCAAATTTTCATCGAATTTAGAGGTGGTTTGATATTTATTCAAAAATTAAAGAGGGGGCACTATGCACAGGGACGTAAGTGCAAATACCCTAAAGTCTGAGGGCCAAGGTGCAAAAAGCCCAGCAAGTCACGCGCTTGGCGCGTGGCTGGGGCACTCAGGGGCCTTTTGGTAAGAAAAACCAAGTTTCAGGGGCTTTTGATAACTCGTACCAAAAACCCAGGGACTCGGTTGCAATTTACCCACTAATACACGCACATGTAGAAATAAAATGCTTCACAGGGGTACAAATGCAAATACCAAAAAGTATCTATCCATTCATTAACCCAACAGAACTACAGGGAAAAAGATGTAAATAGCCCAGACAAGGCACGTGGCGAAGCACGTGAGATCACATACTCAGGGGCATAAAAGCAAATAAAAACAAGCACAAGGTCCCAGTTGCAATTTACCCTACGTAAATAAAAGTACGAAAATATTTACAGGACTAGGACTAAAAAGACAAACTAAGAGGGGGCCCTAAGTAATTTACCCCTTTATTTGTCGACGGCCGGATGCGCGCCACGTGGAGGATCGGACGGCTCAGAGTGGGTGGCGCTTCTCTTCTTCAACTCTTGGGCCCGATCGACGGTGCGAGGGAGGCCACGTGGGTGATCTGAAGGCTGGCGATGCAGGTACCTCTCTCCTCGCGCGAACGGTCCCGATCAGCTCCTCAAAGTGATCAACGGCAACTGCTCTTCGATGAATGGACGGCCGTGATTGAATCTGGAACGGTGGGGCTGATCGGACGGTGAAGGAGGATGCTGGAAGAACACTCCGCCGGCGAGCTTCGCCGGCCTCGTGCGCCTGCAGTAGTCCTCCTTAGCTGCTGCTAAGTATCGGAGCAGGTCCGCGGAGTCGTCCCGCAGCTGGTGGAGGTGTCCGATAGCCCAGCCGAGCCCTGGAGGGGCTCCGGCGAGGCTGGCGGCGCAAAGCTCCTGGCTGGAATGTAAGGGGGGCTCAGATGCCTCCCTCTTGACCTGCAAAGCGAACCAAAAGCTTCGCGGGTCGAGGGCAAAGTGCCTCGACCCGAAGAAGCGGGGTGAGGGTGAACTGGGGGTCGGAACGGATGAGCTCCGGCGAGCTGGGGATGGTGGAGCTCGAGTCCCAGCTCCGGGGCGAGCTGGGTTGGATGGCTGGGCGAAGAACGTGCGTCGGAGGATGGCGAAGGTGTGTGGGGGTTCTGATGATCGAGATATTGCGCGAGATGGCCGGAATCAGGGGAACTCGTCGGAAGGGCGATTTGGGCGAAATCAGAAATTAAACTAGATGGAATGGCTAAATGGGCACCTGGGTGATGCGGGAGACTATGCTGGAGCTTAGCTAGCTCCTGGTCTTTGCCTCAAAGGTTGTCCCTGCCTGAGGCTCGAGCTCCAGCTAGGTGGCGGAGCACGGCGGCGCACGGCTGCCGGATCGATGGTCGGGCACCCTCCTCCTCGCTGCAACACGGCAGACGGAAGCTGTCACCTTGCTGAATGCAATGGAGGTCACAGGAGTGAAGGTGGAGAGCCAAAGATGGCAAGAAAGTGCGGCGGAGCTGAGATTTTATATGGGTGCAGGTCCGGGAAGAATCGATCGGGTCCGGCTCGTTTGAGCACGGATCCCTAGGAGGAATGTCGGGCGAGATTCCCGGATACCTGGGGAACAATTAGGACCAGGGATTAAGCCAAATGGAGGTCGGGTCTGGTTGGAATAAATGGGGAAAGATGGGTCCGCGAACCAGATCCGGCTCTGGTGGTCCTGGGGGAGGTGTTGACCGGGGGTCAACAATCCCCCGTGGACCAATCAGAGCCCGCCAAGGCTTGAGTTTTTATTTGATTTTTTTGGGGCCTTAAATGGCCGAATTTGCAAAAACTTAAAACAAAAAATATTTTTATTTTATTTTTTTCTATTTTTTTGTGATTTTTAATTAATTTTTGGAAATAAAAATAAGGTCTATATAATATAGCTATACATAGGTATATATACACTATATTGATTTTTGATTTTTGATTTTTAATTATTTATTTTTATACATTTTTATTCCTATTTTATATTTTATTTATTTATAGGATAAAATGAGGAATAAAAGGCTATTTTTATTTTATTTTTATTATTTATATACATAGGTTAAATAATTATTTATGTGCAACTATATACATGGTATATGTACAAGATATTTTTGTATTTTTAATTTTGTAATTTTTATTTGATTTTTGTTTTGTTTCTTTTTATTTATTTTATGTACAATATATACCAGAGAATATTTACAAAAAGTTTGGAAAATAAATTTTATTTATTTACAAGGTGAAATAAATAAGGATGATGGTCTATGTACAAGGTGAAGGGGTCTTTTTGGTCTTTTTTAATTTTTGAATTTTTATTTTGTTTTTAATAGTTCTAAATATATACAAAATATATACAAGCATATTTTTGGTTGAGGAAAATATTATTTATTTATTTACAAGTATATACATGTGTGAGCCCCTATCTCCCTCTACTTGGCTTTTATGCGGTCAGGCCCATGCTGAGCCCTCCCTTGGGTTAGGTTGCTCAATATTTATTCTAAATATTTCCCTCTTTTTCTTTTTCATCTTTATTCTTTTATTTTTGCACAAAAACATGCTAATTATCTATATTTACAAACATGCATGCTTTTGCTAACTAACCCTATTTACACATATCTACATGCATTTGCATAGGTTTTTGTAGCTAAAATATAAGAATAAAGAGTGATGAATGGGTATTCATCAACCACCTACTCTACTAAGGGCGAACCCTCACTGAATGCGGCTACTTATTAGGGATTAGTAGTCAATTTGACTCTTAAAGGATTTTGAATTTTATCATTTTTATGGATTATTGAATAAAGGTCAGAACACATGTTAGACTCAACTTTCCTTAAAATCAAAAAGAATTTCCAACACCATGTCACACAAATAAAGATTTTCAAAATATTTTCAAAAGATTTTCCAAAACAAGAGAAACTCGTTTTTCAAATTATTTTCAAAAATATTTTTCTTGAAAAATAGTATAACATAATATAGAAAAAACGTTGAAATTAATTTTGCCCACTTAGTTTAAGAAATTATACCTTAGACAAAAAGTTTTAAATTTTTCAAAATTTTTAAAATATATCTTAAGTACATATATTGTATATACGGTATATCCCCCTATACTTAAACTTTGATATGTGTAGAATATACAAGTCCATAGGTCCATTTAAATATAGAAAAATATACGGGAACACATGTGGGCTCCCCCAATACTTAGGTTAGAAATAACCTAAGTATTGAGGCAAGGAAAGATGAGTAGAGGAGTCACGGGGACTCGGGCCCCCCCTATACTTAGGCTGAGAGTAGCTTAAGTATAAAGATTGAGAGTTGATGCTGGGAGAGACCCGAGGTGAACGAAGAAGTCGGATGGATATACAAATGAGCGGATGAATCTTCGGAGATTAATGGAGTACCTAAGGTCTAAGGGAGGGTGTCGAAGCAACCAAGGCTCAAACAATCATGCAACACCATTGATTTCACCAACAGATACGTGAAACCAACAAATGTTGGTTGATTATCTGGTCGATTTTATTGGTGATTGAAAACATTCTAGTTTACGCGGGAAAAAAAGTGAAATAAAGCCAACTGCGTAAACGCAGGTGTTGCTCTCCCAAAACAAGATTTTACTCCATTTCTTAGGTTGACTTGCAATTAACAATCCCCATTTTGCTTAAGGTTATCACTGATTATACGTGAGCACATAAACCAAGCAATCATCATCTATCGTGCATTCCCATTTTCCATTAACCTAGTTGATCAAGCTAGGAGGGGGTCTTGAGAAAAGCCATGCAGACGATAAAAAACATGATCTAGGCTATGTGAGAAAACATGCAGTGCCTTGAGCAAGAAGCGTAAAAACTCAGACTGAGTTGAGAACCAAAATCTGATGTATGCAAGTCGGTGAAAAACCACATCTAACTTGCTTCTATTAGCGGGGAAGAACATCTTTTAAATTTGGCTAAGTGAAGAGATGCTATGTGCGTATATTATTAAAGTGTGTCCTACCAACGATTAAACACAAAAGAACAAGGAGTGAAACAAGCTCAAAGAGCCGTGTGTCTAATCCTAGGTCGACACTCAAGTGGGGCGATCCCCACACAACCACAGAGAACTTCATTCATTTACAAGTGCGAGTCTTCGATCGAAGGCCGCTGTAAAGACGATTATTACATGAGCTGGAAAAATGCGAAAAAATTTTTTTCTTCGACTTTCCTCCAAGATTTCTTCTACGGCTCCTCGTAGCGGGGACGTACCTTCGCCTCACCTCCTTGAACATTAAGGGCCCTACCACAAAAGCAAATGTTAGATATCAATTGAAAAGTATTTTAAATGATGCAAGACAAATGAACAAATTAACCTACGTATAGAAAACACTTAATTAAATAAAGAAAAATCCAAACAAGACAAAAGATTGGTCGTGTCCACGGTAACGACGCCATTGACAAACCCGTGATTCAGCCCTTTAATAGCGTCAAATTAACACTTCTGATGTCATTGCAGTCGGGCCAAATCGAGTCGATTAAAGACCATCTGATAAAATTAACAATCGAATCAAATGGTCAAATTTATATTTTACTTGGATAAGCCCAAGGTCGAACTCAGGGACACACACCTCTTTAGTCTAATTTAGATTCTTATTATTCAAGATAAGTGTCGGAATAATGAATCGTAGGTCAAAGAATACATGAAGATAAAACAATATGCATTAAGTAAACGTGAACAATGCAATTTTTATTTGATTTTTGACATGCAAATAGATGTAATTAAAAGCAATGCAATTATGCCCTAATTATAAACTATGTGAGCAATTGGTTGTAGTCGAGTTCATATTCAAATCATGAAGCAAATTTCATTAATGTAATATTATAAGGCCTGAATAGTCATTCGATAAAAAACACTATGTTAATGAATTTAATCATAAAAATTAGAGTGTACAATCAGAAATCTAAGCATGCCATCAAAAGACAATGAAACAAGCTTCAGAATGCGACTCAATCGGAGCTAGGATGCTCACGATATGCAAGAGTGAAGCCAGGGGCATAAATACAAGAAAACATGAAAGATAAATAGCAAACATGTCACTTGGAGGGACTAAAATGAAAATAACACAAAGTTTAGGACCTTCCCTGTAAATATCCTACATGCACAGGGGCTTTTTGCAATTATTAAAACCCGTGAGGGTATACACGCAAAATACCCCAAGTCACGTGGTCTCTGGACTTGAATGCAAATGTAGAAACTTCTGAGGCATCCCTGTAATTTGCCCAGACCATACGTAAGGAGCACGTGGTCCTAGGCACTGATGACTTTGAGGATCGGGGGAGGCTCGGGAGGTTGGCTCCGCTTCAGAGGAAGGCTCAGCACTGGTTCGACAGACCCAGACCTAAAGGCTCAGAGGTTGAGGTTTGGCTCTGGCCTGACTTGACACGTGGACAACCATGGATCGTTGGATCTTGAGGATCAAACGGTAGTTGTACCCTACGTTGGTGAACACGTGGCTGCGTCAGCACTGTCAGATGGGCTCCGGGGAGGAGCATCCAATGGCGCCTATAGGCTTTGGATCTTCCTCCTCCGCTGTGGGGCTGGTGGCTGGTTCTGATCTCTGGCGAAGCCTCCCGTGCTCCGTCTTCCTTGCTCTGGCCCAGTGAAGCTCTCAAGAACTCCTTTGAAGATTGGCGAGGTAGCTGGAGCCCATGGGAATGCGCTGAGCGATCGAGATGTGACCAACCATGCCTTGTTGAAGGAGGCGAAGCTGCACAAGATCGCTCCGGCGAGACCTCCGACCATTGAAGACTCAACTACCTGCATGGTTAGTCTCATAACCGAAGCGTGTTGTGCACAAAGTGGGAGTGAGGTGGAACGAGATGGAGGGCCGTGATGGAGCGCATCAAGCGGTGGCCGGGTGACTTCTCAGGTGAGCCCAGAGGAGTTGGGTCGGAGGTGGTCCGGGGTTATGGAGGATATGGAGAGTGTTCAGAGGTGAGCACGAAGATGGTAGATGCGAGGTAGAGCTAATTGGATGATCAATGGACGGTGATGTAGTCGGAAATCGCCGCATTAATTAGAAGAAAAATTGAAGAAAATATATAGAAGATTGAAGGAGCTTACCTGGTGAATGGCAGAGCGGTGGGCCTGGGATTGAGCACCTGGTAGGGACTCGGGGTCATTGCACATCGAGGTCAGCCGTCCTCGGAGCTTGGCGGCTTGTTTGGAGGCGACCACAACATGGTAGGAAGACCATGGGTCTCACTGGGGACGATGGCCATCGTTGCTCGATCCTAGCCCCTCCCCCTATCACAGGGAGGAGGAGGAGGGCTGGGCCTCACTCCTCATGAAGGTGGACGACGTTGATTCGAAGCAGAGGCGACCTATTTATAGGGAGATGGGTAGGTTGAAGGTGGTAGTGGTCGTGGGTTGCGGGCGTGATATGGAGCAAAAAGGAGGGGGTCGTGGTTAGCTAAGTATGGCGCGAAGATGATGGAAGAACAAGCCTCACGGGGGTGATCGTTTTGAAGGAAGAGGGTGGCATGAGATATGGCTAAAAAGGGAAGGAGGAATGGGCAGGCGTGTGAGAGTGGAGTGACTGGAGGTTGACGATGAAGTCTTGGCCATTGGATCTTGTGATCCAACAGCTAAGATTTGGGTGCAGGTGAATGGTGAGCATTTGATCGAGATGGTGCGATCGAAGGTGCTGGGTGGCCCCACATGGCGAGATCTGGTGGAGGCACCAAAGGACGGTTGCGATGAGATTGGGTCTTGATCGGAGGGCGGTAATCGATTGCGGGGAGGAATGGTTGAGATTATGGCGTCCTAGAGGAGATCGAGCGGTGTTGAAGACACCATGTGGAGAGCTGAGGAAGTGGAGTTGGCCAACCATCCTGCTCTGGGACCAAGCCTGATGACTTTCCTATGGCTAATCACACTCTTCGTACCTTTATTACTCTATTATTTTCCGTGGAGAGGTTCCCGGATTGGAGAACAGGTCTGAGATTACAGGTTGACCTACTTCCTGTGGCTTAGACTAGCTTCGACCACCTAGTGAAAATGGCCTGGGTCAAATGCTGAGTGAGGTAGCGCTGCGGGAAGGAGTCAGAGGCTTTCCCTCCGCTGTCTCCTGCTGACCCCTTAACCCCTTCTTTGCCCTTTTCTTTCTACGACTTCCTAGCATTTTGCCCTACGACACTCGACAAACCCACTTGACGACGCCACGTGGAGGGAGGAGAAAGAGGCGCTAACAGAGGGCTGTGATGAAGTCCAGGCCTGATCGGATTGTGGAGATCAAGGCGGGATTGGACGGAGGTGATAAGGAGAGAAGGAGATTAATCAGACGGTAGAGGAAAGGGGGCGCGTGGCATGCGCATAGACGGGCCGCGTGGCGCAACCAGAAGGTGCCACATGGCCCAACCATATTATTACAACAAAGAAATTAAGAAATGAAGGGGAAGATGATCGAATCTGTAAAAACTCAAAACATGAAAGTTGTAGATCTCGATAAGATCTACAAGTTTCATGTTGACCAAAAATAGAGATGAGATCAAACAAAGGAAGAGAACATTTTTGAGAGTGTTTTGAAGGTTAAAAACACTACAATTTTTAATTTGCCATTTTTTGTATTTTAAATTTATTCAATGACTCTGACAATTACATGGATTTTTCTGGTTTTTGTTGACACTTAGTCCAAGCTAGGGGGTTAATTTCAGCGAATTAAGAGCATGAAACATGGTTTCATCAGACATCTTAAAACTTTAGTCGACCCTACATTGCCATGAGCCTCCTTCGTCAATGCCGCCTAGCTACTTCCATCGTATTCGATGCCTCGTCCACTGCAGGCGAGCTCGAGCGGTGAAGGCATCACCCCTCTGGCCATATTGGAGGTCCACTCGAGCATTGCTTCGTCGGTCAGAAATCGGAGAAGAAAATGACTTAGCCACACGCGTCAAAAGGGGAAGAATAGCAAGAACAGCTCCAGGCATACAGTTGGACAATAAGTGGCTTAAACGAGTAGTTCAGATTTGCCCCCCACTTCTAATCTTGACCGCTGACTGCGAACTGGCGGATGAATAAGATAAGAAGGCCCACGCCTTCTAGAAATTATCCATCTCCAGAAAGTTTCCATAAAATTACATTTAGGTCCCCTTCACAGAGATCTAAACGTAATAACTTTTGTTTTCCTTTCATTTTAGTCCCTGAACATGACCTTTTTGTATCAGACTATTATTTTCTTTTCTTGCATTCTATCCATGTATTCTGGAGACAATTTGGAGCTCTTCTTGACTTTATTTTTCCTCGAATTTTTAGGGTAGTTATATAACTACTCTCGCGAAGTTTCTTGATATTTTTCGTGCATTTTCGTCGTGTAATTATCTTGATTTGTTTTTCTAAACTTGTATTAGTTTTGAAGGAGTTTCTTAAGTTTCAAGAAGAAATAAAGATCACGAATTTTCTCTTCCTTTCTCAAAAGCCGTAATAAAGGTGTTTTGCCTCCTCGAGTTCGACCCAAGGAGACTTACCTGGATAAATAAATAGTTTAAGGATAAAATATGAGAGAAAAATCACCGATAAATTTCTTAATTAACCGCAGGCTAGATTTCGGTTATCAAATTGGTGCCGTTGTCGCGGAACAATTTAGAGAGTCTCTGATTTTCTGACTTGTACTAGACAATAGTCCATTTCTTCACTTTTTCTAAGTTACTCTCGACAACAGTACATCTTGATCACTTATAAAAATGGCACAATTGCTGGGGAAGCATTAGATTTATTAAGATTTTTGACTTCATTTCGTGATTTATCAGTCTTCTTGATTTCTACGGCTTTTCTGATTTTCTTTAATTTCCTTTCGATTTGTTTTACGACTCTTATGGTTTTTAGGGCATTTATCGATCTTCTCCGGCTTCTACGATTTTCATCGATTTTCTTTGATTTTTTATGGTTTTCATTTGTTCTTTTATTTTTACGATGTTTTTGAGCATTTTGCTAACAAGTTTTGCAGGGCCTACAGGATCAACCGGTTTCTTCAGAAGCTGAATCCGTTGAAATTGCAGAGACCGACTCATTCTCTACGAGTCGTTTGCAAAGGGCAGGGCGAGTTGGCTAGTTTTTTTTATTTTTTATTGTATTTTTGTAAAAAAAACAAGGGCACTTGCCCGTTTTTCTATTTTTGTAGAAGGGGCCCCATGAGGGCATCCCAACCTGTACCTTACACCCTCTTTTTCTCAGGTCTTCTTTACTGAGTGTCGTGCACTTGGGGGAGCAGGGCATCCACCACGACTTTTCTCGCATCGACGGTTTTTCGTGGCTTTTTCGAGTCTAGGTGCTTGTTTAGGATTTTTTGATTTCTTTTCTCTTCGTGCACCTTCGTAGCTAGTTTTAGGACTCACAACCTAGGTTCATTTTTTTAGGATAAAAATAACAAGAAAAAATTCGCTAGACGATTCTTTGAAAAGATCAAAAAAAGAGATAATCGCAAAAATAAAATCGTGACTGTTAGTATATTTGACCTAAAATTAAAAGTAAAGGATCATTTGTTTTGGGTGAGCAACCCCAGCGCCTGGACTACAGGTACATACCAGAACTATGAGTGAGGGATGACACTTAAGGTAGAGAAAGCGTCTGAATTTTTTCGAGATACTACTTAGGGCGTACACTTAATCACCTAATCTTCTGTGGGGACTCACGGATAGTCAGAAACGGTGCGAGTTTCCTTAACAGAGCGGAAGGTTTAGAGGATGCCGTAATAACACGATCCTCAAGTAGCATGAGTATCCGGAAACGGTCCGTACTTACTCCCATATTGACAGAGGATAGGAGATTTCTTGTAAGAACTCGAGACAGTGTTCTGGGGAAATTTCGGGCACCTATCAGCTCACGTTAATATGTGAAAAGACTTGATTGCCAAATAATCCTAAAACTGAAAAGATAAATGATTGAACTTTTACAGTCATCATCAGGTTGTGTTGGTGAACTTAGGGTTGCATTGCATTTGTTTGCGAGGTGTGTGTTACCACATCTTATGTGCCTTCACACTCGTATTCTTTGACTAGACATCGTGTTCTCTCCCTATATCTTTTTGACATAAAAAATGACAACTAGACGAATTTTGCATTCAAACTCTGTGAGATTTGATCTACCGTCCATCATACATCTTCACAGACTCGAGATGACCCTTTTCCCAAGTCGGTCCCATATAATCACGAGGAGAGTCTGATCCAGACTCCCTCGCTTCCAGCCCTTCTTATGAGGCAGACCCCGCCTGAAATTCTCGTCTATTTCTCCTGCACATTTCTCACTGAGTTCTTATGAGATGTTTTCCTTCACAGAGGATTCAAAGACAATGGCTAGAGGGAAGGGACCAGTTGAAGATCGAATAGCTAAGGACCGACCGACTAGGGAGAGACAAATCGTAGATAGACCTGATCCAGTCACATATATTACTACGTGGATTCTTGATACACTGCAGCAAATAAATTTACAGATCAGAAATCAGTGTAGAGTCCAAGATGAGTTGAGAGCTGAGATCGATGCTCTAATAGCCGGAGCCAGGAATCCATCATCTTCTGCCGTGATTCCTGCTACATTACGAGATGAGTATGACCAAGGAGCAAGGACGCTACACCATTGTATTCGGTTACCACCGAATCAAGTGTCATACGAGCTGAGACTGTCCTTTATTTCTTTGCTTTCCAAATTCTACAAGAATGCTACAGAGGAGTTGTTTATCTTTTTCAACAATTCAAGATGATTTGCGGTACGACTAGCTATCCAGGAGTTACACAGGAGGCGCCTCAAGGCCTTCCCCTTCGCCTAAGCAGATAAGGCACTTTACTGGCTGAGTCATTTGGAGAGGGAGATCTCTACATGTGACGATTTGAAGTCCACAATCCTGCGTAAATATTTTCCTCTAGGACGGAAAAACATGATGAGGAGTCAGATCTCCAATTTTTCGCAGTTACCGCATGAATTATTCCTTGAGGCATGGGATCAATTCAAGGATCTTACTGAGAAATGCCCACATCATGAGATACCTTTGAAGGTGCTAGTACAAAACTATTTCGTAGGGCTTTAGCTGGATGTCCAAGCCCCAGTGAGCGTTGCATGTGGTGGTTGTTATTTGAATAGGGATGCCGAGTCTGTCTGGTCCATTTTTGAGGGGATGGCAGAGAACTCACGAGTTGTTGACTCTACCCGGGATTTCCAGAAGGCCCCACAACCACCACATCACCGAGAGCATCAAAGGGTGGCGAATGTTTCAAATTCTGAATCACAAACCAACATGGGATTTATTAATGAGAAACTAACATTAGTTGATGTGATTCAGAAGAAAGTTTAGGATTTGCAGCCGCTGCGAGAGTTGGAGAAACTCTCATCACTTCCTCAGCAGCTGAGCGTTCTGACGAAGAAGGTGGTGGATTTAAAACTTCAGTACCAGCAGTCTCGCTCTTCTTCTACTTATCAACCTATTCAGAGATCTTTACCTGCTCCTCCCATCCGTCAGATTCACTTTGTTCAGAGTGAGCCAGTGCAACCTACTAAGACTCTATAGATTGATTTGCATGAGGATCCGTCCTATGCTAATTCTAGCCAGATTACCATCCCTAGAGACATCGATGTTGATTCTCAGGCTACTCTCGAGATCAATGGGATATGGAAAACTCTCTGACTCAACCTTCATCGTACGTTACTCCTCAGATCATACACCAGTAGCAACAGTAGCCATACAATCATCAACAACATGGATGTCCACACTTTCAGCACCGCCAGCATTACACGTCACAATAGTCTCACTAGCATGCATATAAAAGACCACATTCTTTTCATGACCTTGCTTCACATTCACAGCCACATCATTACCAGCAGCAGCATTCTTCGTACACACCACAAAAATCTCCTCAGTAGTACACTCCGCAACAACACACTCCGAGGTAGGAGAGAATAGATAGCCAGGGTCACCACACTAAGTCTGAGATATCTTCATAGACACTGGCACTGAATCAGATTATGGATATGTTGAGCACGCTCCATGACACACATAATACTGAGATAGAGAGGGTTAACCATCGTCTGGATGACTTAGCCAGACCCAAGACCACTCTCCCAACCCAACCTCAGATGATCTCGAATAACAAGAGGAGGTACTTTGATCAAGTAGACACCACGAGCACTTGATTGATAGAAGGAGATGGCACATGATGAGGAACGAGAGCCGATCCATGATACACATATTGATGCTGAGGAGGAGAACCACCATGATGATGAGGATCAGCTTAATGTCCAGCTTGATGACCAGAGAGAGGGGAGTAATGCCAAGACGATTGACATGGATACGAGCGAATCAGAAGACGATATCACTCCAGACCATGTAGACACTCCCGAAGTAGATGTTTCTTCTCCCATTCTAGAGAGTTTTGTACATAATTATGAGACTCTCGATGTAGATGCTGATCATAATTTGAATAAAAAAGAGAATTTTGTTGATCCGGATATTGTTCCTTTTTCCGATGCTTTGTATGGAAAAGGAAAGAGAAATTCCAAAAATAATGTTGTCACTCCAGAAACTAATCGGTTATTAAAAGATCATATTTTTCTGAAGATTCCACTTCACGATGCCTTGGATCATTTTACTACGCTCAAGAATCAGTTGAGGAACAAATGCACAACACGTAGGAAAAAGAGATCACGAGTTCTGAAACATGTATTAATCAAGGAGACTTCTTGTGCTATTAGGAATAAGGTACCTAAGAAGAAGAAAGATTTTGGAGCTCATTATGTCACATGTCAGATTGCAGATGCCACATTCTATCATACTCTCTTAGATAATGATTCCTCGATTAATTTACTTCCATATTCTTTGCTTGATAAACTCATGCTAGGTCCTAAAAAAATTTACAAATCACGAGCGATACTTTAGTTTGCTGATCGATCCATGAAGAGACCAAGAGGCATGTTGAGTAACATTATCTTAACCGTTTAGGGTTTGTAGTTTCTTGTGGACTTTACCATCCTAGATATGACGTGCCCTACACAATTACACCTTGTTCCAATCATTCTCGGGAGACCCTTCTTGCAGACAGCAAGAGAACTCTTTGACTATGATGCTGGGAGAGTATCATTCCGCACGGAAAGTGGAGAGATACACATTGAGATGGCGAGAGGATGTAGCAGTCCTAGATCAGTATTGTCATTTACTTTAGTGGACACCAGCCTTGTAGAGGATTGCCAACACATAAATGAGACACAATCTCTTTATCTTGAGAGCGTTTATTTTGTCACCCACGCTATCCTATACGAGGATGGGGTAGATGACATGGTACCTGGTTCTTTATAGGACTATTCACATACAGATACAAAGTTCACATCAGATCCAGATGAGCAGTATGTTGTAGTAGACAACTCAGTGCCGCAGATTGATAGTACACATATTCCAACACGGGAGTCAGTTGATTATATTTCACAGATCATACAGTCTATTCAGTGTAGATAGTCAGATGGTGTGATGGTTACACATATAGACACCTTTTGTAGTCTGACACCTGAGATGCATATTTCATAAGAGAGAGCTACGCCACATACATAGTTCACTTACAGAGGTAGCTCTACTTGTTCAACCAGTGATCGATATACACATGCATAACAGATGATTCACTACCACCCGGGTTGAGATGATCTACTTTGTACATGATGCATGACTATTTTTCCACTTCATCTCATCCTATACAGAGATCTGTAAGCCTTTCGGTTTTCCTGGAGTACACTATTTGTATTCTTCATAGACCATAATCGTCCCTTTTTGTTCGTCTTATATGCTTAGTATACCAGATCCTAAGTATAGGGCGGACCGATTTCCCATCGATTTTCACCTTTGGAATTTTGTTCTTTTTACTTTCTCTTGTTTTTGCTTTCTTTTACTCTAATCACTGGTCCCTAATTTTGACCACATTCTTTTCTATACTTAGGATGCCTTATCCTAAGTATAGGGGGGACTGAGTGATTTCGTTTATTTCGTTTTTCTTTATTCCTTTTTGTTCCTACATTTCTATATTCCTTTTCCTCAATCACCTCATTTTTGTTTTCCACTATACTAACGATGACCAGATCGTAAGTATAGTGGGGTGATTGACTTCACATCATTTATTCTTTTCCACCCACTTTTACTTAGCATGAGTTATGTCCTCCTTTTTCTCTTTTGATGCTATGAGGACATATCACCCACTAAGTATAGGGGTGTGTGTATATATTGTATATATACTTACGTCCATAACTCATACTTTTATGTATTTTCTATACTTAAAAAATCCATAAAAGGTGGGCGAAGGTTAATAGAAAATCCCTCTATCTAATTATTTATTATATATGAAATCTCAGTAAATAAGTAAAATAAACCTAAAATCCTTATTTAAAAATCTTAATTTAAAATATGTATTTAAAATACGTATCTAAAATATGTATAATACTTATTTCAAATCCTATCTATTAAAATATATGTAAAATTCATTTAATTCTTGTAAAATTCTTTGTATATAAATTTTGCAAAATACATTAGTTATTTAATCCAAATAAAATATGGATACTTAATCTTGTAAAATTATTGTATGTAAAATTGTTTAAAAAAATTTAAAAATCCATAAAAATACAAAGTCCTAAAATTCATAAAAATTTCAAAATCTTTGAAGTCCATATAAATAAGTAAAATTCAGAAAATATACTTCACAAAAACATGGTTGCATCGACATTAGCATTTTTCAGAATAAGTTTGATTTCTAGAACTAAAGATTGGGAATGGTCTAATGGATAGAGCTTTTTTATGGCCTTTATTGTTCATTGTAAGGAGCATAATTAGGAACTGGAACTTAGACTCTTCAGGTCTTTGACTTAATATTTGGGTTCCATGAGATCAAGTTTGGGAAGTCAACTTGAAAGTGCCTAAGTAGAACACTTGGTGTCATCCGTTTAACTCTTCATCAGTGAACCAATTTTGGACACATGCACTTTGCACTTAGCTCGACTTGCATGGGGCTGTGAAGGGAAATCCATGTTGGTGGTGCATTTCTATCATTGTCTAGAGGCATGGAAGTCTAAAGATGGGAGAGATTGGGGTTGAAATAATGCTTCGGATGAGGGAAGGATCTACTGGCACAGTTTTTTCCAAGACCTCAAAAAATCGACGGAATGAAAAGATGCTATATCCATCGAGGCACAAAAAGATTGATGTAGTGTAAGCAACATTACAAATCCAATTCAAATAAGAAGCCACCGAATACAAATATGACCACAATGGTCCAAGTTTCCACCAAAAAGCTTGCACATCTTAGTGGAGACTAAACTACACTGGCTGGGCTTCACAAGGAGATGCGTCTACACTGGTCGCACTCCAGTTTTTTCCTCATTCTTCTACTTTCTCTCGATATTCGATTGTGGACGCAACGACCTAACCTTCGAAGGGAAACCCCCCCTCCTTGAGGAAAGAGTTGCTGAATGAAGAACCAATGGGAGTGTATTACTGGGATGGGTGGTTTCTTTACTTCTTTCAAGCGGGAAGAGCTAAAACAATTCACACACATTACATATTGAAATCAAGGTTGATAGAGTTCGCGATATGAATAAGTGGATCTGAGCTGGCACTTGAGGTGAACCTAAATAAGGATCTATGGAACTTGAGGACTGTTGAGACTAAAATCCTAATCCTAGTTAAGGCTCCAACAAAATGCTTGTTTTGGGCCTGATCGAGCTCCGTCCTTTGTCTGTTCTAGTGAATTGGTTTAGGAAAACAAATTCATTCTAACTTTCTTTCTTTTCCCCTTATTTTTCAAATAAGTGTTTGTTAAGGGACTAGCAAAGTTTAAGTATAAGGGGTTGATGAATCCATGATTCATTAACATTCTATTTGCATTTTGTCTTAAAATCCTTAACAAATACATGTAAATATCCATAAATTTTCATCTTGAAAAAAACCATACTCATGAATAAAAATACACTTTTATGCATTAAAATCATGTAAATAAATACAAGAATAAAAAATAAAGAAACAGAAAGGCAAATTGTAGTTATGAAAATATGTACAGTATGACTTCTAAAATAAACATATCTGAAAGATATATTTACAACTTAACCACCGAGACCAAGTTAGCATGGATTGGTCGACAAACAAATAAGTAGGGGGAGATAAGGAAAGCAAATATTAAAAAATTAATTAATTATTCACTCTACATATTCTTCAATATTTACCCAATAATTATCAAATCTTCATTGATTTTTAATTAATTCATATGAATATATTTTTCACCAAATTCTTTTCCGAATTATTTCTAAAAATGTATAGGAAAATATAAAAATAAGTTAAAAATAATATCTTGTATATATACCAAGAAATCCAACTTGTAAATTATCAAATTCTCAACTTCCGAACATCATAACTTGCTCATATGAATTCCAATTTCACTCTACTCACCTTTAAAATTCATAAAATATTATTCTCTAATTAATAGAGGTGATTTCACTAAAATCGGAGTCTGTTTGCAAAAAGTCAATTTTGGGACCTAATCACAACTAGGTTTCTTGGCTATTTATTTTATCTAGAACACATTATAATGTTTTAATGATTTTATAATTTTGAATTAATTGCTTATCTTTTATTTTAACCATGATTTATTTCAGAATTTTTAGAGATTTTTTATTATTTTAAATAAATAAAAAACCTAATTTATTGGTAAATTTGAATTGTATAACTTATACCTGTATTTATTAATATACTTAAAGTAATTTATTAAAATCTATAAAAAACCACAAGGACTTTAGTTATAATTTAATATTTAATAAAATATAAAAATGGTATAATATTTATTAATTTATTGAATCAAAAATAAAAAATCTATTATCAAGTATTAACTATACCTATTTATTAATATAGTATTTATATTACATAAATTATTTATTATTTACAAAATGTAATTATACCATAATTTAGATAAATTAATTATCTATATTTTTTGTTCTTTTACCTATTTCAAATAAACTATTTATTATTTAATATCTATTTATTAATCCATTTCTTGATATCGGCCAACCAGATGCTGACATGTGTCAGCACCTGGGCCTTCTTCTTAAAGAACAAGAACTGTTGGTTTTGTTCTACCGACTCGTCTTCAAAAATTTCTACCCGCCATATCCTAACCTCCTCCTTCTATCTAAACCCTACATTCTCCTCTCCTAACAACCCATTCACGCGACCATCGATCTTCAACTCTCCTCCGATTCTTCTACAAAAACCCCTCAACCTCGCCATTTACCAACTAACTCTCCCGAACTGATCCTAACTCCTAGCACCACCTGGTTGATAAGCCACCTTCCTCGCCTTGTTTCGCCGTGATCCAGAGGTGACAGATCCTTCATAGGAACCCAGATGGAAGAAGGTCGATCGAAGGAGAAGTTCCAAGGTCAATCTTGGCATTGCATCTCCTTCGCAGCGTACGTAAAGATCCGATGAAGACCGCCTCGCTGAGCCATAACAGCAGAGTTCTACACCCTGCAACCACATGTCATCCTCCATCTTTTGTATTTTGATTTCTTGATTCGTATGCCATGATCAGCTTAGCCAATTACATTATTAGATAGCTTAATCACCCGTCTAATCACCGTTTCAATCACATCCCTCAAATTCACTCTCAGTTCCATCATAACCACTCTTAGTCTCTCTTCCATTTTTACGGTTTTACATTTCCTAGAAACTTTATTTTATTTGATCTATAAACTATTTATCTACTTGGTCGATTCAAAAGAGAATCGAGCATCCAAACATTCACTTGTAGGTTCGTCTTCATAGATGGAGCATCGAACCACACATCTGGAGCTTGCATTCAACGAATCTTTATGAGTCGATCTTACAACTTTAGTTGACCCTGCATTCCCTGGAGCATCCTTCGTCGACGACGCCCAGCTACCTCCATCATCCTCAACACCTCGTCCACCGCAGGCGAGCTCAAGGGGTGAAGGCGTCACCCCTCTAGCCCTATTGGAGGTCCACTCGAGCATTGCTTCACTGACGGGAAATCGGAGAAGAAAGTGACTTAGCCATGCACATTAAAAGAGGAAGAATAGCAAGAACATCTCCAAGCATATAGTTGGACGACACGTGGCTTAAACGTGCGGTTCAGATTCGCCCGTCGCTTCTAATCTTGGCCGTTGACTGCGAACTGGTGGAAGAATTGCATAAGAAGCACATTGCCTTCCAGAAATTATCCATCTCTATAAAGTTTCCAGGAAATTACGTTTAGGTCCCTGTATTGGGACCTAAATGTAATAACTTTAGTTTTCCTTTCATTTTAGTCCCTAGAAAGGGACCTTTTTGTACCAGACTATTATTGTCTTTTCTTGCATTTCTATCCCTATATTGTAGAGACAATTTGGACCTCTTCTCGACTTTATTTTTCCTCGATTTTTTTAAGGGTAGTTATACAACTATCCTAGCAAAATTTCTTGATATTTTTATGTATTTTCGTCACGTAATTTTCTTGATTTGTTTTTCTAAACATGTATCACTTTTGAAGCATTTTCTTACATTTTCAAGAATAAATAAAGATCACGAAGTTTCTCTTCTTTTCTCAAAACCATAATATAGGTATTCTACCTCCTTGACTTCGACCCAGGAAACTTACCTGGATAAATAAATAGTTTAAGAATAAAATAGGAGAGAGCCGACTCTTTACTTCATCTTTATCTATCTCTCTCTCCTATTTTATCTGATTTTTTTGTTTGATCGATCGAAATCCGATCTCCCCGGCTCTTCTACTCCGACACGTTTCTCAATTAACCTCGAGCTGAATTTCAGTTATCAATTATTTACCCTAATGCTTGTATAAAAAGACACACTCTCGCATAAATATCTACACATAATTCTTTTGTTTCAAAAATCACTAAAAAATGTAAAACCCAAAATCCATAAAAATCTGCAAAAGATTTTCAAAAACTGCATAAAAATTTACAAAACTTGTTCAAAAAAAGTTTTAAAATCAGAAAATAGTTTCACAAAAATATTTTTCTCCATTGTGCATAGTATTTGTATTTTTCACATTGATAATGATAATTGAACAAGTCCAAATAAAATCGGAGATTGGATCTTTATTGGACCTTAATCCACTTAATCACGGGAACCTCCACAGAATTGGAATTAAGGCGCTTTAGTCTACTACACATAAATCTTTGAGACCACACGACTTAGTTCGGTGCCATCTTGACTACCTAAGTAGAATATCTTGAAACACATGCATGAATCTTGCCGATTGTGACCTATCTTGCACACCTGCACCTTACACTTTTCTCATCTCAGTTGAAGTAGTAGAGGGCTGGATTTGCCGGCATGAGACACAAGCCAATGGAAACATCAGAATTCAAAATCTATGGCCATTTTACCCAACCTGTACTAGTAGAGATGAGGTAGGACAGAATGTTGTGGGTTTCTATAATGTTTCAAAAGAGGGATAATCTGTTGGCTCAAGAGGAAAAAGTCCTTATGTAAATTCTACTGTACATAGCATAAAAATGCAAAAATAAAAAACTCCAAAAAATAAATAGACTGGCAAAAATCAAGAAAAATCAATTCCCGTCGAAGTATGTATATAGTCTATAAGTAAGCTTGAGCTTCAAAGTCAAAGACGTATGTTATCCTGCACCCGGATGACTTGTCTACACTGGTCAAGAGTCCTAGGATAGGTAGCTACACTGCCTACCATCCATTCTCTTCTCCACCTCCTCTTCTTGAGCCAATTGTACATGAACTTAGAATTGAATACCCGTTTCTAGAGGAAAAAGTTAGCAGATTGGGGAATTAGGGTCACCATGTTGGAGACGCATGACTTTTACCACTTCAACCGAGAGGACCTATAAGTCACACACACTGTTCAAGATATACTCATAGTCATAAGGGACTGTGTATGAAGATGATTTTTTCTAACCTGGCTTTTGAGGAGATGTGGCCAAAGTTTTGTGGTTCTTGGAGATTGTTGTGTTTCAAGTCTGGTTCCCAAACAAGGTTTTGACAAAACTAAAAATCTAAAGGATTGATCGAACTCCAAAATTTGATATTATAAAGAAAAGTTTAAAAGTCAAAATCTGTACAAATTATTTTGTTTTCTTTTCTTTATTTTCTTTTTTTCACTTATAGGAATAAGTGTTTGCAAGGGACTGACAAAGGTAAGTATAGGGGGATGATGAATCATCACTGTATCACCTTTATTATTTCATTTTGGCCTTAAATACCTAGATAAATTCATGTATATATCATTAATTTGTCAAAAGAAACACTCTGTAAATTGTACAAAATATTGTATACAATACTGTATAATTATTGTATTTATCAAAAATAAAAGAATAAAGGAAGAAAAGAAAAGGAAATGAAACACCATAGGTGTTGTGTGGATCTAAACCTTGAGACCTAGTCATCAGGATGACTTGGTCGACAAGGAATAAAGTAGGGTGAGATAGGGAAGAGATACTGTATAGAAAATACACAAAAGCCACACATAAAACCCAAATTTAGTTGCCCAAATATTGCTTTTTGGGACCTATTTCATTTAATAAAAAAATATTTTTCACCTCAAATAATAAAACCCTCAACATGAATATTGTAGATAAAAATACAAAGAAAATACAAATTGATTTCACATAAAAATAATACATAGTGTGCCCGGGACATACAAAATAAAAGCCAGAATAAAAACTTCACAAACCTATACCTTCTCTATATTATATTAAAATTGATCAAAATCACCTTTAATCGTATATAATTTACAAAAAGCTATTAAATTAAGGTGGTTTCATCAAATTTGTAGTTAAGATACAAAAGCTAGGTCTTGGACCCTTATTGTGCAATATGTAGTACATTATATTCAATATATTTATTTCTTTACATTTTTTATTTCCTATATTTTTGTAAAATTGTAAATATTATTTAAAACATATATCCATAATTAAAAAAAAATAAAAACCATTAAAATAAAGTCTAAATACTTTAAATACTTTAATATATAGACGAAATATTCTTATATATACCTATAAAAAATATATACATTATAAATTAAGCGTACAAATAAACTCACATAAATATAAAATTAACATTTAAATATGTAATTACATAAATTAAAAATATAAAAAATACTTGTAAATATTAATGAAATATATAATACAAATTTAAAATTAAATACCCCATATACATGTATATTTACCTATTAATATACATGTAAATAGTAACTTGTAATAAAACACCTCGAAAAAATAAAAAAATATATATAATACTACATAAAAGTAGAAACATTTATTATTTTATAACCTAAAATTAATTAATTCATTTACTATTATTTATTGATTTTTTAAATGATTTCTACCTCCCTTTCTTCTAGTTGTTACACATGGACTAACCAGAACCCTCCGACAGTTGCCCCGGGCCAACAGTACCTCTCCCCCTCTAACATGGGTCGAAGTCATGGGTCGGCTCCCTTCTTCCCATTTTCATGCCTCTGCCATACCCCCCTACCCTTAGAGCTCCTCACCACTCTGACCCTTGCATGATATACACCCACGCCGACGTATCCATCTTCCCCTACCACCTATTCCATTCACGCGATCCAGCCTCAAATTCTGCTCACCATCCTATAAACTTCACCAATCTCCACCTTTTTGCCCTGTGATCATCTTGGGAGTCCCCTTTATCCCCTCAGTTTGGCTCTGTGATTCGCGGTTGGTGAGAAGAGTCACGAATCATCGCTCTACAGTGAGGAGATGCTTCGACAGAGCCAGATCTACCCATCGCCGGTGTTCCATTGGTGGTTTAGATTATTTGCCCCCGGTAAAATTGAGGCATTTCTCTTCGCATTCTTAGTAATAGTTAGTCTCTAATTTCTATTTTCGGATTTAATTTCGTAGTTAATCGCTACGATTAGGTTTAATTAGAGACCCCCAATTTGACCAAGAGCTTGATCTCTAAGATAAATTAACATGTTCCTGATCGTGACTCGATACCATTTACTCACCATCGTTCCAACCCGGGTCTCGCTTAGATCCGGCGAATCAAGCTGCTATGTTGGATCTCTTTCGCCCGACACATTCGCGTATGCTCTCAGCTTCATTTTGGTTTAAGGACGTTCGCCTCGAGCCGTAGAATATTTTGGGCATGTCAGAATCCTTTTTAAGACATCTGAGGTTGCATGGAGTACTTGGAGTATCATCAGGTATCCTGGAGCTAAAGGAGCCCTCATATCAAGCACGCTGACACCTTGGACTCATTGGCTGTTGGCTGTAGATGTGGAGGATTCCCAGCAACCTCTAGGTCCCGTCGGCGACAAGAAAGAACTTCAAAGGAGGAAGAACTGATCGATCGAAGCAACATCATGAACAACTTCTTTGCAATTCATCCACCACACATTTATGCTGTCTGGTCAAGAACACAACCCAGATTTAATCTGGGCCATCCATTAAAATCGAAGTGATACATAACTCTTATAGTCCAATCCGTTTATGTGAAGCGATGTGGTGCACTGAGCATCGTTCATCTCCGCACATGAGGGGTGAGTGGAGTGGGGGTAAATTATAGTGAACTCCCGTTTATTGTATTTCATAATTATATTGTAAATATTTTATTACGTGTAAAAATTAGTGGAAATTTTGCAACAAAGCCCCCATACTTTTCTTTAATTGCAAGTTGGTCCTCTACGAACTCAGCTCACGTGTCTCCCCATGTGAGTTGGTTAAATTACTTATAACCCCACTAGCTTTGTGTATTTTACATTAAAAATAAAAAAAGCAAGTTTTAGTTGGCAACTTATGTACTTTTCATGTACCCACTCACCTTTAATTTCATTTCCATAAATTTTCTACCATCTTGATTTATTTTTATGTATGCTTTCATATTTTCTAAAAATACTTCCCATGCCCCAAAAATCGTGAGAAAATAGGATCAAGTGCCTGATGACATGCTTGTTCGATCTATATGATTTATTTTGCATTTCATCTACATTTGGTATTTTTTAAAGGTTAAAAAGAGCATATTTAGTTTTTGTTAGCCTTAAAAATATAAAAATATGAAATCATAATAAAAATTCAAAAAAGCCTAGTTAACCTAGATCAAAAATCACAACAAAATGAAAAAAGAAAACCCTAAAAATCACAAACCCTAGCTAACCTAAAAAAAATAGAAACTATTTTCAAAAATCTCAAAAATACTAATTTCTATACCATATTTTTATATATGTGCTTATTATTAAATATTAAAATTAGTTTTGAGAAATTAGTTTTGAGAAATTTTGATTTTATTTAGTATCATTAAATCTTAAAACAATTCAACATATATTAAGAAGTCTCTGATTTTGTATGTTTTAGAGTTTAAAAATACTTAAAATCAGAAAAATTAATCGAAAAATAACAAAAATATAAGAATTATATATATAAAAAAAATAAAAATATTCTATTTTATCAATTTTGACTATTTATATTTATATCTATAATACCCTATATTGTATAACCTTATATATAATATATGTAATTAATAATACTAGTAACTATTATAAAAGCCTTATAAATATTTTAAATCCCTTTAAAAAAGGAAAAGGATTATTATTTAGGTATTTTGCTGATTTTTGAGCATTTATTATATATATTGTAGTATATATTATCGATATTATACATATTACATATATATATTCTTATATATACCTTTATTATATATTTAAATAAAAAAGAAATTAAAAATTAGAAAATAAAGAAGAAAATAAAAATATACAAAATTAAATAAAAATATTTTATAAATTTAAAAATATACATAATTAATTAAAAATACACAAAAATAATTAATTAAGTATGTGAACATTGTACAAATAAACATTATTATTTATGCATTATTTATTTATAATTAATAATATTGCTACACCGACTTGTTCCCTGAGTTCGACCCCTACCCGCTTGTCCACTATACACATTCATTATAGGTTTCTAATAAATTTTGACCCACACACTTTGATTTCATTGATTTAATTTTATATTATGGGTTAATTGTTGAATTTAGTCGTTCTTTGCGAGATGTCATAAAATGACTATGTAGCTTGCCTTGTGAGGGTACACGGCTCCCTCCTTGGGTCTTTTGGGTTATTTCACTCTTACCTACTCCAATGAATCTCCATTTCATCATATTTTTTTTCATTTTGGTTTTAAATCCCTAACCAAATGCATGTATATAGCATTAATTTGTGAAAAATAATATTCAATAATTGACCAATAAATATTGTATAGAATATTGAATTTAAAATTTAAATAAAAAATAAAGGAAAGAAAAGAAAAAGAATTAAGTGTCAAAGTCAATGAGTGACCCTAAAACCCGAGACCCAAACACCATGATGACTTGTTAGTAGGAGGAGATAGGGCAAACAAATTGTACAGACTACAACTCAAAAACCCTAATTCATTTTCATCAATAAAGGCCATTTGGGACTTATTTTATTTTCCTATTTTAATAACTCAAATAATAAAACCCTAAACATTAATAGTGTAGAAAAACACAAAATTAATTTCCCACAAAAAATAGTACAATGTACTCGGGACAAACAAAATAAAAAATCACAAACAAAACTTCCTAAACATGTATCTCCTCCATACATACTCAAAATTTACCAAACTCACCTTTATTATTCATAAAATAATTTTTCTATTTTACGAAGGTTGTTTCATTTAATTTGAAGTTGAGATGCAAAAGTTAGCTTTTGGGTCCCTATTTTACTATATATCTATATAATAATCAAAATATTTAATCTTTATATTTTAACTTCATTATATTTTTATATATTTTCAAATATTAGACAAAACATATTCCAATAATAAAATTAGAATAAAACCAATAAAAATTCAAAAAAATAAATAAATCTATAATTATATAGATGAACTATACATATATAATACTTATACATATTTATTTAAGTAAATAAATAAATTTAGGAAAAAAACTAAAATTTTGTAAATATGTATTTAAATAAGTTATAAATATAAAAATTATGTATATAAAATAATAAAATATAAAATACAAAATAAAAATAAGATAGTATAAATTCACCTATATATACCTATGTATGTACATGAAAATATTATCACCTAATAAATTAGCTCATAAAAATAAATAAAAATAAAAAATTACTACATAAAAGTACCAATATTTTTCGTGTATTGGCCAAAAATAAATAATTCATTTAATATTTTTAATATAATAAATAATAGGTTTCTGCATCCTAAATTTCTACTTGGCCCATGTGGACTAATGAGAGTGCGGCATTTCGTTAACCCTAGATCAAGTATACATCCCTCAGCTGCCTGCCTTGTCAGAACACGTGAACCCCTAGTTTCTCCCATTTTCCATGCCTTGCCCATTTCGTCATTCTTCACGGGCCTCCCTCCATCATGTTCCCCTGTCATCCCTCGCTTTTGCTCACTCCATCGATTCCACAAACCCTCTTCCTCCCTCACGCAATCTCTTCGCCCCATTGGCCCCCATCCTGCCTATAGATAATTCAAGGTGACGATCTTCTCCTTTTTTATCAATTTTGTCTCACTGAACCCTAAAACATAGCACGATCATGTATAGATTGGTGACAGCTCGCTCCGCAAGAGGTATGCAGTGTAGGAGGTGTGGAGGACGTGATCCATCTACGTCGAGCATCTTTGACAAGATTATGTTTGAAGGATATGGGAAAATCCTTAAGCGAATCATGGAACCGTGAGAATCACATCGTTTGCGATACGGAGCGACTAGTAGCACTAGTCGCTCGGGCCATGCAAATTAAAATTTTGAATGATGAAACCACATGATCCAAGAACACTTCTCAAATCGTTTAATCTATACCACAAACAAGTATTAGATTTTTCTCTTGAAGCATGGTTGCGATCGAGTCTCTAAACAAAGAGACTTCCTATCTCAAGTCCGATACGACGGAGGAGACGCTTGCGAGCACGTTGAGGAAACACATGCTCCTCACAATCCATGTTGATGATCCAAGCGATGAATCTCCTAATCTCATCACACGATATCTGACATCTTCTTCATGAGTGAGGCTCACCAAAAGAGATAGAGATCCACGAGAAAATGATCCAACATCATAATGGTGATGCAGCAGCAATGGCGACTCTCTCTAAGGCTCCATGGTGTACGACCACAATGAGAAAGAGTGAGAAAGACTTGGCGTGTAGGGAGAGAGAGAGGGAGAGAGCATATTTTCCATTGTCTCTAGAAGAGCTGGGGTGGCCTCTTCTTATATAATATTTTGGGAGTCCTTGGATCTCAATCCATGGACAACACAAATCCAATGGTTCACACTGATTTGTGTTTTTTTAATGACAATAATTTTGTTGTAAAAAGACAATAACAATTAATTTAATATAATATATATTGAATAATCAATATAAATAAATTCAAATCAAATCAATTATCCATGAAGATAATTGGGAAGGAGATTAACCTCCTACCATAAAGGGGAGGGGGAAAATCACTCATTCCAATTCGGACTTGGTGGCCATCCACCACCTTTATATGGAAGGTGGCAATCTCCATGAGATTACATTATCCCATGAAAATCTCCAATATTTTACAACAACATTTGTTGTAAATTATCTCACACAAAAAAATCCAATTTAATTTGTGAACATTGCAATCATGCCATTGTAATTTGGGAATCACATTCACAACCTAAAATAAATGTAAATTTATATTTTCAAATAATTTTCCAATGTGAATAAAATTCATATCAATATTTAAATTGTAAATGCTACTTACAAATACCTCTCTCTTATATATTATAAATAACATTTATAATATATATGATTAATATCGATAGTTCTACCCACTTTATTCACATCCATTATAATTTAATCGCATTTAAATTGTCTTTGATATCTATTCTCATGCACCAAAATAATATGAATCACATTCACATTATTCACATCTTTGATAATTAATTGACATTTAATTATTTTAGATAAATATCTTTATATGTCCAAAAAATTGAATCAAATTCATATTATTCATGATAATTAAATCACATTTAATTATCCATTTCTCAACACTTGGATACATTATAAACAATGAAATTGTCCTTGACTCTTTCAAGGATAACGTGCTTTCTCCGCGAATACTTGGAGATAAGGATAGTACGATTGTACATTCAACATATAGTGACTTGGATATTGTGATCAAATCTCAAATCCTGATCTTACAGACCTCCCATAGATGTTTGATTAAATCAAAATCGTAAATCTAATCTTTTAATTCCATCTGCATGACATTTAGATCATTGTCCAACATTTGGACCAAGATCAAATTACTTCTCTATTGATAGGAGTCACTAAAATCCAAACTCGTTTCATCACTCCCTAGGAATTGAAGCGTCATGGATATACAATCGTTTATGATCACATCACCCTCAGGTATTCCTAATACCCGTCCATCTTGCATAATGGAAGACAAAGGATAAACCCAAAGTTTTAGATCTATTTAGACTGTCTCCTATAGGGTTTTATCATTATGTTTCTCATTCGATCATTGGGAGTCGGTATCGATCATATACTTTTCAAAAGAATATATCATAACTAGGTATTGATCATATACTTTCAAAAAGTATATATCAAACCTACAAATTTAGTAAGCTTCCAAAGCAAGACAATCGTGCATGAAGTTTGATTCCCAATATCTCATGAGTGAGCTTATGTCTTCCGGTTCAGTAGATGAACCTGTATGATCCCTTTGAGGGATCGTATTACTCATATGTCCTTCTATGCACGCCACTACGCTAGTCTATAGACCTTGATTAGGCCATCAACCTATCAGTCTGCCAAATGTACATACTTAGAATATAGTTACACATCTACCTTCGGTTAGATGATGCATGTCTATATCATGATAGTATACAACATAGGTCTTTTATTATTTCGATCCTGTTAAGTCAACTCTTTGACCTAACTAATCTGACACCTCTGAATCTCTATTCCAATGCAGAGGACCTGCATCAAGAGGTCAGTCATATATAAGCCAAAAGAAAAAGGATTGTCATCTCCTACTCAGGCTGGAGATCATCTCTTAGTAATCATTTGATGGTGCTTGATGAGTCTTTAATCTAACGCTTTGGATATTCATCCAAGCACCAATCTCTATGATTAAATAATAGAATCAACATATGTATGATCATTAAGATGGCCATGGTACATAATCCTAATTGTACTAAGGGACCTATTATGTAAATTAGTTATTCTTCTTTTCAGATCGGGGAATATATTTGCAATAACATTTATTGCATAATGGCTCGACGTGAGCTTGCATGTTCAAAAATCTCCAACTAGCCCAAAGAGCCAATAATGGGCTAATTTTCTAAACCCACACTCATATGAAATTCATAGGCTATTTAGAAAATGGCCAGGTAAGCTTATCAGTGACTATGTTCCTGAGAGACAATGCCAAGTCCTTTTACTGTACTTGCATATCTCCTAATAATAGCGCTCACATCGAATGTGAATGTTGCATTGATGAATCTCAGATTCATCACTCTAAAACTGATTAATTAAGCTCTAATCCCTAAAAATCATTGGCATTTCTTCATTTATTCTGCACAATTAGCATTCATGCATGTTTTGTAGCATTTTATCACTTATTTTTGCACAAAATAAGAAGCTAAAAATCCCAGTCCAATTGACCTGTAAATAACCTAACTTCCCCCATTTTTAACTAATTCGTGCTAACTCCAATTGACCCAAAACCCACCTCCATTTTGTACATATCACTAACTAGAATAAATGAAAATTATAAAAAAAATCACTAACCTAAATAAGTGGACCAAAAAACCAAAACCCTAGTTCTAGGATTTCCAGACAAAAACCCTCATATCTTCCCCATCCAGTGTCCGTTTTGATCCTACTCACTTTTGAACTAATGTACATTCAAATACCTTCAAAAACAATACTAAAGTTCAAGGAATCAAAGCTCATATGTGAAAGTTGGGTTTTGGGCCTCTTTTGTACATTTTCTATTTTAGCGGGTTTTGACCTATTATTTTATGTACATAATTGATTCATTTTATTTAATTTCTTTTTCATTTGTCTTCTTTGATGAACGTTTTATTAAAATACACAAAAAGCTAAACCCAAACTGAGCTTGAAATCAAAGAAACTAACTGAGTCTAAGTCTTCACTAATTGTTTGTACAAAATTAGTCTTTTTCATGTTTTATTTTATTTCTTCTTTCTCTTAATAAATAAAAATCCAAAAAATAGACTAATGTGTAAATATTTATCTTTGATTTTGTCATATTGTTTCTGGATTTTTATCTGGTTTAAAAATGATAAAAAATTATAAAAACCCAAAAATCAAGGTATTCTATGTACATAGACTACTACAAAATCACTTTGCACAAATGATCGATTTTGATTTTGGTCCCTTTGTGAATGTTGTAGATCTCATAGAGATGAGGTCGTTTGCTATTTCTTTTCTATTTTTCTTTATATTTTTTTTCGAATTTTGTGGGGCTGACACATGGCAGCTCTTGGAGCCGCCACATGTCACTCATTTTTTGGGTTTTTATATTCTATTTTTATAAAAAAATAATAAAAAATAAAAAAGCACCACACGTTTGGAGCACGTGCCTCCACGCACGTGCCCTGCACGTGCATCACTGGCCCCCATATTACGTTGCCACGTAGCACCCTTCTGGCCGCCCGATCTCGTCCAATAGTACGGCCGGGGCCCATCGTCCCCAATCCTTCCAACTTTCCCATCTCGCCGCCCTCCCCCACGATTCTTGGCTCCGTCAACCTCGCCGCCATCGCCAATCGACTTCCCCTTTCATAAATCTCGCTCCTCCGATCTCGTCTCCTCATCAATCCCGAAATCACCATCTCTCCCTCGTCTATCCTGGCCATTGCCAATATCGTCGCGGTCAAATCAAATCCTCTCCAATTTCCTACCATCTCCGGCCAACCCCGAAGTCCTATAAAGACACTGTCGCCGCGCCTCTTGTGCTTCATCCGCCAATCCACACAGTGTGAAGAGGGTTGCGCCTCTGGCTGTGACAGCGCCGGTTGACAAAGCTTCCTGCGGCTGGGTGAGATCCGAGGTTCATCTCATTGCAGCACACCCCCCTGCATGCTGCTTCTGCTCCGGCCATCGCCGTCGAGCCGACGATACTTCTTCGACAATGTCATCTCCACCAGCATCTTCACAGCTCCTTCGTCTTCGACAACCGCAGCCCACCCTGAAGCTTCACCATCTCTGCCTCGACCATCGACGATCTGAAGCTCTTTCCCCGCTTGTCGAAGCCCCCTACGGTGCTACTTGGCCATGAACCACTGGAACCAATGTCTCGTCCAGAGCCACTTGGCCGGAACCAACGCGTCGCCCGCCACCTGCTACCCAGCTACGCCTCTATCACCAACTACAAACCAGCCAATGTCAGCCTTCTGCTCCGCTTGCGATGGTCGGGCACAGCCACCGGAGCATCAGCATCTCCGACTCTCCTTCGCCACTCCGATACCGTAAGCCTCCGCTGGGCACGAGGCATGATGCCCCCTCCCGCGTGCGCGACATGTGCATCGAGGGGGGATGTCATCCATCCCCACGGGTCACGTGCTGGGCACGTGACCATGTGGGAAAAGTGTAAAGAAGCCCCCGGAGCATCCTTGATTTGCTTAGGAGCCCTCCGACCAAGGGTCACGTGCTAGGCATGTGTCCCCTTGGAAATTTTGCAGCACACCCACTTACTTATCGGTATTTACATTTCGATCATTCTCAGTATTTTCATATTTATTTAAATATTGTAATATTGCACAATTACCCCGGTGTTTCCCAATTGTTTCGAACCTCTACATTACATTATTTTATTTATAAAAAATAGGCACTTTGTTCTACAACTAATCATCTACATTATGACATATGTCTGATATTTTTAAGACTTGTGGTAATTAATAATTAATTATTTTGTGGAAAATTGTATATTTTGCCCATTTGTGCTCTAAAATTCACTAAAAATTGCCGAAAAATCACGGATTGTAGAATTAGTTGTGTTTAACATTGTGCCCCAAAAGAATTGCATTTGCTTGCAGTATTTGCCCTGTAAAAATTATTTTGCTTATTTCAATATTTTAATTTTTAATAGGTAATTAATCTGATATTTTTTAGATTTCGGATTTTTCTGAGATCCATCACTTAGTGATAGATCTTGGATAATTTTATCCCTTGAAAAAAATTAGGCTTAATATTTATTATAATTAGATATTGAAATTCACTTTGTTTGCATTCAACAATTCATAAAAAAATCATCTTGCATCCAAAAATTACAAAAAAAATTTACAGTGCATTCATTTCATCGTAATTGTCATCTTGGCCAAGTTTCAAATTTTCCGGACATCGTTTGATTGTTAATCATTTTCTTGTCCTTAAAATTGGCCTAATTTGCATTTTGCATCTCAAATTGCATTAAAATTATAAAAAAAGACCGCCTCCAAAAGCGTGCACGGACTTTGATAGACAAAATTCTAAGTTGTTCGTTTACCTCCTTGTGTTCGACCTTATGACTTGCACAAGTAAAATAAACATAAAACCACACGATTTAAAATTGATTAAACATTGTGGTTATTTTTGACCAATTCTGATTGCCCGCCTACAATGAAATGACATTCACATTAAAGCAAACGATAATTCATGACAATTAACTGAGGGCGATTAGGACTCATCAGATGGCGCCATTGTCGAGGAGGCAAACAACTTAGTTTTTATCTAAAAAAATTTTGTTCGATTTTCTTTATTCAGGTAGTATGTCCCCTGAATCTTCACTGTATAAATTCCACTTTTTCCTGCATTTATTTGTATTTTATTTTCATTATTTTTTTCGTATTTTATTTTTTTATTTTTATCACTCTCTTATACCCTCTCTCTTATTTTTTCTTACGAGGTACCCGGCGTATGTGGAGCGATTTTTCTGGAAATCGAAGCATCTTCACCGACTTCTGAAAAGCGCATTAAAAATTAAGATCGAGTCGAGTCATGAGAGAGCGTAGAGTCTAGGATTTATATTTCTGCAATTTTAATTTTCGTAATTAATTGCTCATTTCCAGTGGTGTCCGTTTGGACTCTCGCGTGTGTAAAAAGACCTTGAACTTGTCTGTGGTGTGTCTGCTGTTTCACTCTCTAGTGAGGGTGGGGCCCGACTTGAGTGGCGCTTAGGATAGACCTGCACATACGGCTCTTAGAGCATTTTAATTTTTCATTGTGCTCGTAGGACCTAGGGCCACACTTCACTTTAATTGAGACGGACATTAGATCGTTCAATTCAGTCAAATTCAACTCAATTCTTCCACGCTAATAGAACTTTGTGCTAGGTGCGGGTTTCCATCGGCTTGCATTCATATAGACTAAATTTTCAAATTATTGTATTGCATCCTACATGGAGATTGTGGGGAATCACTGTAAGTCTTCTAAGTGAGCATACATCGTTTTTTCATGTGCATCAGCTTTTCTCGATTTTCTCCCTCCCGTTTTGTCATATAATATTAAAAGGAAATTGGGACTGGACGGTAGACGTGTATTTGTGCTCACTTAATTTTTCAGTGATCGCCTAATTAAAATTTGGACTGCTAAATATAAATGACTTTAATTAACCCATAAAATAGAGAATTTTTGCAGGAGAGCAACCCCCGACCTTGGATGCATTTACTTGTCTGAGTGAGCGAGAGACGACACTTAAGGTTAGAACCTAACTCCGAAATTTTTTTCAGACTACTGATTCTAAAAACGAGTAGCTACTTCCTAGTGAGGATCTACGGGTAGCCGGTAGACGGTCCGGATTTCCTTAGCAGAGTTGGTGGTTTAAAGGACACTGCGTAAGGCTCCGTCCTAAGTACCATGGGTAGTTGTTTTATGGTTCGTACTTACACCCATACTGGTTGAAAGTAGGTGCAACTTGTTGTAAGAATTCAGGCCAGTCTCTAGGAAAATTTTCAGCACCAAGCAGCTCGCTAGTTACTTTCCAAGATTGTTTTATCACCAACTAGAATAGAAAAGATAACTGCCGAACTCTTATGAATTGATTGCTTGAGTTGGTGAACCTGGGGTTTGATTTGTATTTGATTTGTGTGCGTGAACCGATTTCGAAGATCAAAAGCCGTACACTTGTGCCATCAATTACCTTGATAAATATTTCTTGAACACCCCGTGTACTTGCACCAAGATCAACTATGTCAACCAATAAACTTCCTTCTAAGATTATGGAACTTGTGTCCAAGTACCCTCCAGATCCGTATCATGAAAATGAATTCGTCTTAGTTAGACCCAAAACTTCAAAACCTCCTCCAACTAGACGTCATCCAACTTCCATAGGAGACTCTCACCCTCATATCAATCCAACAAATCCGATCTCCTCGTTGAAATCCAAGCCATTCTACTCGAATCAACCGACCACACATGATCACTTACCATCCTTAACTGAACCATCTTATTTCTCGGTTTCTCGCTGAAACTAATGAACCATTCCAAGATCAAATCATTTTTGAGGCTCATGACTGCCCGAGAGACCAAACCCGATGACACCAGATGGAGAGATTCACACCTAAGGATAATCAATGTTGGATTAACCGTGAAGATCAAATCCCTATTGACCAACCCGAGTACCACTTCTTTGATCAACCTATACATACAGAGGACCAAACTGATGATATCGATACATATGCATCCTGTATGACTCCATTGTTCGGGATTACAATCAATCATGACCATGGAAGTAGACTCTACTCAAACCAGCATTGCATGCCTGAGTCACAACATGCCGAGTATGAGACCTATAGATTCCCATAAAATCCTTCCACCGAGTAGACTCCTTCCAATTTTTGAGGAGAAAATTTCAGAAAATAACAATTATATATTGGATAATCAAAGAGAATCTCCTCTCAGCTCATACAGGAAAATGGAAGAGGAAATGACCAGATCAAAAATTCAAAAACAAGAACACACACCAACTGCCCCCATGATTGATCATGAAAAGACTTTGGAGGATGACATTTTGAGGATCACTAAGAGATATGAATTAATGGAGGAAAATTCAAAAATTTTACTGATCGACTCAGTTTATTTTATGGGAGCTCGGATATAAAATTGGATGAGGAAAAGATTAGATCTCATGTTGAAAATTCTGAGGATATTCAGAAACCTAGAGACTATGTTCACCCTAGGGACGACTCTGACATCAACAATTCTGCATATTACTCCCCTAGGGATGACTATGCCTCTGGCTCTTACTCAGAACATCAAAACCCCTGCTCATCTACGAAAAATACCACATCACCACACCACACAGAAAATACAAAAAAAATAAATATGCAAAAACACCAAAAAATTGAAAATCCAGAAAAATACATAAAAATTGAAACTGAAGAAGATATGAAGAATTTGGATCCTGCTATATGGGAAGCACTGGAGAAAAGATTGAATTTTGAACTTCCCTTTATATAGGCCATTGAACACTTCCCCGACCTTAAAGGATTTGTAATGGACAAATTAATGATGAAAAAGTCAGGCATGATAAGAATAAAGATCGAAAGACATGTCTTGTTAATGGCCTCCTCCTTGGTGTTGAGGAGAAAAATCAAGAGTCGCATAATGAAGCGGTTTCCCAGATTTGACTGTGGAATCAAAGACACAATATTTACCCATGCTCGAATTGATGACGATTCACCATTCAATATTCTCTCGACGTCTATGTTTAACGAGCTCAAAGTCGGACCTATCAGGAAGATACGGGAGATCGTTCAATTGGCTGATCGATCGATAAAGAGTCCGAGAGGAATCATTTCTATCATCATGACATTCCATGGTGCTCCACTCAAAGTGGACTTAACAATCATTGATATTGAGCATCATGGAGAATTCACCCAGTCTCCAATTATTCTCAAAAAGCCATTCTTAGCATTGGCTAAGGTAATTATTGAATGTGAGACTCAGGAAATCAAATTTACAACATTGGAAGCACTTTGATCTCACCCAGTCTTTGAGGAACCACGATTTTCTGAGGAAGCCCATGAAGACCTCGACAACACTAACCATCAAGCGGTAGAAGAGACCTACCCTATTACTACATCTGAGATAGCAGTTGTTGATGAGATTATTGGTTTAGAGACTCCTCCCCCTGCTCAATTTCCAGCTGCTCTCACCATGGAAAATCAAATATATGACTCATACGATCCTGAGACTTATGCATGGGCGCACCTTGAGTCAAGCTATTCTGATTATCTTGATCAAATCTACTCGACACAGGAATGCTCCAACGTCAAGTCAATTGAGAATGAACATGCAGAGACTCACCCTACTATTTCAATTCCTACGGATCTCACAATAGAAAAGTGTTTCTTATATGATCATGAGACATATGCATGGGCTAACCCTGGGTCAACCTACTCTGAATACCTTGACCAAATCATTCCAACTTAGGAGTGCACCAACATCTACAAGACTAAGAACAAACACGCAGTACGAACACCGACCAAGGAGAAAAATTTCAATGGTTACTCATCTGGAGACTCAAGTGGACCAACAACTTCACGAAACAAAATGACTACTCCTTTATCAAAAAAGAAAGTCACCTTTGACCTTCTGGAAGAGGAATCGTCTGATGATTTCTCATCAGGCCCGGAAAAGATAATCTACATGAGTGAGGTTTGTTCGGCAGTCTTAAAACCTTACCTTCGCAAGGATCCAAACTTCGATTCCTGTTGGATGACTCCCATTCCTCACTATTATTCATCTAAAGTTGATGCTCCTACTCTCATCAAATACACTGGAATTATTTCTTATAAGATGACTGAGACTGGTGCTTCAGAGTATTCATCTGAGGACAAATTGCTTGATCTCAAGAAGGAACGAATTCTGAGAAAATAACTGAAGAAACAAAAAGACAAGAATATCTGGAGTGTGTCAACTTTCAAATACTATTTCTCTGAAGATAACTCTGATGATGGTTACCTTTCATCTGACTCATACGCTTCATCTACTATCCAACATGATTTATCTGAGGATAACACTGATAATAGTTGGGAATCATATGCTTCATCTCCTTCTCATCATTACGATCTCCACATACTCACAAAAAGATCGGTCGAAAACCGCCTTAATCATCGGCTACCCACCCTCCCTCCCGACCACATCGGTCTCCTTGTACATCTTCTTCTTCTACTTAGGCCAATGCCTAAGTATAGGGGGGACTGATGCCATCTATACATACCATTCTTTTCATCTCACGATCATTCCATTTCCACCCTTCTTTTGTACTTAGGATGCCAGATCCTAAGTATAGGGGGGAACCGATAACCATTTGTATATACTCTCCTCATTCACATATCCCGATCGTGTCATTTTCGCTCTTCTTCTATACTTAGACTATTCACAGCCTAAGTATAGGGGGGCGGACTGATGTATCTATCTTTTTCTTTTTCACTCTCTTACTCTTAGCCCGAGCTATGTCTCCTTTACGCTTCTTGTCCTCTGAGGACACATCACTCTCTAAGTATAGGGGGGGGGGTTTGTATATATACTGTGTATGTATTTTACCCATATCTTGTACTTTCGCGCAAGTCTATATGTATTTATGGGGTAGGAAACTAACTTGAAAAAAAAAACAAAAAATAAAAAGAAAAAGAGTTTTGCTACTAACACTGACTGTGTCCAACCAAAAATTTTTCATCATTTTTTCATAAAAAAACTTTTCAAAAAAAATCCCTTGCATAAAAAAATCACAAAAAAATTCTGCATTTCACACACCTGCACTTCATTCAGCATTACATTCATTGCATTTGTGAAAAGTCTTTAGGTTCTGAACCGAGTTATGAGCAAAAATCGAGAGTGATCTGGACTTGACCTTAATCCACCTAATTTTTAGAGGTACTTCACCTAGAAATGGGATTTTAGAAGCTTCAGGTCTCAGACTTAATTCTTCGAGTTCAACATGATAATGTGCAGCGTTTGACTCTTAGTGTCTAACCTGATTTCTTCATTCTGAGAACTCTGGAATAAGGAATTAATTTATACTCTCACACTTAGCTCAACTCAGACGGGATGTTGGAAGACTATGTGAGTTTCTTTTCTGGTAGCGTGGAAATCTAAAGACCGGAGTACGAGTTGAAAGAAAGCTTCGGAAAAGGGATGGACGACTGGGCACAATTTTTTCTAAGACCCCAAAACACGTACGGAAAAAAAGATTCTATATCCGCACGGGCACAACAATATCCAAGCAGAACCACCAAAAATCCAAATACAAAGAAGCCACTACCAAATAAACATCTGACCAAAAAGGTCCAAACTTTAAGAAAACCTGTAGATCTTGGTGAAGACTCGGCTACACTGGCCAGCTTCACAAGGAGACGTGACTACACTGGCCACCCTCCAGTTCTTTTCTCCTTCTTCTAACTTCTCCCCCATTTTGATTGTGAACAAAGCGCGACAGACCTTAGAAGGAAATACCTGGCTCCCCGAGGACAAGTTACTGGAGAGGAGGTTTGCATGGTAGTCCGACATTCTGGATGGGAAGAGCTAAAACCCTTCACACACATGAGTCGATTGTTCAATGTTCATAGGGTATGCTTTGGGAAGAGGATTGATCTAAGATGACTTCTGAGTCGAAAATGTGAAAATGATGTGTAGAACTTGAAGGCTGTTGATTTTAAAATCCTAAGTGCCACAAAAGTTCTGCCAAATTATTAATCCAAAGGTTGAGTCTAGTTTCATTTTCACCTTCAGCTCATGGTCTTGGTATGGAACCCAATCTCATTTCACCTCATGGCATTTCTTTAATGCTCATGGACGAGCAAGGTCTAACTATAGGGGGATGATGAATCTCAGATTCATCACTCTAAAACTGATTACATAAACTCTAATCCCTAAAAACCACTGGCATTTCTTTATTTATTTTGCATAATTAGCAGTCATGCATGTTTTGACAAAAATGGCATTTTATCACTTATTTTTGCACAAAATAAGAAGCCAAAAATCCAAGTCCAATTGACCTGTTAATATCCTAAATTCCCCGATTTTTAACTAATTCATGCTAACTCCAATTGACCCAAAACAACCTCCATTATGTACATATCACTAATGAGAATAAATGGAAAATACAAAAAAAATCACTAACCTAAATACGTCGACCAAAAACCCGAAAACTCTCATATCTTCCACATCCAGTGTCCGTTTTGATCTACTCACTTTTAAACTAATTTACATTCAAATACCTTCAAAACAAGACCAACTTCAAGCGAATCAGAGCTCATATGTGAAAGTTGGGTTTTGGGCCTCTTTGTACATTTTGTATTTCAGTGGTTTTTGACCTATTATTTTATGTACATAATTGACTCATTTTATTTAATTTCCTTTTCATTTGTCTTCTTTGATGAAAGTTTTATTACAATGCACAAAAATCTAAATCCAATCTTAGCTTCAAATCACAGAAACTAACTGAGTCCAAGTCTTCACTAACTTTCTACACAAAATTGGTCTTTTTCGTGTTTTATTTTATTTCTTCTTTTTCTTATTAATAAAAATCCAAACAGATTAGATTAATGTGTAAATATTTATCTTTTATTTTATCATCTTTTTTATAGATTTTTATCTGGTTTAAAAATGACAAAAAATTATAAAATAAAAAAATCAAGGTATTCTATGTACATAGAGTACCCCAAAATATCATTGTAGATCTCATCGAGACGATCAATTTTTGTGAAGAAACTTTTCAATCCAATGTCGTTTTCTATTTCTTTTCTATTTTTCTTTATATTTATTTTTTTGAATTTTGTGGGGCTAACACGTGGCAGCTCCTGGAGACGCCACGTATCACCCATTTTTTGGGTTTTTATATTCCATTTTTATAGAAAAAATAACAAAAAAATAAAAACCACTACATGTGCGGAGCACGTGCCTCCATGCACATGCCCTGTTCGTGTATCGCCAGCCCCCATATTACGTTGCCACGTGGTGCCCTTCTGGCCGCCAGATCTCGGCCGATCGGATGGCCGGGGCCCATCATCCCCGATCCTTCCTACTTTCCCAATCTCGCCTCCCTCCCCGCGATTCTCAGCTACGTCAACCTCGCCGCCATCACAAATTGACTTCCCCTTTCCTAAATCTCGCGCCTTCGATCTCGTCTCCTCGTCAATCCTGAAATCACTAGCTCTCCCTCATCAATCTCAACCATCGCCAAATATCACTGCGATCAAATGAAATCCTCTCCGATTTCCTACCATCTCCGGTCAACCCTGAAGTCCTGTAAAGCCACTGTCACCGCGCCTCTTGTGCTTCATCCACCAATCCACACAGCGTGAAGAAGGTTGCGCCTCCGGCGGTGACAATGCCGGTTGACGAAGCTTCCTACATCTAGGCGAGATCAGAGGTTCAGCTCGTTGCAGCGCACCCCCTGCATGCTGCTTCTGCTCCGGACATAGCCGTCGAGCTGACGGCACCTCTTCGACAACGTCATCTCCACCAGCAGCTTCATGGCTCCTCAGTCTTTGACAACAGCAGCCCTCCCCGAAGCTTCACCATCTCTGCCTCGACCAGCGACAACTTGAAGCTCTTTCCCTGCTTGTAGAAGCCCCCTGCGGTGCTGCTTGGTCGTAAACCACTGGAACCAACTCCTCGCCCAGAGCCACTTGGCCGGAACAAACGCCTCGCCCGCCACCAGCTACCTCACTACGCATCTGCGGCCAACTACGAACCAGACAACGTCAGCCTTCATCTCTGCTTGCGACGGTCGGGCACAACCACCAGAGCATCATCATCTTCGGCTCTCCTTCGCCACTCCGCCACTGCAAGCCTCCGTCGGGCACGTGGCCCAAGGCTACCTCCTACATGCGCGACACGTGCACTGAGGGGGGACATCATCCATCCCCACGGGTCACGTGGTGGGCACGTGCCACGTGGGAAAAGTGCAAAGAAGCCCCCGTATCATTTCGATTTGCACAGGAGCCCGCCGACCAAGGGTCACGTGCTAGGCACATGCCCTCTTGGAAATTTTGCAGCACACCCCCTTACTTATCAGTATATACATTTCGATCATTCTCAGCATTTTCATATTTATTTAAATATTGTAATAATACACAATTACCCTTGTGTTTCCCAGTTTTTTCGAACCTCTACATTACATTATTTTATTTATAAAAAATAATCACTTTGTTCTACAATAATTCTCTACATTATGACATATGTTTGATAATTTTGTGACTTGTGGTTAATTAATAATTAATTATTTTGTGGAAAATTGTATATTTTGCTCATTTTGTGCTCTGAAATTCATAATTGATTACCGTTGTTCTAAAAATTGTCAAAATATCAAGGATTGTAGAATTAATTGTGCTTAACATTGTGCCCAAAAAGAATTGCATTTGCTTGCACCATTTGCCTTGTAAAAATTATTTTGCATATTTCAATATTTAATTTTTAATAGGTATTAAATCTGATAATTTTGAGATTTAGGATTTTTCTGAGATCCATCACCTAGTGATAGATCTTGGATAATTTTATCCCTCGAAAATAATTTGGGTTAATCTTTATTATAATTAATTATTGAAAGTTACTTTATTTTTATTCAAAAAATCATAAAAAATCCATCGTGCATCCAAAAATTCCCAAAAAAATGCAGTGCATTCATTTCATCGTAATTGTCATCTTGGCCAAATTTCACATTTTTCGGACATCGTTTGATTGCTAATCATTTTCTAGTCCTTAAAAAATGCCTAATTTGCATTTTGCATCTCAAATTGCATTAAAAATTACAGAAAAAGATCGCCTCGAAAACTGTGCACGAACATTGATAGACAAAATTCTAGGTTGTTCCTTTGCCTCCTTGTTTCGACCTTAGAACTTGCCCACGTAAAATAAACATAAAACCACGTGATTCCAAATTGATTAAATAATTGTGGTTATTTCTTGACCTATTATGATTGCCCGCCTACAACAAAATAACTTTACATTAAAGTGAACGATAATTCACGACAATTGATCAAGGGCGATTTTGGACTCATCATGCATCTTATGCAACCAATAATTAATCTTATTAAAGAAGTTATAGTGTCTTTGACACTACAACTCAATAATCGTTATAACCTGTATATAATTTCTATCATCCTTATCAGAATAGATTTATTCCTGGAGATCTCTATCTCCTAAGACTAAGACCCAGTCTTAAGTCTTATAAGGCATTTGCATTTATGACCTTTTAGATCACTATCTATGAAGTCTTAAGTTCTTAAAGATAAGACTAAGAGATTACTATCTCTAAAATCTTGTCATCTTTGAAGATATTGTTATTACTGCCATTAGGTGTTCTATCCTTATAGTCGGATAAGTAATAGCTTACTACTCCCACTATATGGAAGATATCTCACTTTTGTACACATCTAGCACACACCCGGCTTCTCATAATTGATGCATAAGGGCAAACAGTTTTGGCATTCACTTCCTCAACTCTTTGAGGTGATATTCCTTCAGATAGGTCAATACCATAGCTTAATGGAAGGAAGCCTTCCTTGTTTTTTTTTCAAAAAATGGAATATGTCCAAGGTGTACCACTAATGTGACGGTACCAATACCCTTTTCTCTTTGACTATGAACATTTTTAAAACTAAGATCTTAAGAGGTATCCTTGAGATCTCATCTCAAGGTACGAAATAAACCAGATTATAAAACACTTATTCTCATCCTTATATCATTTCAAATGATTAGGATTTCATCTACATTTAGCACAATGAACACAATGAAACTTCCACTAAGATTTACACGATTCATCAAGATTCTATCTGAAATCATAATATTTATAATTTCATCAAATCTAATGATCCAACTATAAGAAGCTTATTTAAGTCCATAGATGGAGTTTCTTAAGCTTGCACACCTCGTATTACTCATCCATGAAGACATGGGGCTACCTCATATGAATATCCTCGATGAGGAATCCATAGAGGAATGCAATTTTGACTTCCATCTTGAAGATGTCATAATCTAGTTGTGTAGCTGCGGTAAGCAATAATCTTATGAGTTTAAGCAAGGTCACTAGAAAGCAAGTCTCATTCTAAGCGATGTCTTCTTTTTTGTTTATCTTGAGGATACGAGTCATGCTTTGAAGGTGCCTCCCTTCTTATTAGGTTCCATGATTCTCTTGAAGATCCATTTACAACTAATAGGCTTTAACCTTATAAGTGGATTCTTGAGGGTTCACATACAACACTTATATATAAAGTCTACTTTAGACTTTACTGCTAACATCCATCTTTCTATGTCATGATCTTCAGAAGCTTCATCACATGAAGTAAGATCATTGTCAGACTTAATTGACACATGGAATCCATCCTCAAACCCATTTGAAGAGTTACGAGTGTTTCATCTTTAATTATCCTTTTAGTTTCCGATTTCAGGAGCCTTATTATCTTAAATGAGTTCCCTTACTTCATTTTCATCTTGATTCTCAAGAGAGTCATCATCTAAGAATCATATCCTTAGAGATGAAATCTTTTAAGAATCTCGAGGTTATAAAGTTGGTATCCAATACCATCCTTTAATTTCCTAATGAAGAAGCACCGTTTGGTGCTAGATTCCAACTTACTTGCATCCATGACAAAGTTATGTACCAAACAACCGTAAATCCTCAAGTGTCCAATAGTAGGATAGGTTCCAAAACATAGCATATGAGGATTTTAGGGTCCATATTTACATGGAATCTTATTAAGGATATATATTCTAGTCTCTACTACATATATATATCTTGAAACTAAGAGGAAATTATGCTAAGATTCATCATTGATCAAATGATTTCACACATTATCCCATTGTATCTCCCTATAACTCTACTGAGTTTAGGTGAATCAGGAGGAGTGAGATAGGAATTATATTTATATCTCTATAAGTGACAAACTCATGTTTCAGCCCTATAATAGCGTCAAATTAACACTTCCTATGTCATTGCAGTCGGGCCGAATTGGGTCAATCAAAGATCATCTGATTAAATTAACAATCAAATCAAATGTTCAAATTTATATTTTACTTGGGCAAGCCTAAGGTCGAACTCAGGGACATGCGCCTCTTTAGTCTAATTTAGATTCTTATTATTCAAGATAAATGTTGGAATAATGGATCGTAGGTCAAAGAATACATAAAGACAACACAATATGCATTAAGTAAACATGAACAATGTAATTTTTATTTGATTTTTGACATGAAAATAGATTCAAATAAATGCAATGCAATTATGCCCTAATTATAAACTATTTGAGCAATTGGATGTAGTCAAGTTCATATTCAAATCATGAAGCAAATTTCATTAATGTAATATATTAAGGCCTGAATAGTCATTCGACAAAAAACACCATTTTAATGAATTTAATCATAAAAAATCAGTATGTACAATCAGAATTCTATGCATGCCATCAAAAAGACAATGAAACAAGCTTCAGAACGCAACTGAAATCGACTCAATCGGAGCTTGGATGCTCAAGATATGCAAGAGTGAAGCCAGTGGCATAAATCCAAGAAAACATGAACGATAAATAGCAAACAGGTCCCTGAAAGGGACAAAAATGTAAATAACACAAAGTTCGGGATCTTCCCTGTAAATAATCCACACACGCGGGGTATTCTTGCAATTATTAAAACCCATGAGGGTATACGTGCAAAATACCCTAGGCGCATGCGGGTGTCACGTGGTCTTTGGACCTGAATGCAAATATAGAAACTTCTGAGGGCCTCCCTGTAATTTGCCCAGACCGCATGTGAGGAGCATGTGGTCCTAGGTTCGGATGACTCTAAGGCATGGGGGAGGCTTAGGAGGTTGGCTCCACTTCGGAAGAAGGCTTGGCACTGATTCGACAGACCCAGACCTAAAGGCTCGGATGTTGAGGTTCGGATGTGCCCTGCACTTGACACGTGGACATCCATGGATTGTTGGATCTTGAGCATCCAATTGTACCCTACACTGGTGAACACATGGCTGCATCAACGCCGTTAGATGGGCTCCGGGGAGGAGCATCCAACGGAACCTATAGGCTCTGGATCTTCCTCCTTCGCAGTAGGGCTAGTGGCTGGTTCTGATCTCCGGCGAAGCCTCCCATGCTCCGCCTTCCTTTCTTAGGCCTGTTGAAGCTCCCCAGAACTCTTTTGAAGGTTGGTGACGTAGATGGAGCCCATGGCAATGCACCGAGAGATCTAGAGGTGGCCAACCATGTCTAGTCGAAGGAGGCAGAGCTGCACAAGATTGCTCTGACGAGACCTCCGACCATTGAAGACTTGAGTACCTACATGGTTAGTCTCATAACCGAAGCGTGTTGCGCACAAAGTGGGACCGAGGTGGAACGAGATGGAGGGTCATGATGGGGTGCAGCAAGCGACGGCCGGGTGTCTTCTCTGACGAGCCCGGAGGAGTTAGGTCGGAGGTTGTCTGGGGTTATGGAGGATAGGGAGACTGGTCAGAGGTGAGCACGAAGACGGTGGATGCGAGGCGGAGCTATCTGGGTGATTAGTGAACAGTGATGTAGTCGGAAATCATTGCACTAATTAGAAGAAAAAATAGAAGAAAATACTGAGAAGATTGAAGGAACTTACCTGGTGAATGGCAGAGCGGTGGGCCTGGGATTGAGCACCTGGTAGGGACTTGGGGTCATCGCACGTCGAGGTTGACCGTCCTCGGAGCTTGGCAACGCGTTTAGAGGCCACCGCAACATGGTCAGAAGACCATGGGTCTCACCGGGGACGATTGTCATCGTTGCTCGATCCTAGCCCTCCCCATTTCACAGAGAGGAGGAGAAGGGCTGGGCCTCACCCCTTATGAAGGTGGACAGCGTTGATTCGGGGCGGAGGCGACCTATTTATAGGGAGATGGGTAGGCAGAAGGTGGTAGTGGTCGTGGGTTGTGGACATGATATGTAGGAGAAAGGAGGGGGTCGTGGTTAGCTAAGTATGGCAAGAAGATGACGGAAGACATGGCTTCACGTGGGTGGTCATTTTTAAGGAAGTGGGTGGCAGAAGATATGGCTAAAAATGGAAGGGGGAATGGGTTGGCGTGTGAGAGCGGAGCGACTAGAGGTTGACAACGAAGTCTTGGCCGTTGGATCTTGTGATTCAACGACTAAGATTAGGGCGCAAGCGAATGGTGAGGATTAGATCGGGATGGTGCGATCGGAGGTGTTGGGTGGTCCCACATGATGAGATCTGGTGGAGGCACTAAAGAATGGTTGCGATGAGCTTGGGTCTTTATTGAAGGGCGGTAATCGATTGCGGGGAGTCACGGTTGAGATGGCGGCATCCCAGAGGAGATCGAGTGGTGTTGAAGACACCACGTGGCGAGCTGAGGAAGTGGTGCTGGCCAACGGTCCTGGTGGATTTTGAAGAGTGATCGGGTGGTTGATAGTGGAAGTGGGAAGAACGGTGGGGATGAAGAGATCTGGAGATGATCGGGCGATTATAACATTGCCACGTAGAGCGAGGATAAAGAGGCGCTAATGGAGGGCTGTGATGAAGTCCAGGCCTGATCGGATGATGGAGATCAAGGCAGGATTGGACGGAGGCGATAAGGAGAGAAGGAGATCAATCAGACGGTAGAGGAAAGGGGGCGGGTGGCATGAGCAGTGACAGCTGCGTGGTGCAACTAGAAGGCGCCACGTGGCCCAATCAAATTATTATGACAAAGAAATTAAGAAATGAATGGGAAATGACTGAATCTGGAAAAACTCAAAACATAAAAGTTGTAGATCTCGATGAGATGTACAAGTTTCATGTTGATCAAAAATCGGGATGAGATCAAACAAAGATAGAAAATATTCTAAGAGTGTTTTTAAGGTTAAATACACTACGATTTTTAATTTGCCAATTTTTTGTATTTTTAATTTATTCAATGACTCTGATAATTACAAGGATTTGTCTAGTTTTTAATGACACTTAGTCCCAATTAGGGGGTTAATTTCAGCGAATTAAGAGCATGAAACATGGTTTCATCAACCCCCTATACTTAAACTATGCTCATCCCCGAGCATCAAAGAAAATGAATGAGATAGATTAATGCCCTTGTGCATGTGCATACAAGATCTGATCAGTTCAAGTCCTCTCATTTTTAGAGATCCAAAATTTCAGAGCTCAACCCAGCCTTAATCAAAAGGTATCCAATCCTCTAGTTTTCCAGACTCTCTCCGATATACATATAAACTGAGGATATGACATTTAGTGTTGACTGCATTCACGAGAGTAGAATCAAAACTTCACCCAAGGTCCCGGTCCAAGAAATTCTCCTAAGGACCCAATCCTCAACACTAGGGATTAAACCATATATTACATCCAATCCATCGTCTCTTTAGTTGTCAGAATTGGAAGTGTAGGTGGCAGGCCAGCTAATGGAGGGTTTGGGATTGTGTCATTTCTTCTCTCCCTCTCATTGGAATAAAGATCCTCTCGAGTAACTTATTACTCAACGTAATTTTTTTGTGTTGATCAATGCATCCGTCAAGAGAAGTTGGAGCCGTCTGCACTTGTTTTCCTGGGAATACACCGGGGTGTGTCTTTTTTGAGTACCTATTGTACCTTCAACACCCATACTTGTAGCATTTATGATGCAGAGATCTTTTTTGGTGCAAACCCGACTCCTGGCCCTAATAGAGGTGGTCCAAGTGGACACATTGAAAATGGTTGGGAGCGCTCGACTTTGGTGGAAGCTCTTTGATTATTGACTTTGTGGAATGAGAGCTTCGTCTTCAACAATGATTTCCTTTAATTTGTAATATTTTGGCTAGCTCCACTGCTTTTACCAAGAGTTGGCGCACACTGATCAATATTTTTATTTTATTCACACCCTGGCAATTAGGTCAATATCAAGAGATTAGCATACGAACCAAGTTCTCATACTGGTTAAAATTGCCGACACTCAGGTTTCATGAAGCCTTCAAGGATTTTATCCCATCTTCGAGCATCATTGAATCAAGTCCAAACTCAAATCCCTCATTGCAGTTCCTCAAGTGAAATTCCAACTCATCTCAACAAAACCGCAGTCATGTATGTGATGTGCTGATCATATTCTTAAGGTAGGAGACTAAGCATGCAATATAGCACACAAATCTAGAAACCTAGGGAAATGTGGATGATTAAGTCTCAGATCCTGACGGCTAAGGCTTGTTAACCTAAAATTTCAAGACCTCAAAACCGATTGTTCTTGAACAATCTCTGATCCTGTGTGGATGTGAAAAATGTAGGGAAATTAATCCAACTCCTTCATTTTTTTTGAAAAACTTTAAAAGACATCATGACTGCCTAAACTCAAATGAGTAGATGCATTTGCGTTTAACCAGTATAGGTGTAAGTATAGACCATAGCCCGTTGCTTGAGGACGGAGCCTTACATGTTGTCCTCTAACCCTCCTACTTTGCTAAGGGCGAACACTCACTGAACACAGCTACTTATTTGGGTTTAGTAGTCAATTTGACTCTTAAAGGATTTTGAATTTTTTTCATTTTATGGATTTTGATTAAAGGTTAGAACACATGTTAAACTAAACTTTCCTTAAAATCAAAAAGAATTTCCAACACCATGTCACACAAATAATGATTTTCAAAACATTTTCAAAAGATTTTCTAAAACAAGAGAAACTCATTTTTCAAATTATTTTCGAAAATATTTTTCTTGAAAAATAGTATAACATAATATAGAAAAAACCATGAAATTTATTTTGTCCTCTTAGTTCAAGAAATTATACCTTAGCCAAAAAGTTTTAAATTTTTCAAATTTTTTAAAATATAGCTAAAGTACATATATTGTATATATGTATACCCCCCTATACATAAACTTTGCTATGTCCTCATAGCACTAGATGATACAAGTCCATAGGTCCATTTAAATATAGAACAATATACGGGAACTGATGTGGGCTCCCCCTATACTTAGGTTAGAAATAACCTAAGTATCGAGGCAAGGAAAGATGAGTAGTGAAGTCACGGGGACTCGGGTCCCCCGTATACTTAGGCTGGGAGTAGCCTAAGTATAAAGATTGAGAGTTGATGCTGGGAGAGACCCGAGGTGAACGAAGAAGTCGGATGGATATACAAATGAGCAGATGAATCTTCGGAGATTAATGGAGTACTAAGGTCTAAGGGAGGGCATCGAAGCAACCAAGGCTCAAACAATCATGCAACACCCTTGATTTCACCAACTCTTATGTGAAACAAACAAATGTTGGTTGATTATCTGGTCGATTTTATTAGTGATTGAAAACATTCTAGTTTACGCAGGAAAGAAAGTCAAATAAAGCCAACTGCATGAACGCAGGTGTTGCTCTCCCAAAACAAGATTTTACTCCATTTCTTAGGTTTGCTTGCATGAATAGTCCCCATTTTGCTTAAGGTTATCACTGATTAAAAGTGAGCACAAAAACCAAGCAATCATCGTCTACCGCACATTCCCATTTTCCTTTACCTAGGTGATCAAGCTCGGAGGGGGAGTCAAGAAAAGCTATGCAGTCGATAAAAATCATGATCTAGGCTAAGCGAGAAAACATGCAGTGCCTTGAGCAAGAAGCGTGAAATCTCGGACTGAGTTGAAATCCAAAAGTCGGTGAAAAACTGCACCTAACATGCTTGTATTAGCAGGGAAGAACATCTTTTAAATTTGGATAAGTGAAGTGATGTATGTGTGTCTATGATTAAAGTGTGTCCTACATACGATCAAACACGAAAGAACAAAAAGTGAAACAAGCTCAAAGAGCTGTGTGCCTAATCCTAGGTCAACAATCAAGTGGGGCAATCCCCACACAACCACGGAGAACATCGTTCATATGCATGTGCGAGTCTTCGATCGAAGACCGCTGTAAAAACGATTATTACATGAGCTTGAAAAATGCGAAACATTTTTTTTCTTCTTCGATTTTCCTCCAAGATTGCTTATGCGTCTCCTCGCAGCAGGGACATACCTTCGCCTCGCCTCCTTGAACATCAAGGGCCCTACCACAAAAGCAAATGTTAGATATGAATCGAAAAGAATTTTAAATGAAGCAAGATAATTGAACAATTTAACCTACGTATAGAAAACACTTAATTAAATAAATAAAAATCCAAACAAGACAAAAATTGGCCGTTTCCCCAGCAACAGCGACATTGATAAACCCGTGATTCAGCCCTTTGATAGCATCAAATTAACACTTCTGATGTCATTGCAGTCAGGCCGATTCGGGTCGATCAAAGACCATCTGATTAAATTAACAATAAAATAAAAATGGTCGAATTTATATTTTACTTGGGCAAGCCCAAGGTCGAACTCAGGGACACGCACCTCTTTAGTCTAATTTAGATTCTTCTTATTCAAGATTAGTGTTGGAATAATGAATCGTAGGTCAAAGAATACATGAAGACAAAACAATATGCATTAAGTAAACGTAAACAATGCAATTTTTATTTGATTTTTGACATGCAAATAGATGCAACTAAATGCAATGCAATTATTCCCTAATTATAAACTATTTGAGCAATTGGGTGTAGTCGAGTTCATATTCGAATCATGAAGCAAATTTCATTAATGTAATAATATAAGGCATGAATAGTCATTCGATAAAAAACACTTTGTTAATGAATTCAATCATCAAAAATCAGTGTGTGCAATCAAAAGTGTAAGCATGCCATCAAAAAGACAATGAAACAAGCTTCAGAACGCCATTGAAATCGACTCAATCGGAGCTAGGATGCTCAAGATATGCAAGAGTGAAGCCAGGGGCATATATGCAAGAAAACATGAAAGATAAATAGCAAACATGTTCCTGGGAGGGACAAAAATGAAAATAGCACAATGTTCAGGTCCTTCCCTATAAATATCCCACACATACGAAGGGATTTTTGCAATTATTAAAACCCGTGAGGGTATACGTGCAAAATACCCCAGGTGCACGTGGATGTCACGTGTTCTCCGAATCTGAATGCGAATGTAGAAACTTCTGAGGGCCTCCCTGCAATTTGCCCAGACTGCACGTGACGAGCATGTGGTCCTTGGCTTAGATAACTCTGAGGCTCGGGAGGATGGCTTCGCTTCGGAAGAAGGCTCGACACTGGTTCGACAGACCCATACCTAAAGGCTCGGAGGATGAGGTTCGAGTCTGCCCTGCACTTGATACGTAGATGTCCATGGATCGTTGGATGTTGAGGATCCAACGGTAGCTGTACCCTGCGCTGGTGAACATGTGGCTACGTCAACGCCGTTCGATGTGCTCCGGGGAGGAGCATCCAATGGCACCTGTAGGCTCTGGATCATCCTCCTCCGCCGCGGGGCTGGTGGATGGTTCTGATCTCCGGTGAAGCCTCCCATGCTCTGCCTTCCTTGCTCAGTGGAGCTCCCCAGAACTCCTCTGAAGGTTGGCGAGGTAGTTGGAGCCCATGGGAATGCGCAGAACGATCTGGAGGAGGCCAACCATGTCCGGTCGAAGGAAGCGAAGCTGCACAAGATCGCTCCAGCGGGACCTCCGACTATTGAAGACTCGAGTACCTGCATGGTTAATCTCGTAGCTGAAGCGTGCTGTGCACAAAGTGGGAGCGTGGTTGAACGAGACGGAGGGTCATGATGGCGCGCAGCAAGCGGCAGTCGGGTGTCTTCTCCGATGAGCCCGGAGGAGTCGGGTTGGAGGTGGTCTGGGGTTATGGAGGATAGGGAGAGTGGTCGGAGGTGAGCGTGAAGACGGTGGATGCGAGGCTGAGCTAACTGGGTGATCAGTGAATGGTGATGTAGTCGGAAATCACCTCATTAATTAGAAGAAAAATAGAAGAAAATACAGAGAAGATTGAAGGAGCTTACCTGGTGAATGGCGGAGCGGTGGGCCTGGGATTGAGTACCTGGTAGGGACTCGGGGTCGTTGCACATCGAGGTCGGCCTTCCTTGGAGCTTGGCGGCACGTTTGGAAGCGACCGCAACATGGTTGGATGACCATGCGTCTCACCGGGGACGATGGTTGTCGTTGCTCGATCCTAACCCCTCCCCCTATTACAGGGAGGAGGAGGAGGGCTGGGCCTCGCCCCTCACGAAGGTGGATGACATTGATTCGCGGCAGAGGTGACCTATTTATAGGGAGATGGGTAGGCTGAAGGTGGTAGTGGTCGTGGGTTGCAGGCGTGATATGGAGCAGAAAGGAGGGGGTCACGGTTAGCTAAGTATGGCATGAAGATGATGGAAGACCGAGCTTCACGAGGGTGTCATTTTGAAGGAAGAGGGCGACAGGAGATATGGCTAAAAATGGAAGGGGTAATGGGTTGGCGTGTGAGAGTGGAGCGACTGGAGGTTGGCGAAGAAGTCTTGGCCATTGGATCTTGTGATCCAACAGCTAAGACCAGGACACATGGGAATGGTGAGGATTAGATGAGGATTGTGCGACTGGAGGTGCTGGGTATTCCCATGTGACGAGATCTGGTGGAGGCACCAAAGGACGGTTGCGATGAGATTGGGTCTTCATCGAAGGGCGGTAATTTGCGGGGAGGAACAATTGAGATGGTGGCGTCCCGGAGGAGATCGAGCGGTGTTGAAGACACCACATGGCAAGATGAGGAAGTGGCATTGGCCAACGGTCCAGATGGATTTTGAAGAGTGATCGGGTGGTTGATAGTGGAAGCGGGAAGAACGGTGGGGATGAAGAGATCTGGAGAGGATTGGGCGATGATAACGACACCATGTGGAGGGAGGAGAAAGAGGTGCTAACGGAGGGCTGTGATGAAGTCCAGACCTGATCGGATGGTGGAGATCAAGGCGGGATTGGACAGAGGTGATAAAGAGAGAAGGAGATCAATTAAACGGTAGAGGAAAGGGGGCACGTGGCATGCGCAGAGACGGGCCGCATGGCACAACCAGAAGGCGCCACGTGGCCTAATCACATTATTGCGATAAAGAAATTAAGAAATGAAGGGGAAGATGACAATGTCTGGAAAAAATCAAAACATGAAAGCCGTAAAACTCGATGAGACCTACAAGTTTCATGTTGACCAAAAACAGAGATGAGATCAAACAAAGGCAAAAAATATTTTTGAGAGTGTTTTTAAGGTTAAAAACACTACGATTTTTAATTTGCCAATTTTTTTGTATTTTTAATCTATTCGATGACTTTGACAATTATAGGGATTTGTCTGGTTTTTATTGACACTTAATACAAGCTAGGGGGTTAATTTCAACGAATTAAGAGCATGAAACATGGTTTCATAAGGTATTCTTTGAATTCATCTAATAGGTACAACCCACCTAGGTTAGATCAAATTCATTTCATCTTCACTTAAACTTTGATTCCAAACGAACATTGTGAAATATTTGAACATTTCAAAGCTTTCTAAGGTGAAGGAAGAAATCTCATATCACAAATAATCAGTAATTGATATCACATATCTTTAATGTTTATTATGATACAAATGATGCACATACATCATTATGTTTGAGATCTTGAATACCTTGGCTTCTTACACCATTCCCAAAGAAGGGTGTATTGGACATTTTTACTTTTTTTTAATACAATATTCACATGTATATAAGATTTGAAATTTCAGACAATCTAAAGTTTCATCTCTTATTAGTCCATCGATCACATCAATAGGCATATGTCCAAGGTTTGATGTCAGATCATTGTCAAATGATCTTCACCCCCTATTGATCTTTAAAGGTTTAATTTTCAGTATTTAGAAATATTAATGAACTATTCATTAATATTTTAATTTAGTAGAGACCACAAGATGTTAGATTACTATCTGAAATATATCCATCATAACTATTTATGTTAGGTCTATTCCACAATACATGTCCATTTCCAACATTTAGAAAAAAAATGAATGTATTCTATTATCTAGGTCATAGAGACATTCTCCAAGACTAACGGCTCTCCCACTGAAAACATGAAGTCTATATATCCAATAGAGATTGTTGCAACAATTGCATCAACCTCCATGTCGATGACTATTAAAACTTAAGATCAATATTTTAAGTCTTCTAAAACATATGCAACCAATGTAAGTATTATCAGAAAAATGAGATACAATTATTAGATTGTGATCTTATCAAATAAGCAAGTCAATATCAATGATTATATGTAGATGTATAAAATCTCGATGCACTATCTATATCCTTCTCTAAGGATCCTATCTTAACTTGATATTCATACTATCAACACATCAGCTTGTTGTTGTATTTTCATTCATACAACTCTTTAGATGTCATATGGAAATCACAAAAGTAGAGTCAACTCTTTGACTTTCCTTCTTAGTTGGGTCAGACCCATGCATCTGTTGTGCTCCCTTCGTTTATAAACAACCATTGCTTAAGATAAAAGGGTTTCTTATGTTGAACTTAAAAGATTTCAATATAAGAGTATTTCAACATTTATACATGCTTCATTCAATTCATACAATATGAATATTGTGAAGCTTCATGAATGACTAGAGTTTAGATAGTAGAATGATGATACTCATCATATGTACATTCATATTAACTCTTAAAGACTTTTGTTCAGGTAGGTACTCAAATATTTTGAGTACATCATCTCTTATCGAGCGACCATTCTGCATAATGCAGTGAACCATGTCACTCATGATTAAATGTTGAGAGCACATATGTATGTCAAAACATCTTCTTAGATTTATAAAGATTATTTGACAATTTTGATCGTCATCAACATGATACTTCCAAAGCACACTCGATGAGAGATTAAGACTATAGAGATATACTAATCCAAGGTTGTTGTCCTATTGTCCATTTAATTGTCATTCCTCATTATTATGGGGAAACTTGCAAATTGAAAGCACATACATTATGTGTCTAACTGCAAGTACAATATCTTGATCACGGATCCAATCCATGATATTTTACTTATTATTATTTAGTATAGAATTGAGTGGGTTTAATGAGGTTATCTGAAATAAGAATTTCGCATAAATATATATAAATATATATATTTTACTTTGATTTATGACTTTTTATATCAAAGTTGTCCTGCTTTGTCAACGCTGAAAGTTCATTCCCTTAATCACTTTCAATGTAAGAGATATACTTACAATTATATATCAAGCAAGATATGGGATCTCCTTTCTTGTATTTGTTACATCCCAATAATATGAGAACTTGCAACTAAGAAAAAAAGAAGCGGGAACTCATTCCGCCTTGCAAGTCCAACTTGCATTCCCAATGGCCTTTAACACCCGAGCCCACAACCCCTAAGGTGATGTTGGCCTATCGCTAATTGAACCAATTATCAGTAGGATTAGAACTCGCTATGCACAATCCATTATTGCCCCAATAATATGAGGACTCGATATTGGGGTCACTACATATACATCCTTACTCTCTCGAGAAGCAAAGAACCTGATCTAGATGCGCTTGTATGCAGGAGTTGTCACTACGGACATGCATCTCCTACATACAATCCCCAACAATGGAACCTTCGCCTTGATGGAAGACCATCGATGTCACTTATGCGATCCTCCATATCCCATTCAAATTTTAATTAATCATTATGAATCATATTCACATGATTATATCTTCTAAGGGAATTACAACTCTATTCATAATATAATGTATAATTTTAATTGGATTCAATCAATTTAATCATATTAAATCAAATATCAATCCAATGAATAGACCAACAAACAATTTTATTATTTCTTGAAGGATGGTATAATCTCAAAATATGTATTATTAGAATTTTAATAATTAGAAAAATACACCATGTTCGCTTCAAGCAATTATGCTTTCCTTACCCACTGTCATGGTTAGTACCAACATGAGTGGGACAGACCGCTCACGGAACAACCTGTTGTCCCAACACTCCCCGACTAGACATCATATCCGCCTCAGGTCAAGATAATACGATTTGATCATTTTGTATTTGAGATGATAACCGGTATTTCAACCAAAGTTATACCATATACTATTTATCAAAACTATTTTGATTAATATTATATGGATATTTTTTTAAACAAATCCCCAATCCTATTCAAGTGACTATGTTTGTTGGGATTGATGGAACCAATTGTGATATAGATCATATCTAATCAATTTTGGTTAAGGTAATGTCATTTAAGGAAATAATCATCATATTTTTTCAGAAATATTCATTAATAATTATTTTAGGAAATAACAATTAATTTCCACTAATGACTAAATGACAATCACAAGGTTCTTGAGTAGGAAAGTAATTTTCAGCAGTGACCCTCACTTACTAAAATTGACATATCTCAATCAAATTAAATCCAAATTACGCATAATTTAAATCTAAATGATGCAAAATAAGTTTCAAAAGATTTGACTAATAATAGAACACTAGTGATAAACACACATTTCTAGGCATTTTAAAACCTTATATAACTCTTTAATTACGTCAAGATTCACCATCCCTGAAACAATGTATACATATTCACTAAAAAAACTATAACTTGAGCAAACAGATTCCAAATCACGCAAACTCAATTCTCACGGTTTCCTTATTTAATGGGAAACAAAATAGAAGTGATAAACTCACGTTTTAAGGCACTTACATAGGACAGAAAATGCACTACATAGGGTAGCGTGAATAAAATGCGATGAAACTTCACACAACTTAAAATGCCCATATTATCTTAGGTTTATGGTTCGTATATAAAACTTCTGACCTATGTCTCTGATACCACTTGAAGGATGTGTTAAAATCCTTAATCACATCATGGAAGCATGAGGATCACATCATATGCGATCGGGAGCGACTAGTCGCACTAGTTCCTCGGGGCATCAGAAATTAAAATTTGGAAACGATGAAACCACATGATCCAAAAACACTTCTCAGGTCATTGCATATAAACCACAAACAAGTATTAGGTTTACCTCTTGAAGCATGGTTGTGATCGAGTCTCTAAATGAAGAGATCTCCTGTCTCAAGTCCGATCCGACAGAGGAGACACTTGCTAGTGTGTTGATGAAACACATGCTCCTCGTAATCCATGTTGAGGATCCAATCGGCAAATCTCCTGATCTCGTCACATGATATCCGACATCTTCTTCACAAGCAAGGCACAATGAAGGAGACAAAGATCCATGAGCAAATGGTCTGGTAGTATAATGGTGATGCGACGACGATGGCGACTCTCTCTAAGGCTCCATGATGGATGGCCACAATAAGAAAGAGAGACTTGGCTTGCAGAGAGAAAGAGAGGGAACGTGCATATTTTCCATTGTCTCTAGAAGAGCTATTATTGCCTCTTCTTATATAATATTTTGGGAGTACATGGATCTCAATCCATTGACAACACAAATCCAATGGTTCACATTGATTTGTGTTTCTTTTTAATGGCCATGATTATGTTGGAAAAACACAAAAACAATTAATTTAAATTAACTAAATATATATTGAATAATAAATATAAATTAATTTCAAATTAAATCAATTATCCACGAAGATAGTTGGGAAGGAGATTAACCTCCTACCATAAAGCGGGGATGGCCACCCATTCCAATTAGGACCTTGTGGCCGTCCACCACCTTTAGATGAAAGGTGGCAATATCCATGAGATTACATTATCTGACAAAAATCTCCAATATTTTACAACAATATTTGTTGTTAATTGTCTCACAAAAATAAATTCAATTTATTTTGTGAACATTGCAATAATACCATTGGAAATTTATGAATTACATTCACAACCAAAAATAAAATGTAAATTACATTTCAATTAATTGTTCAGTGTGAACTAAATAACATCAACATTTAAATTGTAAATGTTATTCACAAATAACTCTCTATTATATATTATAAATCACATTTATAATAAATGTGATTAATATGGATAGTACTATCCACATTATTCATATCCATGATAAATAAATCACATTTAATTGTCTTGGATCCCTATTCTAAGGTGCCCAAATAATATACATTCACATTATTCACATCTTGGATTATTAAATCATATTTAATTATCTTAGATAACTCTCTTTATATGTCCAAATAATATGAATCAAATTCATATTCTTCATGATATTTAAATCACATGCAATTATCCATTCCTGAATGCTTGCATACATTATCAACAATGAAATTATCTTGGAACTCTTTCAAGGATAATGCACTTTATCTGCGGATACATGGAGATAAGAACAAAGCGATTGTGTGTTCCACGTATATGACTTGGATATTGAGATCACGTCTCAAATCCAGATATTGCGGACCTCCCATCGATGTTTGATTAAATCAAAACCGTAAATCTAATCTTCTCATTGCATCTACATCACATTCAAATCACTATCCAACATTTGGACCAAGATTAGATTACTTCTCTATTGAGAGGAGTCACTAAAATCCAATCCCATTTCATCACTCCCTAGGAATGGAAGCGTCATGGCTATACAATCGTTTATTATCACATTTCCCTTAGGTATTCCTAATACCTATACATCCTGCATACTGGAAGACCTAGAATAAAACCGAAGTTTTAGATCTATTTAGTTTGTTTCCTTCAGGGTTTTATCATTAAGAATCTCACTGGATCACTGGGAGTCGATATCGATCATATACTTTCCAAAAGCATAAATCATACCTAGGTATTGATCATATACATTCCAAAAGTATATAACAAACCTACAAATTTAGTCAAGCTTCAAAGCGAGACGACCGTGCACAAACTTTGATTCCCAATATCTCATGAGTGAGCTCATGTCTTTCGATTCAGAAAATGAACCTGTATGATCCCTTTGAGAGATCATATTACTCATATGCTCTTGTATGCACACTAACACTTCAGTTTATAGACCTTCATTAGGCCATCAAACTATCGGTCTGCCAAATGTACATACTCAGACATATAGTAACACCTTTGTCTTCGGTCAGAGGATGCATGCCTATATCATGATAGCATATGACTAAGGTCTTTAGTTATCCCGATCTCGTTAAGTCAACTCTTTGACCTAACTAATCTGACACCTCTGAATATCTATTCCTATGCAGAGAACCTGTGTCAAGAGGTCGGTCAGATACCAGCCAAAAGAGAAAGGATTGCCATCTCCTACCCAGGCTAGAGATCATGTCTTAATAATCATTTGACGGTGCTTGATGAGTCCTCAATCTAGCTCTTTAGATATTCATCCAATCACCAATGTCTATGATTAAACAATTGAATCAACAACTGTATGATCATTAAGATGGCCATGGTACGTAACCCTAATTGTACTAAGCGACCTATTATGTAAATTAGTTATTCTTCATTTCAGATAAAGGAATGATATTTGCAATAACATCTATTGCATAATGCCTGGTCGTGGGCTCGCATGTCCAACACTATTCTCCCTATTCTCTGAGAAGGTATGAGCTCTTTTCTTTGCATTTTTCGTAGCCTTCCATTCCAGTAGTTTAATTTAGGTTGTAGTTTGTAGGATTGGGTTGTAGGGTAACTTAATTTGGTAATTTCTCATTTGTTGGAGCATTATGCTCCAGCTCTAATTACCAGTGATCCTCCCTATTCCACATTCCATTTTGCTTCATTTTCTATCCTCTCCATTTTCTCCATCGTTCCCTTTGTTCCTCTCCTTGATTCTGCATGAATCAAGGTCAGTCGAGCTCCCCTCCTTAGCCTTTGTCGGAGCTCCATCACCCCAATGTTTACTTGTTCCTATAGCTTTATGAGAGGGTCGTGTATGAGACTCTCATCCTTCTCAACCATTTTGTGCAGAGTCCCGAGCATTAACAAACCACCTGGAGACCACTTGAAGCTCAACACAAAGCTCCAGATGCAGCTGAGCTCTAGGCCCCCTCCGTTAGGGCTCGAACTATCTTGAACCCTCAAGCGGATACGGAAGCCCACCAGAAAGATTTTGAGATTTGTAGCAATGATGGAGAAGGTTGGAGCATAGCTTAAACCGAAGCAGCACCAAAGGGCTATTCTTAGAGAACTCCTCTGAATCGTCCGATCATGAGTAGGGCCCATATCTAATATGGGATCTCCATTTAAACTAAAACGACATCTCTTCCTCATCATCATATCTACTATGTGGAGCGTTACAAGTTACCGGATGAAGTGCATTTAAAGGTGTAAATATCATAGGGACCCATCACTTCTTTTTTGTATTTATTAAAAGGTCATGTAAATATTAAAGCATGTTCAATATTTAATGAATCTCCTTTTCATTATCTTTATTTTTTTAATTTAGACTTAAATCCCTAGATAATTTCTTGTATATAGTATTCGTTTGTATAAATAACACTCAATAATACACATAAATACTATATAAAATATTGTATTTAATTCCAAAATAAAAGCATAAAGGATGAAAATAAAAGGAATGAAGTGTCAAAGATACTAAGTGACCTAGACCCCGAGACCCAGTAATCATGCTGACTTGGTCGACCAGGAATAAAGTAGGGGAGATAGAGCAACCAATTGTATAGAGAACATATCTCAAGAACCCCTAATTTTATACCATAATTATTGCATTTTGTGACCTAATTTATTTTCTTATTTTTATACCTCAAATCAATAATCCCTCAACATGGATATTGTACATAAAAATACAAAGAAAAATATAAATTTTATTTCATTAAAAAATAATGTGCAGTGTGCCTTGGACACATAGAATAAAAAGCTGCATGGAAAACTTTACAAACTTGTATCTTCTGCATACAAACTCAACATCCACTAAATTCACCTTTATTTTTCATAAAATTAAATTCTATTTAATGAAGGTGGTTCCATTCAATTTGGAGTTAAGATGTAAATGTTAGCATTTAGGCCCTCATTATGCAATCTACATGTATATAATATTGAATATATTTATTCTTTATATTTTTCACTTTCTTATAATTTTATATATTTTTTGTAAATATTTTTTTAAATACATGGATATAATAAAAATAATATAAAACCAAGAAAAATAAATTGAAAAAAATAAGATACTTCAATATATAGGTAAAATATATTTATTATAATATATGCACATAATTATTTAAGTAAATAAATAAATTCATAAAAACAAAGTAAAAATATGTAAATATGTAATAAAATAAATTATAAATATAGAATATTGTACATAAAATAATAAAATATAAAATAAAAATTTAAAATATTATAGTTTAAATACAAGTATATATACCTATATATACATATAAATATTAACATGTAATACATTAACTTGTATAAATAAATAAAAATCAGAACAAAATACTAAATAAAATATAAACATTTTATATGTTTCAACAAAAAATAATAAAATCATTTATTATTTTTCATCAATTTTATAAAAGATTTTTGAATCCCATTTTTCTCGTTGGTCCATGTGGACCAACCAGAGCACGGTGTTCGTTGACCCTAGGTCAACCGTATGCCCTCACATGCCCTTATGGTAGAACTCACAGGGATGCCTTCTTCTCCATCTTTGCACGCATCCTCCACACCACCTTTCGCCTCTAACTTTCCACCTTTCTGCAGCCCTACCATCCTTGTCCTTAGCCTAAGCCTCACTTCTTACCAACCCCTTCTCCCTGTCATGCAATCTACCCATCCTTTTGGCCAAACCCACCTATATAAAGTCCAAGATATGCCCTCCTTTGTGATTTTGATCCTTCTCTCTTGGTCGTAACCCGAAAAGGAGTCCTCAGTTGAGCCCCTGGTGACTGCAGGTGTCGCTCCCCTTCCTTCACGGTGTGGACAAGGACGACGGTGAAGAGATCCAAGCATCGTCGATGAACCTCCGGTGATTTTCCTCTTTTCCAGGTAATCCTCCTATTTGCGTTGTATAGGTGAGGTTTACTTAATGCTTTTCTTTCTAGTAGCCTAGGTTTGGCATTAATTTCATTAATCCGTTTTTGGTTCCATTTAATTTTAGAAATTAAATTCGACAGACTAAGCTCCAACCCCAAATTCGCATATGACCAACTATAATCCACCTCCCCTCTACCATCACTCGCTCGTTGTTGACTCAGATTTTGCTAGGGTCTAAAATGATATCCTCACGGAAGCGAAGATATTTTGTCGCTGAGTCGACCACTAGGAAACCCCAAGGACAAACAAGAATCAACCCACACAATGAATAAGAAATCAATCAAACTAGGTTAAAATTTATAAATACCCTACTAAAGATGTATAGTGACAAATATGTAGGGGTCAAACACATGATACAAGGGTGTAGAGTGTATGAGGTCTAGAAATGAATCGCAAGAATTTGTCTTTCCCAATACTAAGCCAATTTATGATTTTCATGTGTTTTAGCTTTATATATGTATATTTTGAGGTCCAATCTTTCTATTTTTTTAATTTTCTATGTTTTTATTTTTATTTTTTCTAGTTTTAATTTCTTTTTTCCTTTTTAATTATATTTTATGATAATATGTAAGGATTTATATACAATATGGAGTAATACAATTATAATTACTAGTAAAAATAGATAAAATATTTTTTACTATTTTTGTGATTTTTATGTATTTTTGCTATTTTTTTATGGATTTTTTAAATATCCCAAAACAAGTATTAAGCAAATAAGTCGAATTGTTTTAGAAATTAAAAATAGGAAATAAAGTCAAAATTTTCCAAAACTATTTTAATTAACAATATGACATGAAGAAAATTCAGAGACTGAAAAAAGTATTTTTTTTGAAATTTTATGTATTTTTTAGATTTTTATAAAGGATTTTGGAGCTTTTTAATTTTTATAAGTTTCCTTTTTCAATTTTTAAGGATTTTTGGTCTGGAGTTAGGAAATAATAAAATAAATAATATATATACATATTTAAGAATTTTTCAATACATTTTTATATTTTTTAGTAATTTTTAAATCAAACATGAACAAAAATGTGCTCTTTGATTTTTAATAAAAAATAAATGTGCCTAACATTTAAATGCAAAAATGTTGCTTGAATCTACAAACAAGAAGACAATACCTAATTTTTGAGAATTTTTGGAGAATGAATGATATTTATAATAAATAAAAAACATGCACAAAAATTGTTGAACTTATAGGGGCATAAATGTAAATAAAAATAAAGACCAGGGCTGATATGCAAATATCACAAAAATATTATAACCAATGAAAGTTTAAATATTAAAACGAAATACACGAAAGTACGAGGGCCTTTCTATAAAATGCCAACTCATGTGGGATGGCACGTAAAGTGACGTGGACAGGACCTAAGTGTAAATAGAATGAAGTATAGGGGGTCACTTGCAAATTTCCTAAAAAATATTAAGATACAAACACAACTTACATGATTGAAAAATAAATAACAAACAGCAGGTGTTAAATCTACAATTTACCCGAAACATAGGCGCGTGTAGACGGCTAGTAAGTAGCCACTTAACCACGTGGCGGACATCGGACAGTGTATACTTCTTCGCACCCTAACAGTGCGATTAGATCTGACGCTACATCGAACCATTGGAGCCGATGAAGATCAAAAGGATACTGGAGGACCTGGAGTTCAAACCAGATTGGACGGCTGAAAGCAGGTATGGATGAACACATGAAGAACAATAGTGTGTTGAACTTCGATCTACTCTCTAGGGTGACTCTAGTCTTCTCCGTCTTTGCTGAGTAGCTCAAAATGCTCCTGGAAGCAACCCACGGTTGAAGGACTCCTTAAAATGGCCGAAGCTCCGCCGAAGGTGGTCTGATGGAGGACAACACCTAGAGCTCCTCTTCCTACTTTGAAAGCCTTTGTGGGAGGCCCTCTCTATTCATTACATGCAGGGTTACGTTCTCGACAAAAATACGAAGCCTAGGATAGCTTTAGATGTCTAATTGGTGCGAGGGTGAGTCAAGGTCATGATCTCCGACGAGAGGCATAGGAAGGAGATCAGATTCCTTGATCTGTGTGAGATTGAGGTGAATGAAGGCATCAGGGGTGATAAGAAGGTGAAGGGGAGCGTGACGAGGGTGTAAGGCACGACGGAAGCAGTTGGATGTGGCCAGAATAGGGCGACAGAGCTGGAGCTGGGTCATCTAAAAGATTTGGAAAATATGCTACATGCGATGGATTCAAACGAAATAAAAGGAGAAATTGAAGGTGTAAAAGGATCGAATAAAAGGGGGCTGACCTAACTTGCACAACAAAGAGTCGAAGCTTACGACAGAGAGGTGGCAACGACCTTGGATTGCTTTTATTCTACATGAAACTCGACGCAGACACCTCCAAAGGACACCCATTGTTACTGAGGTTTGCTTAGGTGTGTTAGGGTTCTAGAGAAGTGACAGAAGAAGGATCAAGCATCCATGGAAACAAGAGGTGACACTTTATACCTGTATGACTACGTAGGGGAATGGTGTTCGATGTAGAGGTACGTTGGTGCGTAATCCAAGGAAAGCCAGCTGCATAAATGGTAGATGAATAGGGAGGAAAAGTCATGATGATCTTGACTCAAAATAGTGAAAGGATTCTTAGTCAAAAATCGAGGAAGATAGGTCAATGCGAGGTTCTGACGAGTTCCGGCTTAAGTCAGAGGAGTTGACCTAGGTCAACAGCTGACGTGGCTTGACTGGGCCACGCCATCTGTAAGAAGACAAAATTGAAATAAAAATAAAAAATATATTAAAATAAATTAGTAAATGGTTTTATTATTTTTATTAAAACATAAAAATTATTCATTATTTTATGTAGTATTTTATTATGATTTTTATTTATTTTATGAGCTATTTTTTTACAAGATACTTTTTAAGATTTTATTTGTAGGTATATTTACCTATGTTTTGGGTATTTTATTTTTATATTTTATTTCTTATTCATTATTTTATTTTCTTCATTTATATATTTATAGCTTAGTTTATAAACATAAATATATTATTATATATTTCTGATATATTATGTACACTTAAATAAATATGGGTATTAAATCTATAGGTATCAATATATGTATTTCATATATATATATATACTATTTTATTTTTATGTTTTATTTTTGGTTTTGTTATATTCCAAATATGTACTTATACTATAAATAATATTTACAAAATTATAGAAATATAAAATTATAAAAAAATAAAGAATAAATAAATGAATATTTTATTCATTAAAGTATACAATAGTGGTCCAAAACCTAACTTTTACACCTTAACTCCAATTTAAATGAAAGGGCCTTCATTAAATAGCTTATTAAAAGTTATATAATTAAAGGTGATTTTGATACATTTTGAGTTTTTATTGAGGATATATGAGTCTGGGAAGTTTAAGTTTTGGATTCTTATTTAGAGTATAAAAAGTAAACTGTATATTATTTTTGTGTACATTTTTGTATTTTTCTATATATTACTATCTACAACTTTCATGTACAATGTTCCTTAATTTGGGGCATGAAAGATAGAAAATAAAATAGGTCCAAAAATTGACTATTGATGAATAAAGAATGAGATTTTTGTTGATTTATTGACCCTTATCTCCCACTACTTTATTCCTTGTCAACCCAGTCATCAAGATGCCTAGATCTCAAGGTTTAGGGTCATAAAATAACTTTGTCATTTTATTCTTTTTCTTTTCTTTTCTTTATTCTGTAATTTTTGAATTAAAAAATGTATTTTATATACAACAAAAGGAATAAATACTGAATGTTAAGTTGTACAAAATATTGTTATCTACACATATTGGATAGGGTTTTTAAGGTCAAAATTATAGAATAAAGGTGATGAAATGGAGATTCATCACCGTCCTATACTTGCCTTGGCTTGTCCCTCACAAAAAAAAGAAAAAGAAAGAAAGTGGATTTATTTTAATTCTTAAACTTGTCTTCATAAAATCAAAGTTTGTAACTTAAGTCAGACCTTCAGATTTTGCGATCGGATCCTTATTGGGAAGCATATTTGAAACACAACATCCTTCAAGAATCCCAAGATTCTGCTCAAGTCTCCTCAATAGCCAGATCAGAATATATCAACTCATACACAAACCCTTATAACAATGAATCTATCTTGGTCAGTGTGTAAGATATGTAGCTCTCTTCGGCTGAAGAGGTAAAAGTCAGTCTTGTCCAACATGGTGACCCTAATTCCCCAATCCAACAAATCTTTCCTCAAGAAGCGCAATATTCCCTTCTAAGCTCAAGTAAAACTTTGCCAATAAGAGGGGGTGGAGAGAAGAATGGATGGTAGCCAGTGTAGCTATCTATCCTAGGATGCTTGATTAGTGTAGCCACGTCATCCGGTTGCAGACTCACAAAGTATGACATTGAAGCTCAAGCTTGCTTATTGACTATACAAATATATACAATCTGACAACCATTTTATTTTCAATCAGGCATGTTCACTCTTTTGTAGTTTATATTTTTTTAAAATAATATATACATCAGCATTTACATAAGAAATTTTTCTTCTTGAGCCAGTAAACTATCTCTCTTTTGAAGTACTATTGCAACCGCAAAACTTCTTTCTTTAGACCTCGTCGTCATTGGATTGGGTTGGGGTATAATGGCCACAAAGTGTGACTTCTGATGTTTCCATTGGATTGTGCCTCATGCCGGCAAATCCAGCCTTCTACCACTTCAACTAAGGTAAGCAAAGTGAAAGGTGCATGTGTACACGCTGTGTGCGCTCCGAAATACTCTACTTAGGAAGTGAAGATGACATTGAACTAAGTTTTGTGATCTCAAAGAATTAAGTCAACCAGACATGAAGTACGTCAAATCTAGTTCCAATAATATTCCTATGATTAATGTATATTTGAGGTCCAACCAAGCTCCAATCTTCGGATTTTAATTAGATTTTTTTAATTATCAAACTCAATCCAAAAAATGCAGATGCCATACAAAATAAAAAAAGTATTTTTGTGATGCAATTTTCAAAATTTGAACCTTTTTATGGGTTTTTGACAAATAATTTTGACAAATATTTTTACAAATATTTTACAAAATTTGAAAATCATTTTACAAACTTTTTTCAAATAGTATGTATAGATTTTTCAAACTAATTTTTGCTACCATTTTCCAAATCATTTGCAAATCAATTTTCAAAAATTTTATTTCACACAAGGAAAAGAAATTTTTACAAACAAAACAATTTTCAAAGTTTTAAAATATTTTATAAAAAAATTTTCAATCAGTTTTCAATAGATTTTTCAAAACGATTTTCAAACCAATTTTCAAACATTTTGTAAAACATTTTTACTCGACTTATTAATCAGTATACAAAGAATTTTAATGAGCTTTGTACAAGTATATTAATTAATTGTATTTTAGCCATACTTATTGAGAATACGAAAGTACAACTTATGGCTAAAGTATATACATACTTTATACGACCCCCTATGCTTAGCTTGAGCCATGTACTCATAGATCAGAGAGATAAAGAGAAGTCATCAGTTGCACTGAGTATAGACAAGCCAATACTACAATGACTAAACAAACGAATGAGTAGTTGACCGTCCCGCCTATACTTAACATGAAATAATCCTAAGTATAACAGACTGTATATAAAGGAGGGAGGGTCATGGGTGGGAATGTACAAAATCATCGGCTCGACCTTTCCCCCCATACTTAGGGTAAAATATCCCTAATTATAGACAAAGTATCAAAATTGAGGGGACATGTGAGGGATTAGAAAATGAACAACTCGGGGTATACACCCCCTATGCTTAGGATAAAGTATGTCCTAAGTATATCAATGATGAACAAGGTGACACCTTTTCAGAAGAAAAAGAAAATAAGGAAGAAAAGAAGAAAAATGAAAGATCCTTCAAAAGCATTTTGATCTGTTATGTCTGAAACTATAGAAGTAATTGCTTTTAGCTCTTCTTCATTTATAACTTGAATAGAATCAAGGACAGATATGAATGTATAATGTTCTAAGTAAGGCTTCAGAAGATGTCCATTGACTACAAAAGGTTGTGCATCAGCTGAAAATTCATATATCATCACGCTACCATTGTAACACACATGTTACACTATAAACGACCCAGTCCATTTCCTCTTAATTTTCCTGGAAAGATTTTCAATTTCACATCTAACAACCAAACCTTCTGACCCGACTCAAAGGTCTTTCTATGGATGTGCTTGTCGTTCCACTTGTTGACCTTCTCCTTGTACATCATGATGTTTTTGTATGCATAATCTCTCAATTCGAGCAGTTTGTTCGTATCGACCTTTCAATTCTTCCATGCTTTCTTTGAGTCCAAATTGTAAATATTGATTGCCCATAAGAATTTATGAATCAGTTCAACGGGAAAATGGCATTGCTTGCCATATACAAAGCGGTAGGGAGACATTCCTAATGGTGACTTGTACGCAGTCCTGTAAGCCCAAAGAACTAGATCAAGTAGCTGAGATCAGTTCTTGCAATCTGGACGCATAAGCTTATGTAGAATTATCTTTATCTCCATGTTGGATCATTTAGCCAAGCCATTAGATTGTGGGTGATAGGGAGAAGTGACACAATGTTCAATGCAAAATTCTTGAGTCAGTTTCTTCACCTCTCTGTTGATAAAGTGGCTACCCCCATTTGATATTAGGAATTTTGGTATCCCGAACATTGAGATGATGTGATATTTTAGAAATTTACAGACAGTACGACTGTCTGCGGTCCTAGATAGCATAGTGTCCACCCAGCGACTCACATCGTATTCGTAGCCCTACCTATTTGGAAACGGGCCCATGAAGTCAATGGCCCAAGCATCGATGATGTCCGAAATCTGAATAAACTTCAGAGACATTGAAATTCTCATTCCTTTTATGCTGTCCATTTTTTGGCAGTCAGTTCAATGCTTGATGTATTCTTTTGCATCTTTAAATAATGTTGGCCACCATAGGCCACATAGAAGTACTTTTGCTGCCATTCTCCTATCTGAATCGTGCCCTCCAGATTCACGACAGTGACAATGTGCGAGGACTCCTGGGACTTCCTCTTGAGGGATACACCTCCATTAGATGCAATCTACCCCCTCATAAAATAGACATGGGTACTCCCACTTGTAGAAATGGATACCAGATAAAAACTTGTCCAGTTTCATCTTGGGACAATCTTGTGGATTTTACTTGGAAACAAGATAGTTCACAACATCGACATCCTAGGGTAGTGAGGTAACTGACAGGATTGCCTCATCTGGAATGTCTCTATGATGAACTGCAGGTTCTACTCAGGAGATTCAGTCTCGGGAAGTCTGGACAAGTAGTTTACCACCACATTCTTGTCTCCAGGTTTATCTCATAATTCTAGGTCAAACTCCTCGAGGAGAAGGATCCACCTGATGAGACATGATTTGGCATCCTTCTTCTACTGTAGATATCATATGGCCGAATGATTTGTGTAAATAATGACTTTGGACCCAAGGAGATGGGATCTGAACTTTTCTAAGGCAAAATTATCGCTAACAGCTCCTTAGTGACTATGAATTTCCTTTGAGCTTCATCGAGCGTTAGATTAGAATAGTGAATAGAAATTGAACATTATCTTTCATATGTTCTAATATAGCACGATGGCATAATCTAATGCCTTCATGATTTCAGAGGGTAACATCCAATCGGGTGGCTCTAAGACAAGGGCCTGAGTGATGAGTTCTTTGAGATGATTTAAGGAAAGGAGTACACAATCATCAATAATAAATTCATTCTCCTTGCCCAACAGTTCAGTCAATGGTCGGGACAACTTGCTGAAATACTTGATGAACCGACAGTAGAAACCAACATGACCCAAAAATAATCGGACTTGTTTGATTGTTGTCGGTGGCTCAAGTTATGAAATCACCTCCACCTTGGCCGAGACAACTCCCATGCCATGTTTATATACAACGTGACTTAGCACATTTTCTTCAGTCACCATGAAGTTGCTCTTCTCCCACTAGAGCACTAGATTGAATTCACACCACCTCCAGAGAGATCGGTCTAAATAGTCAAGGAATTGGTCAAATGAATCATCATAGATTGAAACATCATCCATGAAAACTTGCAGAAAACTGCCCACCATATTAGAGAATACTACAAGCATACACCTCTGAAATGTGGAAGGGGAATTGCATAGCCCGGACGACATCCATCTGAAGGTGTGTGCCTCAAAAGGATAGGTGAACGTGGTCTTCTCTTAGTCTTTATTCATTCTTGGTTATGAGGTTCAATCTTCGGTAATCAACATATACTTGCCAAGATGTGGGTACTCTGGTAGGGATCTCCTCTCCTTTGTCATTTTTTATAATACTGATCCCTGATTTATTGGGCACGATGTGCAAGGGACTCACCCATTTTGAGTCAGAGATGGGATAGATGAAACATGTATCGAACCATTTCTGAATCTCTTTCATGAAAACCTCCTGAAGGTTCAGATTCAGTCTTCTTTTAAATTCATAGGAGGGTTTGCTGTATTCCTCAAGGAAAGTTTGATGCGACCAAAGTGACAGATAGATCCCATGGAGATCCGAGATTTTCCAACCTATCACCTTAAGGTTATGTTCAAGAACCTCCATCAGATGGGATTCTTGGTCTGTAGTCAGGTGTGCATTGATAATGATCGGGTACATCTTTGGCTCACTCGTAAGGAAGGCGTACTTCATATTGGAGGGAAATGATTTCAGCTCGGGTGATGTTGGAGCTGCTTCACTGGTGACTTAAAAAATGACAATAATTGGTTGTTCTTTAAACTGTTCAATATCCGCCTTTGACTGTCCAGGCTTATCATTCAAAAAGTTGAAGAAATTATCCATCAGATACACATTATTGCATAATTAATCAATGATCTGATCTTGATCTTGCGAGCTCATTGTCCCCACAGAAAATTCTTCAAACTCACCGAGCACATCAACATAAATCTCATCCTCATCGCCAGAGAAGAATTCGAATGCATGTCCACTCCTTCCTCGTGGCAAAGGAAGTCGTGGATCTCCATGCTATCAAGGAAAATATCTTTATCGTGGAATTTCTTCAAAAATTAACAGTATTCAGGACGGTTGCTTTTACGCACACTCCCTGCAGATGCTTCCACTGTGGGCTTGGGCTCAAAGATGGTCTCTAACATCACTTTGTCATTGCTAGAGCTGAAGGTGATCTCTCTAATGGCATATTTCACTACTACCTTAGCTATTCTGAGGAACGATCGACCAAAGATAATAGGGGTATGAAGCAGAGGTGTGGATACATACATGTCTACACAACAAAGTTAATAGGGAACTGAATCCCTTTACCTGTCACAATCATGTCCTCCAACATTCCTCTAGTCCACTTATTGAATTTGTCTGTGAACTGCAGAATCATCTTTGTTGCCCTAAGCGGTCCTAACCTAGAATATGTATGTAGTGAAGCTGGCATCAGATTGATAGAAGACCCGTTGTCGAGCAATATGCATTCAAACTCTTGGTTGAACATTTGACAACGAATGAGTAGCGCTCCCTTGTCTTTCATTTTGTCTGAGAGATTGCTAATCGCATTGGAAGTGGCCATGGTGAGGATTGTGAGGGTGAGGTCGATGCCTCGTTGTACATGCATATTTTAATCCTTTCTTCACAATAGACATGTACTCAAGGGCTTTCATAAGAGGCATATTCAAGACCAAATTTTAAATAATTTCCACAATTGCGGGATCAAACAAAGCACTCTTCAAAATTTTGTTTTTTTTGTGTTTTTTATTGCTTCTGGAAAAGGAATATCCATGGTATCATTCAAAATTGTGTTCATACCATGACGTACATGCATATGGTGTAAATGTAAAAATCATCTACAATCTGTGGACGAAAAATTGTTGGGTCAACTTCCTCGACTAACTTCGGATCTACTGCATGTGGGGACTTCTCCAAGGTAGGTGTTGGGGATACTAGATGTGCGGTCATCTCCAAAGATGGCAGGTCTCCATCATGGTTGGTCATTCTTCCTTCTTTTTGTATTTTTTAGTTTTCTTCATTTTATGTGTTTTTGTTGCTTTTCTGGTGCTGATCAAAAATGGTATCTTGCACTGGTGCTGGTTGGGAAGATGACTCCACATCAGACGTTGGATGCTTTCCTTTAGTAGGGGCTGATGGTTGTAGTGTCCTACTACTCTTGAGAGTAACAACATTAGATAAAAAGCAATTAAGATCACCAACATTGAGTTGGACACTACCTACAACCAAATCCTTGTGATAAAAATGGTTCGAGATAGCCACGAACTGAGTTGGAATAACAATCTTCATAGTTTTTAGGTCATAAATCTTCTGGGTCATCTCAGCCATAGGTTTTACTAGATGAGCTAAGCTATATAGGGTTGGGTTCACCGGTGGTGCCTAGGATGGGTCGGCCTGATGGGGCTGCTGGTCGTGGTAGTGAGGCTACTGGTTATTACCCTGATAAGACTGATGGTGAGGAGAAGGGAATGAAGAGTATTAGGAGTACTAAGGTGGACCGAAGTATTGGTGATGGTATTGAGCAAGCAGCTGCTATTTATGGTACCCCTGACTATGGTAACTTAGCTATTGAGAACCTTGCTAAAAAGTCTGCCTCCAATTGTTGTTGTGGTATGGAGGCTGCTGTTGATGAGAAGACTGGTGGGGTCTTCCACCCTACTGTAATTGGTGATAGGGCCTATTGCCCATGTTTTGACCCTGGAGTTGCCCCTGAGGACAGGTTAGATGCACTTCATTATTACGGACACCATTTATCTTATGTATGTGCGGTGGTGGTAGAAAGAATTGTTCGGGATAGCCTGGCTACGACTATGGTTTATAGACAACATTTGTGTCTGGGACTACAGTGGTTGCTCCAAGGCCTATACGTAATATACATGCTGGATGGGTTGGGACAACGAGAGACTCGGCTGAGGAGGTTGTGTCGGTGTTCGCTCCTTTGTCTCAGCGGACATCTCAGCAGTGCACACACAAAGTTGTAGGCATTGGCATTCAATGCCTAGACGAGATGCTCCATCTGCTACGAAATTAAATCGAGCTTCTCCAAGACCTGGGTCCTCTTCTCAATGGCTGAAAGTTTTTCAAAGTCTTGCGACCTCTTCTCAATGATATCAACTTTGGACAGGTGGCTCCCTATAAGCTCAGGTTGGAGCTCTCGTCCATGTCCTCTGCATAAGCAGTCATGTTGAGGGGCTTGTGGCTGGTTTTGGGCATCTTCATGTACACACGAGATGAAGATTGAGTGGCCTCTCCTTCGACCACATCCTCAAAAATGTCCCATACGACATCCCCATCTTTGTTAAAATACGAGCCACCACAAGCTGCATCTATGAGCTTTTGGCTCTCAAAGTGTCTGCCCACCGAAGTACTACCGGACAAGACTAGTCTTTGGAATGTCATGGTGGGGACACTTCTCTTGCAAATCTTTGAACCTTTACCATGCCTCATGTATCGTCTCGTGGGGCTGATGGATGACACTAGAGATGTTGAGGCGCATCTGATTCAAGTGATCAAGAGGATAAAATTTGTGAAGAACTTCAGATTTCAGCTCCTCCTAGGTCATTACTACCTTCCCCTAATGATCGATCCAATATAGGGCCTTGTCATGGAGGCTGAAAGGGAAAGCAGTCATCTTGATTACCCCGAAAAGGAATATTAAGGTAATGTGTTGTGGCACAGATGCGACCGAACTATTGCAAATGGATATCTGGTTCCTCGGTTGTATTCCCATGAAAGTCAGGAGAAGAGATAAGAATTGTGGCTTCAGCTCAAAGTGGACGTTGATGGGTGGAATCTGAATCCACTCGGTGATATGTACTGCCCTATAGTTGTACGTTTGATTCAATGTGGGCTTCGACTGCGGTGGTCTTGCCTCTCTACCCTCATCATGGGATCCACCTTCTGAATAGTAGTCCTCCACATCATCCCTATGGAAGTCATCCTCTTTGTCCTGGTTGTCCTCTCATCGAGCATCTCTCTCATCAGTCCTTCTCCTTAGATCATTAAGAATCTCCTGGAAGGTGATTGGGATAATCATTGATTATTCAACTTCTGTTGTATGGCTTGAATTGCTAGGAGCTAGCTGTTGACGTCATTATATGTGGTGTTTTGCCCTTCCCCCTGATCTAACTCTTCGGTGGCTGGGGTTGCGGTCCCTTTCCTCTTCCTATAGGAGCCATATCTTTATCTGAATCTGGTAGTATCCCAAGCTCTGGATCGGGTTCTTGGTTTGCACATGGAAGAATACCCCCCATCAGTCTATCGCTTCATTAGATGTAGAAATTACTATGTGTTACGGTCAATACAAAACATCATTAAGGATGACTATGTATAAGGAATGAAATAAATTGCCATCCAAAATGGGCAGAGTTTAGGACAAGAGTGATCCCATATTGTTGGAGAAGATGGGGAGTCTATAGGTCGTTTAGTAGTCCGACCCTGGTTTTCGGGAATCGCCCCGAATTATTGGAAGATACACGCGTATGGAATCGATGTGGGTATCGATGAAGTCTCGATAAAGCCATCCATGTGTCGCCATCTCGAAGGTCAAGAGGGAGATCAATGTGGAGGAATGATATGGAGGTCAATGAGAAATAAAAGGAGTGTAAAACAATAGAATGGCTGAAAGTGAGAAGGGATAAAAAAGGATGAAAGAAGATAGAAGCAAAATGGTGCGAATACATGATGTTTTTGATCTTTTCCTAAATGGAAATAAGAAATAAAACCTCAAAATAATGGATTTACCAACTCGACTTATGAAGCCGTGAAGGTTTGACAATTATCTTTGTGAGTTTTAGATTGGTTTTCATGCAATTATCTTTTAACAAGTCCTTAAAGCCCTAATCCTGTAGGAGCGAGAGTACTGTCGAAAAAGTATCACATACTTGTCCTCCTCCTTTATAACCTGTAATCCACACTTTTTGAGGTCCTTGTAATCCTTCCTAGATCTCTACTCAGCCAAAGAAATAAAGGGAGGAAGCCGATAGGCAAAACCACTACTTTAGACCTCACTCGTAACGAAATCTCTCATGAGCGTGCAAGGATTAATCTGTTTTATTTAGGTAAAGGTTTTTTAGCGGTCCCTTTTTTATTTTTTCTATGTTATCACTTGCTTTGAGTTGATTCAATACAAGAGCCTAACATTTTTGTATTTTCTTTAAATCCCTATGTGCTCAAAATTAGAGGGATAGGATGGTACAGCAATGCAAGGCGACATTAAGATGGAAATCTCACCTTAGTTCCTAAATGATGAATGCTGGACTTATAGTGCTTCCCAACGCTCTCCTTGCGGGATACAAAACAAGAATTTTTAAACCTATGCTATAAGTTGATATGGACATGAAAATCATTCTAAGCAGACAATTGCTACATGTGAAGAATCAAATGCTAAACACTCGGAAATGAGACTAAGAGTCTGGTATTCCATGCCACTCGGTGCCCACCACAGTGGGTCCTGCATGCGTTGTGTGTGACCTCTCTGGGCAAGCAGTCTCAAGTCCAAATGTTTAACAATTAATTAAACTAAGTCCAAATGCGAGGACTATATGTGAATGCAAACATAGTTAGGTGTTTGGCCTTAATTACACTATCAATCAAGCCTAAAGACTAAGGGATCGTTCCACAAAATAAATAAAAATAAGGCATAAAGAATAAATCATGAGAAACAAATAAAATAAGGTGGTAGAAATATCAGAAAACATGGTGAGCCTCCAAGTGAACAAACACTTGGAAATTGGGCCCGCGGGTCTAAATTCCAATGTACTTGTATTATTACAAATTAATTAGAAAGAAATAAGAGTCTCTCTCTCACACAAAAAAAATAGAATCTACGCTAGGCTACTGTCTCTCTCTCTCTAAAGAGCTTCCTGCTCTCCTGTCGGCTAGGTCAGAATAACAGGCTCCTCGTCCCAAGGCTGCATAGAATCACATAGGCAATCCTCCTCGGTTCATCGTCCCTAGCAAGAAGTCAAAGAGATGAGATGTCAGAGAACTCCAAATTGATAATCAAATAAAATGAAATAAATGAAGAAATAGCAAAGCACTAAGAAGACAAGAACTACTTTACAAACCGATGCTCCCTAAAAACAACGCCATTTGTTGATTTAGATTTTGCAAGAAATGATGTCCTCACGGAAGTGAAGATATTTTATCGCTGAGGCGACCACTAGCAAACCCCGAGGTCAAACAATAATTTACCCATACAATGAATAAGCAGTCAATCAGACTGGGCTAAAATTTATTATACCTTACTAAAGATGTATAGTGACAAATATGTAGGGGTCAAACACATGAAACAAGGGTGTAGAGTGTATGAGGTCAAGAAATAATTTACAAGAATTTGTCTTTCCTAACACTTTGCCAATGTATGATTTTTGTGGGTTTTTAATATATATTTATATATATTAAATTTTAATCTTTATCTTTTTTCATTATTTTTGAAATTTTATATTTTTTATTTTCCATTTATATTTTTCTAATGTTAAATTTCTTTTTTCTTTTTAATTCTATAAGATAAGAATATACAAGACTATATATACAATATGGAGTAATACAATTATAAATACAGTAAAAATATATAAAAGGTGCAAAATAAAATATTTTGGGTTTTAATTATTTTTTATTGTTTCAATGATATTTTAGGTATTTTTGATAATTTTATGGATTTTTCAAATAAACAATATCCCAAAATAGGGACTAAGTAGATAGGCTAAATTGTTTTGGAAACTAAATATAGAGATAAAGTCAAAAGTTTTTAAAACTATTTTTAATTAGTAATATATGATAGAAAGAAAATCTAGAGACTGGAAATAATTATTTTTGAATTTTTTGAGATTTTTTTATTTTTATAAATTATTTTGGAGATTTTTAATTTTTATAAGTTTCATTTTTCTATTTTTAGGTATTTTTGGCCTGGAGTTTGAAAATAACACAATAAATAAAATATATTTTAGGGGATTTTTTAAAAAATATTTTTATATTTTTCTATTATTTTAAATCAAAGAGGAATAAAAATGCGTGCTTTTGATTTTTAATATAAATTGAATGTGCCAAAAAGTAAAATGTAAAAAATATAGCATGAATCTATAAGAAAACAGGTACTTAACCCTATTTGTTTAGAATTTTTAGAGCACAGATAGAAAAACATGCACAAAAATTGTTGAACTAGCAGGGGCATAAATGCAAATAAAAATAAAGACGTAGGTAGATATGCAAATATCCAAAAATTTTATAACTTCCAAAAGAAGTTTTAATATTATAGTGAAATAAAGGAAAGTACGAGGGCCTCTCTACAAAATGTCACCTCACGTGGGATGATACGTGAGGTGACATGGCAGGACCAAAGTTCAAATACAATGAAGTACATGGGGTCGCTTGCAAATTTTACAAAAAATATTAAATTACAAAAATAACTTACATGACTAGAAAATAATTAACAAAAGAAGTGGTTAAATATGTAATTTACCCTAAACGTGCGTTGGCAAATAGCTAGGATGCAACTACTTATCCACATGGCGTACATCGGACAGTGCGTACCCCTTCGCGCTCCAACAACTATAGCTGATGAAGATCGGATGGATAATGGAGGACATGAAGCTTGGTCCGAATCGAACAACAGAGAGCAGGTGTAGACGAACACACGAAGACCAATAGTGTGCTGAACTTCGATTTACTCTTAAGAGTGACTCTAATCCTCTACGCATTTGCTGAGTGTCTCAAAATGCTCCTAGAATTAACCCACGGCTGAAGGACTCCTCAAAATGATAAAGCTCCATCAGAGATGGTCTGACAGAGGACGACTCCTAGAGCTCCTTTTCCTGCTTCGAAAGCCTCTGGTTGGGTGGGGGGGCTCTGTCTTCGTTACCTGCAAGGTTAGGTTCTTGACAAAAATACAAAGCTAAAGATAGATTCTGATGGCTAAATGGTGGGAGGGTGAGTCAGGGCAAAGATCTCCAATGAGAGGCGGAGGAAGGAGATTAGATTGCTCGATACTGTGCGAGATCAAGGTTAATGAAGGCATCGTGGATGATAAGAAGGTGAAAGGAAACATGATGGGGGTAATCGGATGTTGCCAGAACATGGCAAGGGAGCTAGAACTCTGTTGTCCAAAGATTTGGAAAATATGCTACAAGTGACGGATTCAAGCACAATAAAAGGTGAAATTGAACTAATGCTACACTAAAGTGTGAAAGAATCGAATAAAAGGGGGTCGGCCTGACCTATATGGTGGAGAGTCGAAGCTTCCGCCGGAGAGGTGGTAACGACCCTGGATCACTTCGATTCTACACCAAACATGACACAAACACCTCATAAGCACGCCTACTTTCACTGAGGTTTGCTTCCGTGTGTTAGGGTTCTAGAGAAGTGGCAAAAGAAGGATCAATGATCCATTGAAGCTCGAGGCGATACTTTATACCTGGATGACTACACCAGGGAATGATGCTCGATGTAGAGGTGGATCATCCAAAGAAAGCTAGCGTCGTGAATGGTAGATGAATGACGAAGAAAAGTCAATAAGATCTTGACTCAAAATGGTGAAAGGATTCTTCACGAAAAATCAAGGAAGATAGGTCAGTGTAAGGTTCTGACGAGTCCCTGCCTGGTCAGAGGAGTTTAGGCCAAAGGATGGTGTGGCATGATTGGGCCATGTCATCGCAAAAAGACAAACCTGAAATGAAAATTTATATTATTTCTTGGTCAAAACATAACAAATGTTTATTATTATTATTATTATTTATTTTGAAAGGCTATTTTATTACAAGTTACTTTTTAGGGTTTTATTTATAGGTATATTTAGCAATGTTTTGAGTATTAAATTTTATTTTTTATTTTTGATTCTATTATTTTATTTTGTTCATTTTTATATTAACATCTTATTTTTAAACACATAAATATATTTTTATTATATTTTTCTGATATATTATGTACCCTTAAATAAATAGGGGAATAAAATTTATATGTATTTCATCTATGTATTTTTATATACTATTATATTTTTATGTTTTATTTATTGTTTTATTATATTACAAATATGTATCTATATATTAAATAACATTTACAAAATTACAGAAATGTAAAATTATAAAAAAATAAAGAATAAATAATATGAATAATTTTATGAGGTAAAGTATATAATAGGGGTCCAAAACCTTACTTTTATCCCTTAAATCCAAAATAAATGAAACCACCTTCATTAAATAGCTTACTAAATGTTATATACAATTAAAGGTGATTTGATACATTCAAAGTTTTTATTAAGGATATATGGTTTGGGGAAGTTTTGGTTTTGACATTTTATTTAGAGTATAAAAAGTACATTCTATATTATTTTTGTGTAAACTCAATTTTTTATTTTTCTATATATTATTATCTACTACTTTCATGTACAAAGTTTCTTTATTTGAATTATGAAAAAAGAATATAAAATAGGTCCTAAAAATGCAATATCGATGAATAAAAGAATGAGATTTTTATTGATTTATTGGCCATTATCTCCCCCTATTTTATTCCTTGTCGACCCAGTCTTCAAGATGCCTCGGTCTCGTGGTTTACAGTCATAAAATACCTTTGGCATTTATTCCTTTTTTTTCTTTTCTTTATTCTATAATATTAGCATTAAAAATTGTAAATTAATACAATAAATGGAATAAATATTAAATGCTAATTTGTACAAAATAATGTTATTTACACGCATTAGCTAGGGTTCTCAAAGTCAAAACGATAAAATAAAGGTGATGAAATGGAGATTCATTACTCATCTGTTATCTTCTCCATCTTTCCCGTTAGTTTTTCATCTTGGATCCTGTAAAGATCTGAGCTCCTGAGCTCTCCCCTCCACCTCTCACCTGAGCTCCCTCACCCCTTCACTACACTGTGTCACAAGCTTCATCTCTAGGTCGAGCATATTTGCCTCAAACTTGAGAAACATTTTGTGCAAGATCATGTCCCAACGTGCTCGGAGCATCACTTCAAGGTTTGAACAAAATCTCCAGGTTAGCGAAGCTCTAGGGTCCCTCTGACAGACCTTGGACTCCATTGAACCGTCATGCTGGCGCAGAAGACCACTAGGAAGCCATCAACGAGGTGTTTTGCGGCCGTAGGGCAAAGATTCAAACGAGCAAAGCTTGCCAGAGCTTTGTTCTTAGGATGTTCATCCAGGCCACCACCATGCCATTCTATCAGAGGCAAGACCTAGATCTAATATGGGTCGTTGATTAAGGACGGAGCGGTACACCACCCTCACCGTCCATCAAGCCACGTTGCACAGCCTCCTCCCTATGATCAAACACACTTAATAGGGTAAATTACTTAGGACCCCTTATTCCTTTTTGTATTTATTTAAAAGTACTATAAATATTTAAGCGTGTTTAAAGTTTTTAAAAAAATTACATGGACCACCCATATGTTATTGTATATTCCATATAGGTCTAGTGCCAACTCACCTCACGTGACGACCTACGTGAGGTGGGCAATTTGTAGTCTTGCCCTGCCGGCTTTGTTTATTTCTTTTTAGTACATAAAAATTGTTTAACACTAAACTTTTGGTGTTTTTGCATGAAAACCCTTATCTTTTAATATTATTGCAAAACTCTCCCTACTAGTATTGTAAATTAATTTGCGTCTTTTCATTTTTATTCAAATATCTCTTGTCCTTGTAAATTCGTGGAAAAATTAAAGCAAATGTTTCAAATGTGTCTTGTTCATGCTATTATTTTTATCTAGCAATTTACTTGCATTTTTTATTTTTAACAAATCATTTAGGAGCTATTTATTCCCTTTTTAGCTATAAAAATACAAAAAATTATAAAATCACTTTTGAAAGTTCAAAAAATTAGAGTATACTTATTATTATATAATATAACTCCATACCAAAATCACAAAAAATATAAAAAAGAAAACTTTAAAAATTGAAAAACCCTCCAAAACGTATAAAAATAAGAAAAATCCAAAAAATAGTTTCTCCTTTATATTATACATTATATATCAAAATGGTTTTGTGAATTTTTGACATATTTATCTATTTTTATATCCAAAAACAATTCATCCAACTATAGATTAAATCCTTGTTTTGTTGTTTAATCGATTAAAAATACATAAAAATTAGGAAAATTATAACAAAAATCATAGAAGTTGAGAAAAATTACAAAAAGACACAAAAACATTTTATTTTGTAATTTTTGAATATATGTAGCTATATTTATAAATACAAAACCTTATAAAGCTTATATATATAATATTACTTACATATACTTATAATTATTATTTATAATTATAAGTATGCTAAATATATTTTAAAACCTTTAAAAACTATATTTGTTTATTTTTCCTAAATTTTATATTATATATATAGTATTATACACGCCGTTGTGTATATATATATACTTATTATATCTAAAAAAGAAAGAAATTAAAAATTAGAAAGATGTATAAAAGAAAAACATTGTAAAATAGAAAAACATAAAAATATAAAACAATAAAATACATAAAAATTAAATATAATTAAAAATCAACAAAAATCTAAAAACCAAAAAGTACAAAAATATTTATTGTTTAATTTTTGTTAATTAGTAATAAATACCATATCTTTTAGCTTGCTCTCTATGGTTTGACACTATATAGTTATTCACTATACACATATTTTGTAGAGTAAAACTAAAAATAAATTTTGACTCACACATTTGCATTGATTATTCATACATTGTGGGTTGATTGTTGATTTAGTTGGTTGTTATGATTCGAGAGGCAAGAGAGGTGTCGATACAACAATTGTCGGATACGACTTATTGGATACTGCAAGCCCTCCAAGACCAAGTACTAGAATTTCTCATCAACCTCCTAATTATCAAATGGCCTCGTTACTGGAGAGAAATGGATAGGATATGACACTTGTACATATAGCTTGCATTATTTCTATCTTTTATTTCTTTTTATCAATAATTGTTTATCTCTTCCTGACCATCTCTTTTGTTTGACTTCTTGCAAGGGACCCCGTGGCAATGGCGACTTTCTAGGAAGTCGTTGCTCCCGAGATGCGAGGAGATCAACCTCTTCTTTTTCAGGTTGATTGGAGAAAGAAAGAAAGAGAGAGAGAGAGAGCGAAGAGTTTAGTGTAGCATTTTTCTTTTTATTTTGTGAGAGAGAGACCATTTTTTTTCATAATTAATTGTAATAATATAGGTACCCAAGGACACTTGAACATTGGCACTTTATGTGGTCCATTGCTCGGGTGATTGTTCATCAGGGGGCCTTGTCGGTTTTCCATATTTTCATTTCTTTATACATTTTTATTCTCCCTACTTTCCACTTGTTTTTATTTGTTTTCTATGTTTTGAGTTTTCTGCCTTTATTTTCTGTGAATGAGCCCTTGGATTTTTAGGACTTTCTTGATCGAGTAATCTAGGTCCAACACTTAATATCTGCATGCTCCTATAGTCTTTATGTTTGGATCTAGATCAAACTCAATTTGTTCTTCATGATAATATCAATACCTACATAGGACAATTTCATTGTTTGCATTTACATGTACAGTAAGTTAAATTTTTGTCTGACATCCAGCATGGAGAGAGCTGGGAAGCAATGTAAGTCCTCTTACTTTGCATGCATCATTAGATACTAAGGAGAGATTTCCATCTTTGTATCAACTTGCATGGCTTTTCCATCTTCTCTCCCAATTTTGTATCACTTAGAAATTTAAATAAAAAAATATAAAGTGGATGCACCCAAGACGCTTTTGAATCGTTAGCTATCGAGGAGGTAGTCGTGAGGTCACACAAGGCGGACCTTAGCTGATGTGGTGACCGCTCATGAAGGCCGACGAATCAAACAACAATCAACCCATAAGAGAAATAATCAATTAATCAATCAATGCAAAATGCAGATTGAATTTTATTATAACCTTACAGTATATATATGTATGACAAGCAAAGTAGGTTGTCGAACAACAGGAACAAGGGACGTAGCAGGTATATTGTTTATAGAATAAATAATACAAGTATCTATGTAAGATATGCACACTATGTACTCAAAGTGATGTGGGTTTTAACCTAAAATAATTTTATTATTTATTTATTTTGTAATGATATGATTTTTAATTTCTTCTCTTTTTTAACAAATAATATATAATAATTTATATGAGTATATACGTATATAATATAATACATATAAAATAACTAATAAATAATAGAATATATATAATAGATACCAAAAGAATGGAAAATATCCCAAGAAAAGTTATTTTTTATTTTTAAAGGGTTTAAAATATTTATAAGATATTTATAATATTTGACAATAATATAAACTATATATAATGATATATAGATATATATATAGGGTATTATACTTATAAATATAGATAAAAATAATCAAAAATATCAAAAGAAAATATTTTTGTATTTTAAAAAATATTCTTCTATTTTGTGGTGGGGGATTTTTGCATTTTTTGTATTTTTCAAATCCGAAATAAAGGAAAATGGGAACAATATAAACATGACAAATTGATTTGGAGAAATAACAAATGGGCTAAAAATTTCTAAAAACTAATTTTAGTACAAATAAATATGTCTAACAAAATATAGCCTAGGAAGCATTTTTTGGATTTATCAAAAATATTTTATATTTTTTAGGGTAGCAAGGGTTTGCTAATTTTAAGAGTTTCTTTTGAGATTTTTTGTGTTTTTTGGTCTAAAGTTATAAAATAGAATAACAAACAACGAGTAATTTTTTTGGAAAATTTAAATAGGTTAATATGTTTTTTATTTTCTAAGTCAAATATGGACAAAGATTGCTCTATTTCATTTTTAATAAATAGTAATGATAGAAAATGGCAAATAAAATATCTATTGTTAATAAGTAATCAATCATGCACTTATACCTGTTTTTGCAATTTTTTAAGGCACATGAGCTATTTTTAATGAAAAGAAATGCATAAATAAAAATAAATCAATCTAGCAGGGGTATATTTGCAAATAACATACCAAGGGCACACATTCAAAATGACAACAAAGTTTACACTACAACTTGATTTTTAGGTACTAAATTATAAATACAAAAGTTGGGGGGTTGCTCCTGCAAAATGACCACTCACGTGGTGGTCCACGTGAGATGATGTGGCACTGGACTAATATGCAAAACTAAAAAGGTTTGAGGGCATACATGTAATTAGTCAACAAAGTTTTTTACTTAAGTTATTTAGTCCACAATTAAATAATTACATAACCTTTTACAAAATACAAAAATAGAGAGGGGAATGTCTGTAAATTTTACCACTTAAGTTGTTTCATCCAATCGCTACTACTGCTCCATGTGTCCTATTCGACGGCTGCTTTCACATACCCCTTCGATGAGAACCAACAATCTAGATTAGATCTTGGTCGTGTTCTTGATCTGATAGTTAGGATGATGTCAACAAGAACAACAGATGAACTAAACTCCAACGAGCTTCAACCTGATGGAGCTCTTTGCTCCGGTGGTGGATCTCTTCTCCTACAGGCCCAATAACATCTTGTGACTCCTCTAAGTGCAATGGTTGGCTCCGATGAAGATGAGGATGCTCAGGGAGCTTTGAGTACTCCTGACGACCTAGAGTGCTCTAGGTATTCTTCGACGCTCCAGATGGAATGCCAAGCTTCACGACCTGCCCCAAAATGTTGGGTGGCTCGAGACGAATTGACTCGTCCCAAAAATAGAATGGAGATGGGGCGCTAACGAAGGGAGATGGAGGGAGCTTCGACTCATTAATCCAAGACGGAACTAGGGGGGACATATGAGGGAATTGATGTAGCAGATGAAGGGGGTTTGAATAGAATGAAAGTCAGGTTGAAATATTGATCGACGGACAATGAACCGACCTAGAGCTCATGCTTTAATCAATTGGGTATTTTTAAAATTATGTCTAAAGGCGCAGTTAAACTGGAAATTAAAAGATGGAAATTACTCTAGAACTAAGGATATACCTAGGAATTGAAGAAAGAGGCCTTGACTCGATTGGAGTCAAGGAAACTGAACCAATCGACGACGCTCCTCCGGCGATGATTTGATCTTGCTCCTCCATTGCTCCTCCTCACTGTAGAATATCACAATCTCGAGTTATAACCAAAAGGAAGGGATCAGAGCTGCTTTGAGAAGCTGCAAGTGTACCAAGAGTGATCAAACTTGGTGGTAGAGTGGAGGAGGATTATTTATGGGCTGAATGAAGAGGGGACTTTGATCCCTGATATAGATTAAATCAAGGAAGATTGATCGCAAGAGAAGATCCGGTAGGAATATTGGAGGTTAGAAGCTCAAAATATGTTCAAGGTGTGAGGAATTTTGATCAATAAATAGATCAGGAAAAAAGGAGAAATTCAGAGGTCTAACATTTCAGCGCGAGGAAGAAAAAAGGGGGTTAGTTGACCCGGGTCATTACGGGGAGTCTTCTGGTTGGTCCACATGGACCAACCAGAAAATTCCCAGGCTAAAATACTTGAATTAAAAAACAAATAGTAAACGAATTAGTTAAACTTCTATTAAAAAAAGTGTTTATAATTTTATGTAGTACTTTATACGTATTTTTATTTATTTTATGGGGCTTTTTATTATAAGTTAATATTTATGAGAAATGCATGTATAAATACTTGTGTTTTGGTATTTTTTATTTTTATTATGTATTTTATTATTTTATACATGTATTATATATATTTATTTATTTTAATAAACATTTAGGTATTTTGATTATATTCTTCTGAGTTTATATGTATACTTTATTAATTATGTATATACAAATTATATGTATATACATGTATATTTTATCTATTTATTAAGATAACTTATTTCTTTTATTTTATTTTACTTGATTTATTTTATTATAATATGTACATATGTTTAAACTAATACTTATAAATTTATAAAAATGAAAGAATTTGAAAAGTATAAAGAAAAAAAACATTGAATAAAATATACACGTATTATGAATATTTGGGGCTAAAACCTAATTTTACATATTAACTCTAAATTAAATGAAACCACCTTCATTAAATTGCTTATTAAAACTTATAAAGTAATTTTAGACAATTTTGATATAGTATGGAGAAGATACAAGTCTATGAAGTTTTTACTTTATTTGTTCTAGGCACACAGTGCATTATTTTTCTGTGAACTCAATTTTGATTTTTCTTTGTATTTTTATAAATAATATTCATTGAGGGTTTTACTATTTGAGGTACAATAAGAGTAAAATAAAATAGGTGCCTGAAAGTAATTATTAATGATTTAAAATTAGGTTTTTTATGTATTCTTTGTAAAATTTATCTGCCCTATCTCCCCCTACTTTATTCATTGTTTACCAAGTCGTCATGATGACTGGATCTTGGGGTGTAGGGACATTCAATACATGTGATATCTCATTTTCTTTTCTTCCTTTATTCTTTAATTTTGAAATTAAATACGTTATGTATACAATATTTTATACAATATTTTGTACAAATTATAGAGTGTTTATATAGACAAATTAATGATATATACATACAATTAGCTAAGGATATAAGGTCAAAATGAAAGAATAAAGGTGATGAAATGGATACTCATTGATGGACGTGCTCCGATCACTCTGGGTAAGTAGACTATAAGGTCGTTGCAACCCACATCGCAAGGCACAGTCAATCAAGAAAAATAAGACCACGAATAAAAAAAATCAAGCATGTAAAACGAAAGAAGCAGTCTCTGCTATTTATTTAACCTGGTATCGCAACTAGGGTCGAATATAAGGAGCAAGAGCTAAGCCTACGAAGTAGTCAAAAAAACCAGAGAAGAACAAGCATATTTTTTGTTAATTTTTAATTTGCAATTTTTTATATTTTCTAATAAGAAAATGAATAAAAATATTAAAGAACTCACACTACTACAAATTTCATTAAGGCTAAAAGGGCTCAAAAATTAAAAATATTTTTATAATATGCAAATGTTTTTGGTGTTTTTGTGGGATTTTTCAGATTTTTTTATAATTTTATAAAAATGAAATAAAGTCAAAATATCAAAACAGTGTACATCTTGGACTAGAAGGCAACTTTAAAATATCTAAAGTGCCCCAAATGTCCTGATTGCAATTTTATGACAAAATAGATGAAAATATCTAACTACAGAATTTGAAAACTAATTTTTTTATTTCTGTGGATTTTTTTATGATTTTTATAAGATTTTTGGTCTTTTATGATTTTTATGAGTTTTATAAGATATAACAGAATAAAAAAGCTATAGAAATTAAAACAAGCCAAAATCAACACAGAAAAACTTTTATAGAATTTTTAGCGGGATTTATATATTTTTTGGGTATTTTCTAAAATATACAGACATATTTTTATGGTTTTTGATTTTTAGAAATTAGCAAATAAAATCAAATTGCATCACAAAAACTACCAAAAATATTACACAGTAGCGGGAGCTACTGGTAATTTGTGGGGAATTTTTGGAATAGATTTGATAAATATTTGACCAAAAACAAAACACATACATTGTAGGGACCAATTTGCAAATAATCTAAGTTTCCAAACAAACTTATAACACACCTAAAAATCCAGGTGTATCAGTGCAAAATTCCCAACGCACTTGCTCAATAAACCGTTCACAAGGGCATAAGTGCAATTCCAAAAAACATTTCAAACAATCAATAACAAACATAAACTACATGATAAAATGTGCAAAAACCCCACAAGGCACTTAAGCATGCACGTGTTTTCAGAACGCGTGGACTAAAGTGCAAATACTAAAAACCTTAGGGATTAAAATGCAAATAGTTCAAACTACAATTTAATTTAACAAACTAGAAAATAAAACATAAAAAGTGCAGGGTAAATAATGCAATATACCCTTGCAGGCGCATGACGTGCGCATGAGGGACACGTGGAGTCCGCTAGTAGTGCGTGGACGTGCGGCTCTGATCCTCTGCGATGTCAAATCTGACGCTTAGGGAATGTCTCCTACGTGCAGTGCAGATGTGTCAGGAGGTGGCATATCAACAACTCAAAAGCTGCAGATGTCGGCGGCTTATGTTCATCTAGAGAAGGACGTCCTATCCAACGGTGTTAAGGACGCCTAGAAGAACATGAGCGGGATGAACTTCACTAGAGCCAAGGAGGTGTTCCTCAACTCTGATGATCGATCGGGAGGCTCAGGAATGATCGTGGAGGTCCTCCGCGTCGACTAGACATGTATGATGGAGGAGCCACCAGCCGGATGCGCACGACGATGAAGATGGCATAGATTTGCTCCTGTAAACCCTTGGATGGATGAAACAAGGGGTTCCCAACACGAGAATACCTGCAAAGGAAAGCTAGGACTCGGGGCTGTGCTCCGGTCTGGGTTTTTGAAGCTAAAAACCAAAGAGGCAGAGGGGGGTGGGGCGAAGATTGATCTCCGACAAAGGTGGTAGGGGAGATCTCAACCCTAATATCGACTTAAGGATCGAGGCTACGGGTGATCAGGTTAGGGTGCAAGATGGCAGGCGTGTCTGCGGGTCGATCTAAATGGCTGGAGGTGGATGTCGAGGCTCCGACCAGCTGGTCGTAGCAGATGAACATGCGACGGTGGAAGATGGAATGAATGGAACGAAACTGGTAATGCAAAGGAAATATGGGGTACCTGATGTCCCAGGTGAACTCTAGAGCTTCAGGCAAAGGTGACTGGCGAGGTAATGGTCTCGACCAAGCTGTGGAAGGCCGAGAGGCTGATCGTGGCGATGCACGCCGGCCACATGGTTGAGCAGCGTAGCTTCTCCTCCAAGCTTCTATCCAAAGGGTCCCTCGGGAAGCTGTCACTCAACCGGAGGTGGCTAGGGAGGAAGGGAGGTGTGAGGTACGAGCTACTGCTCCTGAGAGGCGGAGAAGATACTATATAGTGTTCCCAGGAGGATGGAGGAATCGGGCAATGGCACGCAACCCTAGGAAGATCCGTACCTTCCTAGGGATCTGCGAGGGTCCCTGGATCCAAGGAGAGACCACGGGAGAAGAATTAGGACGAGGGGCTGCGTAACCAGACCGGAAAAAATCGAAGAAAAAGGTCCGACGACGAGATTGGGTCGGGTCAAGCCTTTGAAGAGGGCGTTGACCCGTGTCAACAATGTGATGTGTACCAATCAAAAAAATCGAATATACAAAATACTTACAAATTAAATAAAAAATATTAAGTGATTTTAAATCAAAAAGTGTATAAAATGAAAAATATTTGTTATTTTTCAAACTATTTTATGTGATTTTTATTTATTTTTTTGAAAAAAATAGTAATCTATATACAATATAGTGTGTTTTATACAATTATTTTATTTTGTTATTTTTACACAAATACTCTAATTTTATATTTTTCTTTATTTACAACATAATTTTTGGAATATGAAAATTTTTTATTTTATTTTTATTATTTATTAACATGTATATAATAAATAGAGAAGAAAGCATATATACATGTATTTTGTACAAGGGAGAGAGGATTTTATTTTTATTTTATTTTATTTTTCTGAATTTTGTTTTATTTTTAAGAATATATACAAGGAGGCGAAAATAATATTTTATTTTGATTTTGTCAAAGATATTTATTTATTTACATAAATGATCTGTACAATATAGAGTAGGCCCTAACTCTCCCTACTTGTTTTATTTGGCGATCAGGTCAATGCTTGACCTTCTCTTGAGGTTTGGGTCACTCTGTATTTATTCTAAATACCTCCTTCCTTTTTCTTTTCCATTATTCTTTTATTTTTGCACAAATACATGCTAATTATGTAATATTAACAAATGCATGCATAATGATAACTTATTGTATTTATATATATTTACATGATGCTTTGCCAAGATAAATAGCTAAAATAAAAAATAGAGTGATGATCAGGGATTCATCACCTACCTATACTTTACCTTTGCTAGTCCCTTAGCAAACACTTATTTGAAAAATAAGTGAAAAGAGAAAGAAAAGAAAAAGAAGGAGAATCAAGGTTGTTTATTAAAATTGTCTTTATTAAATTGGAGTATGGAGCTCAGTCAGACCTTTGGATTATTAGTTTGTTGGAACCTTATTTGGACCTAGATTTAAGACTTCTACAACCTCTAAGTTCCACTATCCTATGGTCAAGACTCCTCAATAATCCAGATCAGAACAAGTCTACATACACAAACTCTAATGACCATGAATATTTTCTTGTACTGTGTAAGTGATATGTAGCTTCCCACCTCAGAAATGATAAGGCAACAACCTCCCTCAAAAAGGTAACTCTAATGCCCTAGTCTGGCAGCTCTTTCCTCGAGGAGCAGGGTATTTCCTTCTAAGTTCAAGTTCAACCAGCTCAAGAAGAGGGGAAAGAAGAGAAGGGACCGTCGCTAGTGTATCCACGTATCCCTGGGAGCCCAACCAGTATGTCTAAGTCTCCCTGTTGCAATCTTCATGAGATGAGAATGGGTAACATATGCTTTGCCTTATTTGGCTATATACACTCCAGTGGGTATTTCATTTTCTATCAGACCCACCACTTTTTTTGGAGTTTTTCCTTCTTTTGCACATTTTTTGATGTGAATATGTACAACATATCTTCATGATGCAGCATATATTCATAAGGAATTTTTCCTCTTGAGCCAGTAGACTATCCCTCTTTTGAAGAATTATTGCAACCCACAACTCCTGTCTTTAGACCTCAACACCGCCAGACCAAGTTGAGGTGCACTTCCTTCACTAAAAGAAGACGAGAGGTTCCGCCTAGAAGTACTACCCTCGTTTGCTACCCCAAGCCAAAGAAAACTGCCTCCTCACCTCCTCATCCGTAGAGAGCTATGTGTAAGGTTTGCTGGTGCAAGCAAAGCCATTGTCTGTGATAGTCATGTGTGCGTTGTTAAGTGTTCCAATTAGGCTCATCAAGATGACATGTGATTACATCCTAGTGGACTCAAAGAATTAAGTCACTATGGACCTGAAAAGTCTCAACCCTAAGTCCTATAAGGATCCTCTTAGAATTAAGTGGATTAAGGTCTTAACCAAGCTCCATTTCCCAATTTAATTCACGGCTAGTTAAAATGTCAACTATGATTCAGGAGAATGTACACGTATATACAAAAACCTTTTTATGCAGAGTTTTTGAAAATGTGCAAATTTTTTTTAAATGTTTGAATGTATGCATGCATGCAGAAGTTTTGCAAACTATTTACAAATATTTACACAAGGGTTTTTGCAAACTTTTACTTTTCAAATATTTTACAAAAATTTTGTACTATATACATAGTTTTGATACCAAAATATTTACAATCTTTCTACAAACAAAACATTTTTACAAACATTTGTGCAAAAGTACTTTTTATAAATAGCTATGTATGTGCAAGAAAGAATTTTATGTACTAGAATTTTTTAAAAAAAATTACAATTTTTAGATAAAGGATTTTAGCCATTTTATTTATTAACACACTCACACAAAGTACGAGTTATGGCTAAAGTATATATGTAATATATATTCTTAGCTCGAACGATGTTCTCAGAGTGAACAAAGAGCGATGAAGAAGAAGACATAACTCGTGCTTAGTCCGTGACCTGAGATGGGGCTGACAAGCCATCTGTGCCTCCTGGAGACACATGATCTTGGTCTTCAGGTCACTCAATGTCTGTGCCAACTAATTAGTCTATGTCATGCCCTGGCACTGCTTCTTCTCGATGATCTCGATGCGGTCCAACTTTTTACTGATGATGCCCATATCAGCGGTCGATGACTCTGCCGGTGCTGCGATTGCTGAAGAGGTGGATGGACCTCCATCGACCCGTGATATCCTGTGACAGGTGATGGCCTTGGGTGGGGGCTTCCACTGAGTGTAGAGACGGGTCTGGGACATAACTATGTAGTTCTCAGCCATCTCCTCATATATGGCCCAGACTTGGTCCTCGTCCTTGACGAAGTAGGATCCCCCACAAGATGCGTTCACGAGCCCCTACAGCTCCAGTGTCGTCCCATAAAAGAAACTCTGAACTAAGTTGGGCTTGGAGATGTCATGGTGTGGATACCAGTCAATGAGCTCTCGGAAGCTGTCCCATGCCTCGTTGAATTGCTCGTTGGGAAGCATGGAGAAGTTTTTGATGAGAGCTCGAGCTGCATTCTTATGGCCGAGTGGATAGTACTTGTTCAAGTACTCGTTCCAGAGCTATTCCCACGAAGTGACGTATCTCCCTAAATGCTTCAGCTAGTAGGCTGCTCTGTCGACCAGGGAGAATGGAAAAGCCATCATCTTGATGGTGTCCTCATCTAAGTATCTGTCGTGGACCGTGCTGCAGATCATCTCAAATTCTTGCAAATGCAGATGTGGCTCCTCGGCGGTAAGCCCATGGAATCTAGGCAACAACTGGATCATCTGAGGGGGGGAGCTTGAACTCTCCCAGGGTCACTGGAAGCTGAATCCAACGATGGGTAAGAGTTGCAATATCTTTGTGCAACTCTCTCATCGTCCTGGCTAGTCCGACTAGCTCCTGTAGCTCCTCTAGTTGTCCTCCATCTCCTCCTCCCAACTCTTGTATCTCTCCACCATCTGGTCGGTTCTGCTCTCTACAGTCATCTCGCATCTGGGCCGTCTCTCTACGAATGTCTGCCATGAAAGCCCCCCTGGTCTCTAATCTGTCTCTACATCGTCTCGAAGGAAGCTAACATGGTGTTGTTGATGGCGCCCTGATCTAGAACATACGTGTTGGTCTGGGGCTGTCCATCTGTGCGCTCCTCGCTGCTGGACATCTCTTGGGTCTCTACAAAGGCAAAAGACCCGAACTCAGGTGCCTTCAAATAAATGAATATCTGCTCCGGTCTCTGATCGGGCACCCCGAGACTAGAAGAAGGGTGGTCAAGGGGGAATAGGGCATAATCGAACTCGGGTTCGGAGAACAGGTCTGGGCTCTTGCAAACCAAACAAGAAGAATGGGGCGGAGTGCTCGAAAGCGGTGCAACCAAGGGCTGCCTAAGGGACCTCCGGCCCATCATCGTGATCTGGAGAAAAAGGCAGATGAGATCTGGAAATAAACAAGATCAGCAAACAAACGCCCAATTCACCTAATTAACAATGAGAGCTGATGATCGTAAATGTTCGGTCTTTTGTCTTGTCAATTTTATTTAGGTGAAAATTCAGTCTAGCAGGGCAATTAAGCGAGCTGTAGGAACCCGATGCTCTCAGGAGACTAGCCCAATCAAGATGCTAGATCTTTCCCAGCCGGTACAAGTTGCGGACCGTTTACCGATTACGTGATCAACTCGCTCTGTTAAGGATATCACGTCCCGCTTTACCGGAGACTGGAGCGATCCTCACTGGAGAACGACTAACCCTAAGACCAGTAGTCTGATGAAAGTTCAGGTATGGCTCTAGTCTAGTGTGCGGGTCACTCTCTCACGCAAGCAATCCAAACAATGAGGGGATTGCTCTCCCAAGACAGATTTTTAAGTCGAGTGTCTTTTAGGGTCAAGTTTGTTTAGCAGTCCCAATTATATGATTATTACTTTTTAGGTATTTTTTAACAAACAAGCAAACGCCTAACAGATTTTTCGATCTCCTGATTATTTAAAGTCCAAAAACGGGGGGAGAAGTCGAAAAAGCTGATGCGTGATCAAACACAATGATGCATGCAAAGTAAGAGATGCGTACCTGTCGCCAGCACTCTACATGTAGGGTGATCAGTGCATAAATTAAAAGACATAAATAAAACTATCATGTATGATTTAAGAAGAAAACGACCTTAGATGAGCAATTTCTACACGTGAAGAACTGTAGCTAACTGGTCAGAGAGAGAGGTCGGAGTCTTGTCTCTGATGCTTATCAATGTCTGCCACAATGGATCCTACATGCGCTGTATACGTCATCTAGCGGCACATGACCTCTTAAGCGACCAAGTCAATTTTTTATTGCGATTTTATTTATTAGGTCCAACTACGATCTATAAGTGTAGGCAATTAATTATGGATTGGGCCTTAATTAATTATGTCACTATCAAAGAAATCCCTAGATCTAATGACCAAATTCTTCGAAAATCAAAATGAAAATAAAAGGCAAAAAATCAAAAACAGCGAAAACCGCAGTGAGGTCCCTCGGGTACACCGGTGCTTGGCGAAATAGACCCCGATAAAGTCAAGTGTCCAAAACTATCCATGGTCCTTGTATTATTACAATAATAATAATCAAATGTGCTAAAAGATACTCTAAGCTACTCTATAAACTATAACTACTCATGTTCCTTGCTCCTTCTTCCCTTCGAGTGCGGGTCTCCTCCAAAGCGACCTAGGGCGGTTCCTCGCACAAAAAGTCAAACAAAAATTGGTCAGAAAACAATTATATCAAATAGAGATAGAAATGAATAAAGAAAGAAAAATAAAAATGAAACAAAGAAGGCTGACAAACGACTACTAAGCCATTCTCCCAGCAACGGTGACTTTCTGATGGACGCGCTCCGAGTACTTGGGTTAAGTAGAATCTAAGGTCGTTGCGACTCGAATTGCAAGGCACAGTCAATCAAGAAAAATAACAGCACGAATAAAAAAAATCAAGCACGACAAACAAAAGAAGCAGTCTCCGATATTTATTAAACATGGTATAGCGAACAGGGTCGAACACAAGGAGCATGAGATAAGCCTATGAAGTATTCGAAAAATCAGAGAAAAACAAGCATATTTTTGGTTAATTTTTAATTTACAATTTTTTTTATATTTTCTAATAAGAAATTGAATAAAAGTATGAAAGAACTCACACTAAAATAATTTTTATTAAGGAAAAAGGGTCAAAAATTTAAAATAATATTTTTTATAGTTTTAAAATATGCAAATGTTTTTTTGGTGATTTTGTGGGATTTTTCATATTTTTATACAATTTTATAAAAATGAAATGAAGTCAAAATATCAAAACAGTGTACATCCTAGACTAGAAGGCAACTTTAAAATATCTAAAGTGCCCCAAACGTCCTGGTTGCAATTTTATGACAAAATAGATGAAAATATCTAACTACATAAATTGAAAACTCATTTTTTTTATTTTTGTGGAATTTTTAATGATTCTTATAAAATTTTTGGTCATTTACGATTTTTAGGGGTTTTATAACAGATAATAGAATAAAAATGCTATAGAAATTAAAAAAGCCAAAACCAACATACAAAAAAATTTATAGAATTTTTAGGGGGATTTTTATATTTTTGGGTATTTTCTAAAATAGATTAACATGCTTTTTAAGGTTTTTGATTTTTTAAAAATAGCAAATAAAATCAAATTACGTCACAAAAATTACCAAAATATTACACAGTAGCAGGAGCTACTATTAATTTTTGGGGAATTTTTAGTAGATTTGATAATTATTTGACCAAAAAAACACACAGTTTGTAGGGACCTAAATGCAAATATTCTAAGTTTCCAAACTAAATTATAAAACAAAAAAATCAAGGTGTATCGGTGCAAAATTCCCACGAAATAACGTACATGCTCAATAAACCGTTTACAGTGACATAAGTGCAATTCCAGAAAACATTTCATTCAATCAATAACAAGCAGAAACTACAGGATAAAATGTGCAAAAACACCACAGGGCACGTGGGCATGCACGTGTTTTCAGACAGGGAGGACTAAAGTGCAAATACAAGAAACCATAGGGACTAAAATGCAAATAGTTCAAACTAAAACTTTATTTAACGAACTATAAAATAAAACATAAAAAGTGCATGGTAAATAAAGTAATATACCCTTGTAGGCACGTGACGTGCGGGTGAGGGACACTTGGAGGTCACTGGTAGCTCGTAGACGTGCGGCTCTGATCCTCTGCGATGTCATATCTGATACTCAGGGAATGTCGCCTACGTGTGGCACAGATGTGTTGGGAGGTGGCAGATCAACGACTTAAAAGCTGTAGCTGTCGACGGCATGGATTCGATCTGGAGAAGGACGACCGATCCAACAGTGCTGAGGATGCCTGGAAGAACAAGAGCGGGATGAACTTCACCAGAGCCTAGGTGGTGATCCTCAGCTCCGATGATCGATCGGGAGTCTCGGGAAAGACCGTGGAGGTCCTCCGCGTCGACTAGATGGGTCCGACAGAGGAGCCACCGATCAGATGTGCGTGATGGTGAAGATGGGCTTGAGCTACTCCGACGAAACCTTGGATGGATGAAACGCGGGGTTCCTAGCACACTAATACCTGCAAAGGAAAGCTAGGACTCGGGGTTGTGCTCTGGTCCGGGTTATTGAAGTTAAAAACCAAAGAAGCAGAGGGGGCAAAGTTTGATCTCCGATGAAGAGGGTAGAGGAGATCTGTGCCCTAATCTCGATCTGAAGATCGAGGCTACGGCTGATCAGGTTACGAGGCAATATGGTGGGCATGTCTACGGGTCGATCTAAACGACTGGAGGTGAATGTCGAGGCTCTGACAAGCTGGTCGGAGTAGATGTACACGTGTCGATGGAAGATGGAATGATTGGAACAAAACAGGAAATGCGAAGGAAATATAGGGTACCCAAAGTCCTAGGCGAACTCTAGAGCATCACGAGAAGGCGATCGGCGAGGTAATGGCCTGGACCAAGCTGTGGAAGGCCGAGAGGCTGATCGCGGAGGCACACACTAGCCACGAGGTTGAGCAGCGTAGCTGCTCCTCCAAGCTTCGATCCAAAGGGTCCCTCAGGAAGCTATCACTCAATCGGAGGTGTCCAGGGAGGAAGGAGGCGCGAGGTACGAGCTACTACTCCTGGGAGGCGGAGAAGAGACTATATAGTGTTCATAGGAGGCTGGAGGAATCGGGAAAGGGCACGCAACCTCAGGAAGATTCTTACCTTCCTAGGGGATCCGCGAGGGTCTTGGATCAAAGGAGAGACCATGGGCGAAGAATCAGGGCGAGGGGTTGCTTGACCCGACCAGGAAAATTCGAAAAAAAAAGGTCTGACGATGAGATCGTGTCGGTCAATCCGTTGAAGAGGGCGTTGACCTGGGTCAACAATGTGATGTGGACCAATCAGAAAAACTGAATATACAAAATACTTACAAATTAAATAAAAAAATAAATGATTTTAAATCAAAAAGTGTATAAAGTGAAAAATGTTTGTTATTTTTCAAACTATTTTTCTGTGATTTTATTTATTTTTTTTGAAAATAAATTAATCTATATACAATATAGTGTATTATATACAGGTATAATATACCTTTGTATTTTATACAATCATTTTTATTTTACACAAAACCCAAATTTTATATTTTATTTATTTACAACATAATTTTTGGAGTATAAAATAATTTTTATTTTATTTTTATTATTTATTTACAGGTATATAATAAATATAGAAGAAAGCATATATACATGTATTTTGTATAAGGGAGGGATGATTTTATTTTTATTTTTATTTTATTTTTCTGATTATTGTTTTATTTTTAGGAATATATACAAGGAGGTCAAAAGAATATTTTATTTTAATTTTGTCAAAAATAATTATTTATTTACACAAATGTTCTGTACAATATAGAGGGGGCCTATCTCTCTCTACTTGTTTTATTTGGCGATCAGGTCAATGCTTGACCTTCTCTTGGGGTTCGGGTCACTCTGTATTTATTTTAAATACTGATAACAGGGGTTTTCCACGAGGGCCACCATAAAAAATATAGAAGTGTTGTCGCCGAGGCGACCACTCATAGAAGACCGGTGTTAATCAACAATTAACCCACAATTCAAAGAATACAACAATCAAGCTCAAAAATAAATGTGAATTAATCTTTATTTTACTCTACCATAAAATGTATAGTGACAAATATGTAGAGGTCGAACCACAGAGAGCAACACAAAATGCAATAGCCTACGTGTCAATCACAGTCATCCTTGTGTGGGTTTCTTTTTTTTTTATTATTATTTTTTTATTATTATTAGAATATAATAATTAAGTATTATATATATATATATTTATATAATACAAATATATTACATATATATATATACATAGAGGGTAAACATATAGCTTATAATACATGTAATATGTATATAGGTATATCTAAATATAATAAATATATATTTTTTTATTATTTTAAGATTAATGAGAATACATATTACTAATTATATATAATATATATATATATATATATATATTTTTCTTTTTTAATTTTTTTGGATATATGGATATATATACATAAAAGGGGTATTATAATATTCACAAAAATACTCAAAAATAGTCAAAAATTCAGGAAAAGGATCTTTTTGAAATTTTCATGGCTTTTTACTGTTTTTATGATTTTTGGGTATTTTTGCAAATATTTTTAGTATTTTAAAAAATCTAAATAATAGTAAAAAGTGGACTAGGTACTGGCCGTCACAAAAACAGAGATTAAAAATAGCTAACAGCCTCAAAAATTTCCATTGTAATTTTCTAATAACAATAATAAAATATAGCATAAGTAGGGCCTGAGTTTATATTTTTCTGATTTTTCTTTGATTTTTTATATTTTTTTGAATTTTTTGGGTATTTTTGAATTTTTAAGGTTTTCTTTTTGCGATTTTTAGGGATTTTTGGACTGACACTAATATAGGTCAAAATACACTACATGTAATTTCTTTGGAATTTTTCAAGGCATTTTCATATTTTTTTGGGATTTTATAAGTTAGACAGGGAATAAAAGACAAGTTTTTGATTTTTAATAAATGCAAAAATGCAAAAAAATGCAAAACTAAAAATATGGCGTTCAAACATGACCAAACAGGAGCTTAAGTCTATTTTTGCAAGATTTTTCGATTAAATATGAAGCATAAAATAAATAGACAAAGCCTTCAAAAATTAAATGGCCTAGCAGGGGTATTTTTGCAAATAAAATAGTTGGCAGGGGCATACATGCAAAAATTACAACAAAAATACACTTTAACTTTTATTTTCAGGACCATTTAATAAATACAAGAACCCGGCAGGGTTTAGATGCAAATTTTCACGCGCCTCACGTGGTTGCTGCACGTGAGGCGCGGAGGGACTAAAATGTAAATATGTAAACATCAGGGGGTCCACTGCAATTTTTACAACTTATTTACAACTGAAACTTTTATTTTTGGGATTAAATACTAAATACAAAAAGTGGGGGGTGAGATGTGAAATTTACCCCTAAGTAAGGCTTTTCATCCTGCGGCGCTGGAGGCGCCACTTATACACGTGGCGACCATGGGACGGCGGACATCGGTTCGGCGATGAAGGGCCAGGATTAGAACCTCCTGGCTGATCTGACGGTGGATGCACATCTTCATCGAACGGTCGGCGTTCAATCTGGGCCGCCCCTCTCGATCCAACGGTGCGGAAGGCACCTGGAAGAACTGGGAAGAAGCTCGCCCCCGGCGAGCTTCGATCGGGTAGCTCGGGCTCCTCCGGGCACCTCCCGCGCATCTGAAGCTCTCTGATCGTAGCTGGGAGGCTTCCGCGTCGTCTGACGGTTCTTTGATGGCTCCCGGAGGTCCAAGTCGATGGAGTGAGGTCGAAGAAGAAGAGGACCCCCAGGAACCTCTTCCTGGGTCAAAGCAAGCCCAGAAGGGCTCGATTCTTCGAAGTACCTGCACAGGAAGAACCGCGGGCGAGAGAGCTTGCTCCTCGACCCGGGGTTTTGAAGCTACGACGCAAAAATGAGGTGGGCGGAGGGGCTCCGGCGAACGGCGGAGGTGGAGCCCCGATTCGCCAGGACCTAGGGTCCTGGGTTGAACAAATGCGTGCGGCAGATGGAGAAAGCGTTGGGTTTCGAAATGGGGTGAGCAGGTCGGTCGGATACGGTCCGATCTACACTGGAGAAGTCGCCGGAGCGGAGCTCCGGCGAACTTCGATTTTTGATTTTTACGCTAGGGTGATTACCTAACAACTAATCTAACTACTGGAATGAAATGCTAACATTAAAGGCTAACTAAAAACGCATGAAAGGGCAGCTCTTATACCTGGGGGCCTCCAAGGAGCAGGGCGGACGCCGGAGCTCCGCCGCGACAAAATCCTCCTCTCTCCGGCCGATTCGAGGCACCAACTCACCCCCCCTGTCACGAGGAATGTCCTAGGACTAGAATTGAGGCTTGAGATTGGATAAAAAGTGGCCAAATTCGAGGAAGGAAGCGGAGCTTTTTATTTATAAACATTGGCGTGTGGCCTTATTGACCGGCGATTATTGCATGATCTAGAGAGTATTAGGTTGATCCAAAGAATCGGCGGGCATCATGGATGATTAGGGATTAATTCTTGTGAAGGAAGCATCCTCGATTGATGGATGGTGTGCCCAGGAAAAAGGCATGAAATCGGGGGAGTAGACTGTTCAGAGACGCCAGGCGAGGGATGGGACAGTTGACCAGGGGGTCAACGTTGGCCGGCGCCTCATTGGGCCACGTAAGCCGCTAAGAGACAAAATAGCAAATCTGAAGGAAGATTGATTTATTTGACATCCTAAATGATTTTATTAATTTTTTCTTAAAAAATAAAAAATGTGTATTATTTCATCTAGTATTTATTCATGATTTTTATTGAATTTTTCGAGGTGTTTTATTATAGTTTTATTTTAATAATGTGTATATGTATGTATTTACATGTACTTTTGGGTATTTTATTTTTAATGTATTTATTTTCTTTTATTATTTTCTTGGCTTATTTTATAAATTTATAACTTATTTTTGTGAGTATAAAAATATTTTTGTTTGATTTTTATAAGTTTATTTGTATTTTTAAATAAATAGGTCTATGTATTTGTAAGTATACTTATAGGTACTTTACCTATATATTATACACATTGTATTTATTTTATTAATTTTATGTGTTTTTATTAAGGATTTGTATTTTTAATAGGATATATATAATATATACATTATTACAAAAAATATAAGAGATTTGAATAATTAAAGAATGTTTTCCTCTTTTATTTCTGTACAACCTTCTCATAGGTATATTGCCTATATATATTTCATAGACTTATTTTATTTTATTTTACAAACTCTTTTTGTTTTTATTCTAAGGCTAATATGTATATGAATTATATACATTATTTACAAGATTCTAAAAATATTTATTTATAAAAATAATGAATGGTGAATATAATGAATATTTTAATCAGGTATTTTGTACAAGAAGGTCCAAAAACCTAACTTCCACAGATGGACTCCAAAAATTATGAAACCAATTTTATAAAATAGTTTATGAAATGCTATATACAATCAAAGGTGAGTTTGGGTGATTTGGAGTTTTTATTTGCAAGATATGGGTCTGTGAAGTTGAGATTTTGGCTTTTTATTATGTGCATAAAATGTACACTGTGTATTATTTTTACACAAACTCAATTTTGTATTTTTATTTACATTATTATCTACAACTTTTATGAACAAAGTTTCTCTATTTGATGAATAAATACTTATGCATAAAATAGGTGTCAAAAAATGCATAAATGGATGAATAAATAAATGAGGTATTTATTGTATATCGGCCCTTATCTCCCCCTACTTTATTCCTTGTCGACCAATTCCATGCTGGCCTTGGTCTCGGGGTTAGGGTCATAAAATATTTGTAATATTTTATTCCTTTTTCTTTTCTTCTCTTTATTCTATAATTTTGGCATTAAAAACCTTATTTTATATACAATTAATACAAATGAATAATGAATGATATTATGTGCAAATTGATGCTATTTACATGCATTTGCTGGGGTTTTTGAGGCCAAAATGATAGAATAAAGGTGATGAAATGGAGATTCATCAAATACCTCCTTCCTTTTTCTTTTCCTTTATTCTTTTATTTTTGCACAAATACTGCTAATTATGTAGTATCAACAAATGCATGCATAATGCTAACTTATTGTATTTATATCTATTTACATGATGCTTTGCCCAGATAAATAGCTAAAATAAAAGAAAGAGTGATGATCAGGGATTCATCACTCATCACCCCCACATACTTGCCTTTGCTAGTCACTAGCAAATACTTATTCCCATTAGTGTAGGAAGAGAAATAAAGAAAAAAAAGAAAAAAAAACTTTGATTGATTTTTACTTTTAAACTTGTCTTCATAATATCAACATTTGGAGCTCATTTAGACCTTTTGGATTTTATTTTGGCAAAACTCATCCCAAGCCTTTGTCATATGAAGTTCCTTATAACATTGAGTCTATCTTGTATGGTGTCAGTGATATGTAGCTCCTCTCGGCTGAAGTAGTAAAAGTCCGGCTTCTCCAACATAGTGACACTAATTCTCTAATCAAATAACTCTTTCCTCAAGAAACAAGGTATTCCCTACTAAGTTCAAATGCAACCAGCTTAAGAGGAGGAGGTTGAGAAGAGAATGGACAATAGAGAGTGTAGCTACCTATCCTAGGAAGCTTGACCAGTGTAGCCTAGTCATCCAACTACAAGGTCACTTATGTCTTTCACTTTGAAGCTCAAGCTTGCTTATTGACTATATACATACTCTAATGGGAATTGATTTTTCTTAATGTTTACCCGTCTATTTTTTCGAGTTTTAAAATTTTTCATTTTTTTATAATCTATACAACATCATTTACATAAGGACTTTATCCTCTTGAGACACTAGACTATCCCTCTTTTGAAGCGTTATTGCAACCCACAACATCCTATCATTAAACCCCGTGGCTACTGGATTGGGTTGGGGCACAATTGACATGGAATTGTGACTTTGTATGTTTCCATTCGCTTGTGTCTCATACCGGCAAATGCAACCCTCTACCACTTCAATTAAGTTGAGCAAAGTGCAAGGTGCATGTGTGCAAGTTAGGTCACTGATGAATCTCCATTTCATCACCTTTATTCTTTCATTTTGGACTTTAATACGTTGTTAAATGCATGTAAATAAAATTATTCCTCATAAAATAACCTATATTATTTACTATGTATAAGTTGTATAAAATAATGTATTTAAAGCCAAAATAAAAGAATAACGAAAATAAAAAGAAATTTAATGCCATATGCATTGAATGTCCCTAAACCTCGAGACCTAGGCATCATGATGAGTGGGTCGACAATGAATAAATTAGGGAGAGATAGTGGCTAAAAATACAATAAAATTCTAATTTTTAATTCCCCCATTAAGTCGATTTTGGGACCTATTTTTTCTTAAATATTTATACATAAAATCAATATACTTTGTACATGAAATTGTAGAAAATAATGCATAGAAAAATAGAAAATATATTTCATGCAAAAGTAATGCACAATGTGCCCTACATACTTAGAATAAATTAACCAAAATCCAAATATCACAGACCTATCTCTTATCCATATGAATCAAAATTCTTCAAAACCTCCTTTAATTGTATATAACTTCTAGGTAACTATTTAATGAAGGTGGTTTCATTTAATTTGGAGCTAAGATGCAAAAGTTAGGATTTGGATCCGTATTGTACATGATACCTGAATAAAAAAATCAATTTATTTATTCTTATAATATTTTATATTTTTAGATTTTGTAAATACTATTTATAATATATGTACATAATTAGGATGAAGCAAATTCAATAAAAATACAACAAAAAATAAGTATACAAAAATATATAGATGAATTACGTATATACATAATTGTATCATAAATACATATTTATTTAAAGTTTTAAATAACATCTGAAAGTAATAAAAATATATTTGTATTTTTTAAATAATTTATGAATATATAAATTATGTAGATAAAATAATAAAATATTAAATATTAAAGAAACATAAAATTCCAAATACACAGGTCAATATACCTATATTATACTTGTAAAAAGAAACATAAATAAATTACCCGAAAAAATAAATAAAAATAAGTTAAAATACTAAAATAATAATAATAACTTTTCATGTTTTATGTAAAATAATAAAAATGTTTAATATTTATTTTTGAATTTTTTTTATCTTTATCCATATGTTTTGTCTTCTAGTGGGCGACGTGGCCTAATAATGAGCCAAGGCGAGTTAACCCAGGTCAACTCTCTAATCTCCTTGCTTTAGCCGTTGTTAGAACCATTGATCCAACTTCCTTGATTTATCCTTACTCCTTCTTTCATTTTTTGGGCGTGGTTCCTTCAATGATTTTGTGCCTTTATGTGCACACTTTCACGTTAGATTGTTACTTTGATTCGAGGATCACTGAATCGAGCACACTGCCCCATCAATTGACCCCCTGTATATATGCACCTCCATCTCCTCCCTTCGAATATGATCCTATTCTACCCATCAAAACCCTAACCCTAATAGTGTTTGAGGTTCCTGGTGACAACACGCGTCTCGCCAAGGGTTCAACGAGTCGAATCAAGCAAGAATCAAGTTGATACAACTCTACCGGCCACCTTCATCACGAGCTCCGCTCCTGATCCTCCTAGGTCTCGTCCCCTTTTTCCTTATTTTTTGGTGATTATTAGACTTAGGATTAATTTTTTATCCTTACTTTGCAATTTCATCCATTTTCTTAGTATAAATTTTCACATCGTAGTTCGTTGGAGCTCCGCTCCGCCATCGTTTCCACCATGACCTCGCCATTCTCCGACCCCTCTGTCGCTCTCATTTCATTTCTCCATCTCTTCTCTGCACCCCACACTTCTTCATTCATCTTGATCGTCCCCAGATGAAGCCAATGATTCTCAAACTCCTCCGCTTGCCAGAGCACCTTCCGACCCATCTTATATAAGAGCCCTTTCATCTGATAATGGGTCGAGGCAATTCGCCCTTGACCATGGATTCTTCCTATGCAAGTATCTGGAGTAAGAACCGCTGCCGGAGGAGATTATGAAGCTGAAGAAGATTCCTAGGTCCCCTGAGCTTATCCGACCTCCTAGGAATGCTCTGGTGATCCTTGGAGATTTCTGACACCACCAGCAGTTGCCCGAAGCCTCCGGAGAGCTTTTGGATCTTTATGTAGGCTCAGAGATCTCTGGGGGAGATTTCATCGAAGGAAGCTTGCCTAGGCAGAGCTTCTTCTTTTGTTCTTCCAGATCTCTCCTCCACCATCAGATCAAGACCTATTCTTCGCGAGCAGTAGTTACGGTTGGATGAAGGAGTCTTAGCGCTTCATCCACGAACAACCACCATGCATCTAGAGGCTACCACGTTAAGTGAAATCAGTACAGTCATTGGATCTTGTGGTGGGAGTAATTTTGCACTTTTTCCCCTGCCATCTTTGTATTTTCTTTTTTTTTATCTAAAATCTTCGTTGACAGTTATATATTTTTGTAAAAACAATTGCATTGGGAACCATGCATTATTGTTAATTACACTTTGGACCCTCACCATGTCACCTCACGTGCTTGTACACATGAGGGGGTGGGTATTTTGTACAGGACCCCTAGGGTTTTTAGTATTTCAATTTAATCCGGTAATTTTTAATTATAGTATTAAAACTTTGGGATAAATTACAGTTTGTACCTTTATTTTTTGTTAATTGCAAGTATACCATTTTCCTATTTTAAAAATTCAAGATTCGTGCATTTAATCTATGTTTGCATTTAAAAATACAAAAAAATACAAAATCATCTTTATAGATTCAAAAAAGGTTAGATAATGTTTATTATTATATTTTGTAGATGTAGACAAAAAATCCCTACAAATAACAAAAGAATAACATTAAAAATTACAAAGCACCAAAATCCTTATAAAAATTATCCAAAAAATTTATAAAAATCCAAAAAAAATTCTGTTTCCAAAATTTGTTTATTATATCTACTAAATTATAAATTGTTTTGGAAAATTTTTGGACTTTTATCTAATTTTAAATCCCAAAACAATCCAGCATATTAATATAAGTCACTATTTTGATTTTTAATTCAAATAAAAATACAATAAATAGCAAAAAATTTTAGAGAAAAAGATAAAAAAGACAAAAACATTATATTTCCTTATTTTAAAAGTATTTATAGCTATTTTATAAATATAAAAAGGGTGCATCTATTTATATACTATATTTACTTACACTAATACTAATATTATTGATAAAAATACCAAAGATATTTTTAATACCCTTAAAAAATAAAAATGATTGTATCTAAGGTATTTTTCATATTTTCCTTATTTTATTTTTTTTCATCTCATATACATATGTCCATCATCTTATATATAGTACTTATATATATACGTCCTCCTTAGAGAAAATTAAAATCAGAACATCACAAGATATAAAAAAATATAAAAATAAAAACTATACAAATTTAAAATCTAAAAAATAAATAATTAAGAACCCACTAAAAATAAAAAATCATTATAAATTTACCAAAACAATTATTATCTTATTTTACCAATTTTTATTGTCTATTCCCCTTGCTCCCTGTGTTCGACCTCTACATACTTGCACTATACACATATGTTGTAGAATTATAATAAATTTTAACTCAACATTTCTGCTTAGCTTTGCTTCATCTTTTGTGCATTAATTATTGTTTGACCCGAATTTCATGAGCGATCGCCTCAATGACAGTGTAGATCTTGCTTTGTGTAGATCAAATTAGACCCTCGCAAATATCAGTGCAACAATCAACGTTGATGAGAGTCATGCATGTGTATCGAAATATTCTGCTTAGGCAATCAAGCCAACACTAAACCTAGTCTTGTGGTCTCAAAGAATTAAGTCTAGACCTGAAGTGCCTCAATTCCAGCTCCTCTAAGGTTCCTATGATTAAGTGGATTAAGGTCCAACAAGGCTCCACTCTTCGGATTTTATTTAGACTTATTCAATTTCCAATCTCAATTCGAAAAATGCAAATTCTATGCATAATGCAGAAAAATTATTGTGAAACCATTTTCTGATTTTAAACTTTTTACGGATTTTTTAGAAAATGTTTTGCAAAGTTTTATGCAATTTTGAAAACATTCTGCAAAATTTTATGGGTTTTGGGTTTTGAAAAATTATGTTTTTTTTAAAAACAACATAGTTTTGGCAAATTATATGCAGATATTTACACATGAGTGCATCTTATTATTTACAATAATTAGATGAAAGAATTTACACAAGGAATTTACAGAGATTCAGTTAGTGTTATTTACATGTTCACAAAGAGAGTTTGTATAGAATCGTTATTTGTTTGAATTATGTACATAGTTCTAAACATAATTTGAAATGATTTCTACAAACAATGTGAAAACTTTCTTTTGAATTAACAATTTTAAAAAATAATTTTTGCAAATATTTACAAAACATGAAAATCATTTGGCAATGATTTGTCAAATAGTATATATAGTTTTTTCAAAGGATTTTTGCAACCATTTTTTAAACCATTTGCAAATAGATTTCTAAACATTTTATTCAAATAGAAGAAAGAAATTTTTACAAGTAAAACTTTCTTACAAATGATTGAAAACATTTCACAAAATATTTTTCAATCGGTCTTACAAAAGATTCTTCAAAGAAATTTTCTAACCATTTTTCAAACATTTTGCAAAATCTTTTTGATCGATTTATTAACTATAACTACAAAGACTTTTGGTGTGGGTATTTACTTTTTATTAATTAGCCATATTATTGAAAATACACTAGTCTTTGTTATTACTAAAATGTATACAACATATATATGACCCCCGTATACTTAGCTTGAGCTATGACCTCATAGATCAGAAAGACAAGGAAGACATAGGTCATACTAAGGATAGAACAATCTATACTACAACGTTGGAATAAAGAATAAGAAGTCGACCATCCCGCTATACTTAGGATCAATTAATCCTAGGTAAAACAGACTATAAATAAATCAGGGAGGGTCAAGGGTGGGAATAAACAAATCCTGAGTTCTGTCTATCTCCCCCTATACTTAGGGTAAAATATCCCTAAGTATAGACATAATATCAAGAGTTAAGGACAAGCGAGGGGATTAAAGACTGAGCACCAATATACACTGATCCCCCCATACATAGGATGAAACATATTCTTAGTATAACAATGATGAATGGGATGAGTGGCTTGTCGACAGAATGAAAGAATGAAAAATAAAAAGAAGAAAAAAAGAAAAGAAGAAAACGATAACTAATAAAAAAGATTTTGTAGCCTTGTCTGAATCCGTAGATGATAAGGATGGAAGTTTTGCATCGTAGACCACCTGTATAGAGTACCCCCGGACAGAAAAGTATAATGTTTAAGATAAGGCTTCAGAAGCTATCCATTGATGACGAAGGGTTGTATGTCAGCTGAAAAACCACATATCACGGTACTTCCATTGTCACGTACATGATTCTAAATATGAACAACCTAATCACATTTCTCTTCAACTTTCATAGGAATAGTTTCAAATTTGCATCAAACATTCGAACCTTTTGATCCAGTTTGAAAGTCTTGCAACGGATGTGCTTGTCGTGCCACTTCTTGACCTTATCCTTGTACATAAGATTGTTGTCATATACATAGTCTCTAAAGTCAAGAAGTTTGTTTAGATCTAGGTTTCTGTTCTTTCTTGCTTTCTTCAGATCAAAATTGCAGATGTTGATTGCCCATAAAGATTTATCAATCAAATCTATAGGCAAGTCATGGCTTGCCGTACACAATGCGGTAGGGAGACATTCCCAAGGGATACGTGTACACTGTCTCATAGGCCCAGAGAAACGAGTCAAGGGATTGTGACCAGTTTTTTCTGTATGGACGTACAAGCTTCTGGAGAATTTTCTTGATCTCCTTATTCGAACATTTTGCCAAGCCATTAGACTGTCAGTGTTATGGAGAAGCTGCTCGATGTTCTATGAAGTATTCCTTAGTCAGCTTCTTTACTTATCTATTTATGAAATGGCTACCCCCATCAGATATCAGAATTTTAGGGATCTCAAACCTTGCAATAATGTGTTCCTTCAGAAATCGATAGACGGTGCAACTGTCAATGGCTCGGTTTGGGATAGCCTCCACCCAATGACTGACGTAATCGATAGCAAGCAAGATATACTCATATCCCTGACTGTTGGGAAATGGGCACATGAAGTCAATGCCACATGCATCAAATACATCTTAGCTCTGAATGTACTTCAAGGGCATTGTATATTTCTTTCATATTGTTCCTCCCATCTTCTGACATTCAATACATTTTTCCTAAATACTTCTACATCTTTGAACAAGGTCGGCCACCAGAGGCGCATTGTAACACCTTTGTTGTTGTATGCTTTCCATAGTGGTGTCCTCCTGATTCTTTGGCATGATAATGTTCGAGGACACTATGAACTTCCTATGTAATGCAGTTCTCTAGATGCAATCTGCCCCCTTACGAAAGACATATGGATCCTCCCACTGAAATAAATGAATATCTGACAAAAACATGTCAACTTTCAGCTTCGGCCTATCTTGTGGAGTCCTCTTAGACACAAGATAATTCATAATATAGACAAACTAGGGGAATTAGGTGACTAAGAGAATAGCTTCATCTAGATAGTTTTCATTGATTGGCAGTGAGCTCTACTCATGAGTGTCTAACTCTGGTAATCTTGACCAATGATCTGCCACCACATTTTTAACTCCATGTTTGTTAAGAACTTCAAGATCGAATTCCTGGAGAAGAAGGATCCATCTGATCAGCCTTAGTTCGACATCCTTCTTGGCTTTCAAGTACTTGATGGTGAGTGGTTTTTATAGATAATAACTTTGGATCCGAGCAAGTGAGATCTGAACTTATCTAGGGTGAAGACAAGTACTAGAAGCTCTTTCTCAATGATTGTGTAGTTCTTTGTGCTTCATCAAGAGTTCTGCTGGCATAATGAATAAAAAACGGAAGATTGTTGCTCCTCTCTCCCAAAACCGCTCCAATGGCATAGTCTAAAGCATTTGTCGTGATCTCGAATTGTAGAGACCAATCTGGCATTTGTAGTGACTTCAACTGATTGAAGTCCTAGAGGACTCTGCCACATACAATAAAATCTACCTCCTTGCCTAGATGCTCAATCAACGGTCGGGAAATCTTGCTAAAATATTTGATAACTGTGAAAAAAAACCCACATGCCCCAGGAATGATCAAAATTACTTCTAATGTTTAGGTGGATCTAACTTCGAAATGACTTCCGCCTTAGCAGGATCGACCTCCATGCCACATTTGAGATGACATGGCCTAGCACAATACCTTCAGTCACCATGAAGTGACTCTTCTCCCATGAGAGCACAAAGTTGACTTCACAACATCTTTTCAAGACTCGATCTAGATAAGATAAGCACTGATCAAAGCTGTCGCTGTAGATCGAAAAATCAACCATAAACACATTGAGAAAACTACCAAACATATATGCAGAAACCGACAACATGCACCTCTGAAAGGTCTTAGGAGCATTGCAAAATCTGAATGGCAACCTACAGAAGGCATATGTCTTAAATGGATAGGTGAAGGTAGCATATGAAGCCCGCATCACACCAATTTGTAATTTCATTCATGAAAGCCTTCTGAATATTCTGATTCAATCTGTGTTGGAGTTTGCAGGACTTGTTTCTATCTTCTTCTAGGTATATGTTATTTGAACAAAATGGTGGGTTGATCACATGGTGATCTGATAGTTTCCATCCTATTGCCTTGCGGTTTCTCTATAGAACCTCGAGCAGATGAGATTCTTGTTTCCTAAGTCAACTATGAATTGATGATTACAAGAAACATATTTTTCATACCCGCAAGGAAGGCATATTTAATATTTCCTTGAAGTAGCTTGAGCTCTGGAGGGGTCTGAATCACATCTGTGGCAATTTTGGCAACTGTACAAGGCATTGGTGGTGTCAAATTTGTCAATTGTATACTGTCCATCTTTGACAGTTCATGCTCTGAATCTAATGATGCACAAAAATTTTCAATGATAGAATCTTGAGGACAGGTCACCATCAATTAGTTCTTTAGGAAGTCAACAAAAATCTCATCTTTTAAGACAGAGGGGAATTCGATTGTTCTATCCACTCTATCCTCGATAGAGAGGAAGTCGTGGATCTCGTTGTCAATCATAAACATATTGGTATCTCTGATCTCTACAAGAAAGTCACAATCTTCTATATGTTCTACATCTGATGAATATTCTATCTATTTCGGTAATTGGATCGTCTCAATGGGCACCTTGTCGCTACTAGAATGAAAGTTGATCAGTCTGATGCCATATTCCACCATTGCTTTCTTTGCTCAAAGGAACGATCGTCTAAGTAAAATAGGGATATGTAGACGACGATCTGAGTTGTCCATATCAAGAACATGAAGTCTACATGGAATTGCATTCCCTGAATGGTGATGATGACATACTCTGATTCCAAGGGACCGCTTGATTGATGTGACCATCAATTGCAGTATTATTCTGATGGACTTGAGCAGTCCAAACCCAAATTACTTCAACAGTGAAGTAGTCATAAGATTGATGGACAATCCACTATCAAGAAGAGTTTGGTCGAACTCATGATCAAACATCTGGCATCTGATGAGAGGTGCTCCCATGTCTTTCTTATTACTTGGGAGATTGTTGGTTGCATTAATTTTAGACGCCATCACGATATGCTTCACATTTCTCTGTCTGGCTCAGCACGACTGTCTTTTTAAAGTGCATGCCTCTTTCAGTCCTTTCTTTATGTTAGGCATGTACTTAATGGCCTTCAGTAGAGGCATCACAAGAACAAGATTCTGAATTATTTCAACCACGTTGGGATCTGACAAGGCAGATTTCATATTTTTATTTTTATTGGATTTTGTAAAGCATCTGAAAAAGGAATGTTACAAAAATAAGCGCAGAAATATTATTCTTATTTCCAACAAAATCAATGCCCTCATTTGGCTATGTAACATGATGGCAAAAAGAGGTTTCTTCATCCCTCTGATGTTGGCATCCTAAAATGGGAGGTGGGGCTCCATTGACTGGCTCTAGATTGGTTTCAAGTGTTGTCCTCTCTGTTGTTGGCTGGCAGGTGCTTCGACTGTTGCTTTCTTTTTGTTGTTTTTTTTATTTTTTTTTTCATTTTTTGTATTTTAGTCAGCGCTTCTCCATTGCCTTCTTCTATCTCACCCAGCCCGGGTACTGATTTGGCAGATGTAGATGAAGATGATGACTCACTTGTGGAAGTTTATTTTTTCCTTTCGTGGTTGTAGAAGGTAGCAAAATCCTAATGCTCCTAAGAGATGCAGCATTAGATAAAAGCAAAACATGAATATTTGACTCTGCAGGTTTGGACTGGACATCACAAACTTCCTACTCTCGCTTTATAAATTGTTGGGATTTACATCCACTTGTGCCGGAATAGGGTCCTTGTAACAATGAAATCATCCAACTTCTGATACATCTCTACAAGGTTCTTAACTAGTTGAGCCAAGCAGTCCAGGACAAGGTTCACAGAAGCATCCTCAGATGGTTCAGCATGCTAGCCACACTGAGACTAGGAATGGTGTGGAGGCTACAGGTTGGAGTGTTGAGAAAACTAGGGAGTTATACTATTAATGATGAGGAGGTTAGTGTTGATAAGTCACAATCGAGAACTGATGATACTGCTTATTATAGCGGTACTACAGTTTTTGGTATTGATTCTGTCTCCAGCCCTGCTGATATGGCTGAGACTGCTGGTGGTGAGGCTGTTGGTTCCCTTGGAAAAATCTCCCTCTTTGCTGTTGAGGGAATGGACGAGAGTTGGCATACTAGCCTTGCTAAGGTTAGGCTGGACAGTCCAGCTATGCATCGTTAGAACAAACTTCGTTCACTTCCTAAATGGGAGGTAGTTGAGGCGAACATGGATCTGACAGAATCTGGGGTTCTATCTTGTATATGACCAGCTGCATTGTGGTTGCTGAGGTGATGATGGCTCATGGGTCTGCACGTAATACACGTGCTAGACCACTGGCAGAGTGGGACTCCACTCCAGTTGCCTGGCAGGCACGTATTGTGCTTACCAGCAACTCTAGTTTCTTGGTAATCTGATCCAATTTGTCCAAATTTTGGGTCCTCTATTCGATCATAATGAGCTTCTCAAGGTCCTGCGATCGCTTTTCAATAATATCCACCTTGGACTAGTGGCTTCTAATGATGCTCAAATTGGAGCTTTCATCCCTATACGGCTCGTGCGTGGATGCCATATGCACTAGCCTCTAATGAATCTGTGATTGTCTTTGGTATGCATGAGACAACGATAAGGCATCTTCTCCTTCTATCATTTCCCTAAAAGTCTGCCAGACTACGTCCTCTTCTTTGTTAAAATGTGACATGCGACAAGCGACATTTACGAGCTTGTTGCTTTAGCGGTAATTCTCCCAATGAAATGTTGGACCAGTATGGTTTGCGGAATACAGTTATGGAGGCGCTTCACTTGCAAATTAGTAAACCTCTCCCAAGCCTCATGAGTGGACTTGTGGTAGTCTTGGCTGAAGTTGGCAATGCGGGCACACATTAGATTCAATCGCTCGAGAGGGTAGAACTTGTGCAAGAAGGCGGACTTCAGTTCCTACTAGGTGGTGACAACCTTCCCCAATGATTGATAAAGTGCAACGCCTTATGTTTAAGGCAAAACGGGAATGCCTTCATCTAGACTACGCTAACAGTATGTTAGGGCAGTGAGTGGTTCCATAGATGCACCGACATTATTTAATATCAATATATGATTCTTCATTTGCATTCCAATGGGAGGTGGGAGCAAATCCAGGAATTGATGCTTCAACTCAAAATGGGCATGGATAGCAGGAATCTAAATCCACTTAGTCATTTATCTAGCGATGGGGTTGTAAGTCTCTTTGAGAGTCAACTTGGGTCGCTCTCCTCTTCTCTCATTTGTCAACCCTCCACAGCCTCCATATTCTATTTCATCATATTCTTCTCCTTTTGGTTGATCTCTTCTTCTTCGAATATCGTTCAACATATCTTGAAAAGCATCCTGGGCAAATGCCTGGTCGGTGAGTTGTTGTTGGATTGCTTGTATGGAGGCGAGAAGCTATGCCTTCACCACATTCTGATATGGTTATTGGCCTTACTGCAGCTGTGGATAATGAGGTCCCTTTCCTTTTCCATTAGGACCCATTTCTGTATCTGATTCGGAATCAGACAAAATTTCTAGCACCAGATCATGCTCTTGATCTACACAAGAATACTTCTATGTTAAGGTCAACACATAGTTTCATTAAGGATGGAGATGTATATAGAGTAAAATCAATTTCCATCAAAAATGGGTAGAGTTCAAGATAAAAGTGATCCTAGTTTATTAAAGAAGGTAGGGAGTTTGGAGAGCAGTTTGTGGAGTCCAAACTGTGATCTAGAGTATCACCCTGAATTATTTGAAAGGTCAACTGCATGGAATCAATTTGTGTGTTGGCGGAGTCCCGACTGATGAATATCCATTTCATCACCTTTATTCTATCATTTTAGCCTTAAAAACCCTAGCTAATGCAAGTAAATCACATTATTTTGTACAAATTAACATTCATTATTTATTCTATTTATTGTGTATAAAATATAGTTTTGAATGCAAAAATTACTGAATAAAAAAAGAAAAGAAAAATATTAAAATTCCAAAGGTATTTTATGACTCTATACCCTAAGACCTAGGCATCTTGATGACTGGGTCGACAAGGAATAAAGTAGGAGGAAATAAGGTCCAAAAATCAATTAATATTCACTTTTATTTATTCATCATTAAGTCCTATTTGGGATCTATTTTATTTCCTATTTTTGTAGCTAAAAAATAAAGAAACTTTGTACATGAAAGTTGAAATACAAACAAAAATACAAAATTGTGTTTACACAGAAATAATATACTATGTACTTTTTATATTTAGAATAAAAGGACAAAACCCAAACATCCCAGACCCATATCTCTTCAATAAAAACATAGAATATATCAAAATCTTCTTTAATTATATATACCTTTTAATAAACTATTTAATGAAGGTGGTTGTATGAAGGTTAGGTTGTGGACCCATATTATATACTATACCTGGATAAGATATTCATTTGATTTATTTTTATTATATTTATTATTTCATATTTTTATATTTTTTAAACATTATTGATAATATATGTACATATTTAGAATAGAATAAAACCATATATAAAAAAATAACATAGCATATATAAATACATAAATAAAATACCTACACTTATACCTACATATTATATAATCTTATTTATTTAAATCTACAAAATACATCTAAAAAATATAGTTTTGTGTATAAAAATAAGTTATAAATATATGAAATATGAAAATAAAATAATAAAATAAAAATACAAAATAAAAATAAAATACTCAAAACATAGGTAAATATACCTATAAATATACCTCAAAAAAGTAACTTGTAATAAATAAAGAAAAAATAAATAAAATCATATTAAAATAATACATAAATAATAAACATTTTTTATTTTATAATCTAAATTTAATTATTTCATTTACTATTTTATTTTAATTATTCTCATTTTATACTAGGTTTTATCATTTTTTGTGCTGACATGGCCTAATGAGGCGAGGTCGCTTGTTGACCCGAGGTCAACTGTATGACCTCGACTCTAGGTTGTGTCAGAGCATCGACAACCCTGTCTTCGACCTCGATTTGCACCCAAATCTGTCACATTCAGGGCTCGATTCCTTCACAACTTTTGTGCCTCGATTGATGCTCTTTCACGCAGGCTTGATAGGTCGCACTGAAATGCATCGAGACAAGAGCTATTTTGAATTTAAGTCCACCCCTTTATAACATCACCTTCTGCCCCATTTGAAGATCAATCCTTCTCCCGCCTAAAACCCTACATCTAAGCCTCGAGAGGTGTTCCTGGTGATATCAGGAGCGAGATGGGCTCCTTTGGAGCTTTATTAGCTTAGAATCGAAGGCATTCATTGTTCCACCACCGTCCTTCGCCATCGTTTTTCTATGGGTGTGTCGACTTCAATGATCTTCTATCTCCCTAGCTTTATTTGTTCTTTAAATAAGCATTAGCAGAGTTACACATTTTATCTATAGATTTAGCTTCATTTTTTGTATTTTCAAAATCTCCTTCTCGCTAGAGCTACTGCTCCGCCGCCTGCTCCCGACCATACCCGACATCCTTCACCTCACCGTTCACCATCAATCTCTTCTCCTTCACCTGTTGATTACCCCACATACTCTCATTCCCTCAATCTTACACAAATCGAGGAATCAGTTCTCCTCCCTCCGCCCTTCATCGGAGACCTCGCTCCACCTCACCTCATGCCCATTCCACCTCCAGAAGAAATCCTTGTCCTCGCCTTTTTCCCCTAGCATATTTTTGCGGGAAATGGAAAGAAAAATCACATTTGTAGGGACTTTCAAAGTTTGAACAGAAGCTCTAGGTCTGAGGCCTAGCTGGAGCCACTCTGGTTGTCTTAGGCCATTTTGAGGAGTGCCACAGTGACGGAGTCACTCCAAGAGGGTTTGGAGCAATTTTACGGAGAGGAAGGAGGTCAGAGTAGCCTATACTCGTTGATCGATGCACGGGGAAGTCGACGTTCTTCCCTTTCCTTTATGCGGTGTAGTAGTCGTCTGATTGTGCCTTCGTTCCAGTACTAATGCCCATCACCCATTCTGGATATGCCTCGGTCGTTTGATGAAGCCCTAGATTTGATCTTGTCCACTCATCGACGAAGTGGCATTGGGCAAGGGGAGCACACCACATGGATTAGTTGATTGATCGCCACAATCGGATCACGCGCAGGAGGGGGTAATTTACACTTCATACCCCTAGTTTTTGTATCGTTATTATTTAGTCTTGTAATTTATTTTTTGTTGTTCCAAACTTTTGTTAAATTTGCAGTAAGACCCTTAAGCTTTCCTCGAATTACATTTTAGTACAATCCATGTCACCTCATGTGCGGTCCCACGTGAGGTGGTGTTTTTGCATGTATAACCTCATCGATATTTTTATTATGTTTAGTCCAAGAATTTTAAATATCACTTATATATTTTGGATAATTTACAGAATCATCCCTGACTTTATTTTTTGTTGCAAGTACATACGTGTTAGTTCATTAATTTTTGTGCATGTTTTCTATTTATTAAAAAATCATCTGTTCCCCAAAAATTCTCAAAAACTAGGGTTGTGTGCTTACTTGCTTGTAGATTCATGGTATATTTTTTCATTTTAATTCTAATCACTTTAATATTTATTAAAAAGAAGAGCACATTTCTGTTCCTGTTTGACTTATAGAATACCAAAAAATAAAATGTTTTGAAAAATTCCCAAAAAAATATTTTGTTTATAATTTTATTTTATAACTTCAGACCAAAAATTCTAGAAAATAGAAAAAGAAAACTCATAAAAAAATAAAATGCTCCAAAATACTTTATAAAAACACAAAAAATCCTAAAAAGTCCAAAAATACATTTTTATGTCTTTGATTTTTCTTTTTATTATATATTATTAATTAAAAATAATTTTTGAAAATCTTGACTTTATTGCCTATTTTTAAATTCCAAAATAATTCAACCTATTTATTTAATCCCTAATTTGGGATTTTTTGAATTTAAAAATATATAAAAAATAAGAAAATTATTTAAAAATCACAAAATTATTAAAAAAAACTTTTTAAAATCCAAAAACATTTAATTTTTTGTATTTTGGTTATTTTTTGAGTATATTATAATTGTATTTCTTTATTTTGTATATATAGCCATATATTCTTATATTATATGGATAAAATAAAAAGGAAATTAAAAATTAGAAAATAGAAAAGGAATTAAAATTTTAAAATTAAAATATTTAATATATAATCCAAAAAAATGTAAAATTTAAAACTCACAAAAAATCATAAATTGGTTAAGTGTTTGAAAGACAAACTCGTGTGTTGTATTTATAACTCATTCGCTCTACACTCTTGTTCATAGGATATAACAAATCTTAGGATATAATAAATTTTATCCCAATCTGATCAATTGCTTATTCATTGTGTGGGTTAATTGTTTTTGGATCAAGAATATTGAGCAGTCACCTCAATGACGATGAATCTAATTTTGTCAGACCATTATTAGTGCCTTCAGTACACGCATTCAATAAATGACGCCCTTGTCGGGAAGCATTAGTTTGTAGATTAGCTTTTATTATTTATACTGCTTAGCCATTTCTTCATTTATTTCCTTTTATTTGACTAATTATTTTGTACTATCTGACATCTTCTCTTTTTGACTTCTTGCAAGGGATCGTGTACTGAGGATGATCGCCTAGGTGATTCTACGCAGCCCTGGGACAAGGAGCCGGCTATTCTGATCTAGCCGGTAGGAGAGAGCATGAGGCTATTTAGAGAGAGAGAGCAACCTAGCATATGATTTTGTTTCTTTTGTGAGAGAGTGGTTTATTTTCGAATTTAATTTGTAATAAAACAAGTACATTGGTGTTTGGACTCTCGAGCTCAATTTCTAAATGTTTGTTCACTTGGGAGCTCACCGCAATTTTCTCGCATTTTCTCTACCTTCTACAATTTTGTTCTCCCTGTTTTCCTCTTTATTTTCTTTGTTTTCTGTGATTCATGCTTTCTGTCATACTTTTATTTTTTTGTGGAACGAGCACTCAACATGTTAGGTTTGCTTGATCGTATAAATTAAGGCCAAACACCTATATATCTTTGCATTACCTATAGTCTTTACATTTGGGCTTAGTTTAATTAATTATTGAACACTTAGTCTTGAAATCATGTATCGAGAGAGGTCACATACAACGCTTGCATGACCCTCTAGGGTTTGCACCGAGTGGCATCAGAGACCAGATCTTAGATTTCATTCTTAGTGTTTAGCATTTTGTTCTTCACATGTAGCAATTGCCTGCTTAGGATGATTTCTGTGTGCATATCGGCATATAGCATAGGTTTAAAAATTTATGTTTTGCATCCCACATGGAGATTGTTGGGAAGCATTGTAAGTCTTCTAACTATGCATTCATCATTTAGGCACTAAGGTGAGATTTCCATCTTAGTGTCGCCTTGCATAGCTTGGTCATTCTCTACCTATGTTTTTGGATCAAATAGGAATCAAATAAAATACAAAAACCCATTAGACGCTTGTATTGAATTTACTCAAAGAAAGTGATAACACAAAAAATTTTAAAAAAGGGGCTGCTAAAAATACTTGACCTAAATAAAATTGATTAATTAGACTCATTGCATTGAGTGAGCAAATCTTACATTGTATTCATGTACCTTCCACATAGAGTGAGGCATGAACCTTAAGGAATATACATAAAAACCCGATCTGTGGCAGCCTCAACAATCACCTACGACCAACAAAGTACTGGCGCTCATATCATACGCAACCGAGTAGGGACTTGTCGAACACAGTGTTCCCACTTTTTGTGGAGCATTCGACTTGCTCCGAAGTACTGAGCTTAGGCCATACCCTCATGGGGGTGTCTATCTCATCATTTCACGTCCAAGTAGGGCCTAGCTCTCTCAAGGGTGATTCCATTGTGATCTTTGTCCGAAGTATTTGGGTGTGCCATTATCGGCTCCGTCTCTCTATTTCTTTGGATGAGTAGCCGTCAAAGCATGAGGTTGATGACCTTAAAGAGTGCAGGTCACAAGATATAAAGGAGGTGGAAGAAGTATGGGGAGACTCATACTGGCAGTACACGCTCTCCTCTAGGGCAAGCCGTTTAAGGACTCGTGACAATTTTTCTGACTGAATAAATGAGCTAAAACTTAAAAAATAAAATAGCTGAACTCTTACGGCTTCAGGGTAGAGTTGGTGAATACATTGCTTTAAGGTTTTATTTCTTGGTTCGATTAAGGTCAAGATCAAAAATATCGTGCACTTGTGCCATTTTTCCTTCCTTCTTACTCTTCTCCCGGCCTTCCACGGGAACACGATCGAAGAAACATACAAACAATTGCAATAGTTCGGCAGCATCAGTGCCATAACACACTACCCCAATATTCCTATGGGGGTGATCAATATGACTGTCTTTCCTTTCATCCTCCAAGACAAGGCCATGTATTGTATCTATCATTTGGGGAAGGTATTGACCACGTGGGAGTAACTAAAGTATGGCTTCTTGCACAAATTTTACCCTCTCAGTCGCTTGAACCAGATGTGTGACCGCATCACTAGTTTTCTTCAACTACCCCAAAAGATGATCCGTGAAGCATGGGAAAGATTCAAAGACCTACCGGAGAAGTGTCCCCACCATGACATTCTGAAAACTAGTCTTGTCCAGAACTTCTTCGATGGGCTAACACTGAAGAGACAAAAGCTCGTAGATGCAGCTTATAGAGGCTTATATATTAACAAAGATGAGGATGTCGTCTGGGACATTTTCAAGGAGATGGCCGAAAAAGAGGCCGCTCAATCCTCATCCCATGCGTACATGAAGATGCTCACAACCAACCATATGGTAGTCAACATGACTGCTCATGCAAAGGACAAGTACGAGAGATCTAATCTGAGCATCATTGGGAGCCACCTCTCCAAGTTTGATATCATTGGGAATAGGTCTCAAGATCTCGACAAACTTGCGATCATTAAGAAGCGGACCCAGGGCTTGGAGAAGCTTGATTTGATTTCCCGGTAGCTTGAGCAGCTTGTTCGGGCATTGAATGCCAATTCCTGCAATTCTATTCTGTCATTGCTGAGACTCCCGCCAAACAGAAGGAGCCAACACTGACATAACCTCCACAGTTGAGTCTCTCGCCGCCCCAACCCATCCAGTATATGTATCACGTATAGGCCTTGGATCAGCTCCCGCAGTCCTAGATACAGATGGTTGTCTATCAACAAGAGTCACAACCAGCCTTTCTCGAGTTGTTCGATCAACCCCTACCACTCATCCAAGAGATAAATGGTGTTTGGAATAACAAACCATAGCTGACCAATCCTCAGGGACAACCCCATGGTCAGAACATGGGCAACAAGCACTATCATCAATAGCAATAGGGTGGAAGACCCTACTAGCCCTCTCATGAGCAGCAGGCTCCGTACCACATAACCACTTGGAGGTAGAATTATCATCAAGGTCCTTACCAGCCTAGTTACTACATTCAGAGTTACCATTAGCTGCAACCGACTACTAAATACCATCCTCAGTACTCCCAGTACTCTTCATTCGCTCCTCCTCACCATCAGTTCTATCATGGTTACAACCAACAACCTCCAAAACATCAGTACCACAGCTAGCGGCCTAATCAGGTTGACTCATTCAAGGCACCATCAGTGAACCTGGCCCTGGATTTCTTAGCTCAACTAGTGAAAAATATGGCTGAGATGACCTAGAAGATCGATGACCTGACAGCTGCGAAGACTGTCATCCCAGCTCAGGTCGAGGAGAACCCAAACAACTTCCGTAGTAAGGAGCATGTAGCCGGTAATTTCCATCTCAATTTAGGTGATCTTACTTTCCTTTTATCTAATGTTGTTACTCTCAGGAGCGGTAGGACACTTCAGCCATCGACGACGGTGAAAGGGAAAAACATTGCATATGACGACGAGTCGCCAGCTTAGTGAGTAACAAGGATAGATACCATTTTGGATCAACCCAGAGCCAAAAAGACAAAAAAATGAAGAAAAGACAAAAATACCAAAAGAAGGAAGCACCAACAGCCTCGGTGGAATCCAATTAGCACAGGAGATGCCTGCAGTCACAGACGACCTGAAGCCAGGCCGTGAAGCCGAGTCAGCTACTTTCGGCGCACAGGTTGTAGGTGGTTTAGTACATTTACACCATCTACCGTAAATGATGATATGGACACAATTTTCAATGATGCTATTCCAGATTCTGTAAATATTCCATTTCCTGAAGCAATGTAAAAGGTCAAAAAATCAAAATATTGAAAAATGCTTTGTCTGATGCCGCAATTGTGGAAATTATTCAAACTTTGGTCTTGAATATGCCTCTTATGAATATATTTGGGTACATGCCTATTGTGAAGAAAGGATTAAAAGATGCATGCACAATGAGGTGTCCCCCTCGCCCCCACAATCCAAGAAGTCAAGGTGGCAAGCATGAAAAGCACATCCTCACAATGGCCACCGTCAACGCCAACAACAATCTCAAAGATAAAAAGAAGGACAAGGGAGTGCCACTCATTCGCTGCCATATATTCGGCCAAGAATTTGAAAGAACATTACTCGACATCGGGTCTTCTGTCAACTTGATGCAAGCATCACTGCTCATTGAATTTGAGTTAGGTTCGCTAAAGCCTATAAAGATGATTCTACAATACGCAGACAAGTCAGTCAAGTGGCCTAGAGGCATGTCAGACAAAGGGATTCAATTCCCTATTGACTTTGTCATGTTGGACATGATGTCTCCACACCTCTGCTTCATACCCCTATTGTCCTTGGCTGGCCATTCCTCCAAAAAACCAAAGCAGTAGTGAACTATGGCACTAGAGTGATCACCTTCATCTCCAACAATGACAATGTGAAGATTGAGACTGTTTTTGAGCCCAAGCCTACACTGGGATCATCTGCAGTGAGTGTGCATGAAATCAACCGTCCTGAAGACTGTGAATTTTTGAAGGAAGTCCGAGATACATATCTTTTCCTTGATAACATGGAGATCCACAACTTCCTCTGCCCTAAGGAAGGAGTGGAACAAGCAGTAGAATTCCCCTTTGTCGATGAGGATGAGATTTGTGTTGACTAGCCCAATGATTTTGAAGTACTTTTGTGGGGACAATGATCTCATAAGACCAATATCAGATCATCGATGAATTCTGAAGTAATGTGGATTTGATTTAAAATTTCTCAAAATATTGAAAGATAAGCATGAACAGTCAAAGGTAGACATTAAATAGTTGAAAGAACAACCACCTATAATAATTTCTAAAGTCACCAGTGAAGCAACTCCCACTCCGCCCAAGCTGAAACCATTGCCCTCCAACATGAATTATGCCTTCCTTGCATGTGAGCCAAATATGGACCCGTTCATTATCAATGCAAACCTTATCACAGACCAATAATCTCGTCTGATGGAGGTTCTTGAACATAACCGCAAGGCGATAGGTTGGAAAACTCGGTCTCCATGGGATCAATCCTTCACTTTGCTCGCATTACAATTTTCTTGTGGAAGACAACAAACCCTCGTGTGAATTTCAAAGAAGACTAAATCTGAACCTTCGTGAGGTTGTCAAGAAAAAGATTCAGAAATGATGTGATGCATGATTCATCTATCCCATATTTGACTCTAAATGGGTGAGTCCATTGCACGTCGTGCCAAAGAAATCAGGGATGACTATTGTGAAGAATGACAAAGGAGAGGAGAACCCGACCAGAGTACCCACTTCTTACAGATTATGTGTTGACTACAAAAAATTGAACCTCATTTCCAAGAAAGACCACTTCCCACTGCCCTTCATTGACAAGATTCTTGAGAGATTGGTAGTGAAGGAATATTTCTGCTTCTTGGATGAGTACTCCCGATACAATCAAGTTTCCATAGCTTTTGAAGGCCGAGACAAGGCCACGCTCACCTGCCCATTTGGGATGTATGCCTTAAGAGGGATGCCGTTCAGGCTATGCAATGCTTCAGCCACATTTCAGAGGTGTATGCTTGTAGTGTTTGCTTACAAGGTGGGCAGTTTTATGGAGGTTGTCATGGATGATTTATGGTGATTCATTTGATCAATTCCTTGACTATCTAGACCGAGTTCTGTGGAGGTGCTACGAAGTCAATCTAGTACTCTTGTGGGATAAGTGAACTTCATGGTGATTAAAGGAATTGTGTTAGGTCACGTTGTATCTAAACGTGGCATAGAAGTTGACCCAGCCATGGTGGAGGTGATTTATAAACATGAGCCACCAACAACAATTAAAAAAGTTTGGTCATTTTTGGGTCATGTCGGTTTCTACCAATGGTTCATCAAAGATTTCAACAAGTTGGCCCAACTGTTGACTTAACTGTTGGGCAAGGAGAATGATTATATTGTCGATGATCGTGTACTCATTGCCTTCAATCAACTGAAAGAACTCATCAAACATGCCCCTGTCTTGTAGCCACCCGATAGGACATTACCTTTCGAACTCATGAAAGATGTGTTAGATTATGCCATCGAGACTATACTGAGACAGAGGAAAATAATGTCACATTTCCTATTCACTATGCTAGACGAACGCTCGATGAAGCTCAAAGTAATTACACAATCATCGAGAAGGAGCTACTAACAGTAGTTTTTGCCTAGGAAAAGTTCAGATCCCATCTCCTTGGATCCAAGGTCATTGTATATGTAGATCATTCGGCCATCTGGTATTTACAACATAAGAAGGATGCCAAACCACGTCTAATTAAGTGTATCCTTCTCCTCTTGAAGTTTGACCTAGAAATACGAGATAAACCTGGAGTCAAGAATGTGGTGGCTGACCACTTGTCCAGACTTCCTCCGCTTGAATCTCTTGAGCGGAACTTGCTACCGATCAATGAGACCTTTCCAGATGAGGCAATTTTGTCAATCATCATGCTCCCCTGCTATGATGATATTGTGATCTATCTTGTGTCGAAAAAAACTCTACTCGATTGGCCCAGGCTGAAAGTAGACAAGTTGTTGTCTATTATCCATTTTTACCAGTAGGAGGACCCATATCTCTATCGTGAGGGGGCAGATTGCATTTAACGGAGGTGTATCCTCAGGAGGAAGTTCCAAGTGTCCTTGCGCATTGTTAAAATCGTGAATCAGGAGGGCACCATTCATGCAGAAAAATGGTAGCAAAAGTTCTTCAAAGTGGCCTATGGAGGCCAACATTATTAAAGATGCAAAAGACTACGTTAAGCATTGCACTGACTACCAAAAAATGTGTGGTATAATAGGAAAGATAGATACAATGACTCTGAAGTTCATTCATATTTCATACATCTTTTACACTTGGGGCATTGAATTCATGGGCTCGTTTCCGAACAGTCAAGGCTATGAAAACAATATGCTTGTTGTCGACTATGTGAGTCGCTGGGTGGAGGTTGTCCGAGCACGGAACGCTAATAGTTGTATTGTCTATAAATTTCTGAAAGATCACATCATCTCGAAGTTCGGGATACCAAAAATCCCCATATCACATGGAGTTAGCCACTTTATCAATAGAGAGGTGAAGAAGATGGCTCAGAAATTTTGCATCGAACATCGTGTCACTTCTCCCTACCGTCTACAGTCTAATGGCTTGGTAGAATCATCCAACAAGGAGATAAAGACAATTCTACATATGCTTGTGCATCCGGATCGCAAGAATTGGTCTCAAAAACTTGATTCGGTTCTTTGATTTTACAGGTTCGCGTACAAGTCACCATATGGAATGTCTCCGCACTACCTTGTCTATGGCAAGCCATGTCATTTTCCCATTGAACTGATTTATAAATCCTTATGGGTAATCAATATTTGCAATTTGGACTCCAAGAAAGTCGGGAAGAATGAAAAGGTGGATGTGAACAGACTGCTTGAATTTAGAGATTATGCATACAAAAACATCCTGATGTACACGGAGAATGTCAAGAAGTGGTGTGACAAGCATATCCACAGAAAGGCCTTCGAATCAGGTCAGAAGGTTTGGTTGTTTGATGCAAAATTGAAGATCTTTTCCAGGAAAATTGAAGAGCAAATGGACCAGGCCATTCATAGTAGAACACATATGTAACAATGGTAGCGTGATTATATTTGAATTGCCAGCTGGCACACAACCCTTTGTAGTAAATGGACATCTATTGTCTATCGTCGACTATATTGAAGTTGTATATGAAGAAGAGCTGAAAACAACCACTTCCACAATCTCAGACAAAGTAGATCAAAACATTTTTAAATGATCTTTATTTTTCTTCTTTTCTTCTTTTCATTCTTTATTTTCTTTTTCTTCTAAAAAGGAGTCACATCTTTCTTCATTGCTAAACTTAGGACGTACTTTGCCATAAGTATAGGGTGTTGTATACCCCGAGTTGTTCATTTTCTAATCCCTCATTTATCCCCTCAACTTTTGACACTCCATCTATACTTAGGGTTATTTTAACCTAAGTATAGGGGGAACAAGTCGAGCTGATGATTTCGTACATTCCCACCCTTGACCTTCCCCGCCTTGTGTACAATATGCTATACTTATGAATATTTCAAGCTGAGTATAGGGGGAAGATCAACATCTCAAACATTTATTCTTTAGTCATTGTATTATAGGCCTATTTATACTCAGTACAAGTTATATCTTCTCTTTTTCTCTATGATCTATGAGGGCATTGTTCAAGCTATGTATAGGGGGTTACATATACTACATATATACTTTAGCCATAACTCATACTTTCATATTTACATTAAGTATGCTAAAATACAATACTTGTATAAATTTCATTAAAATTCTTTGTATATACCGATTAATAAAACAAGTAAAAATATTTTGCAAAATGTTTGAAAAATGGTTTGAAAATCTATTTGAAAAATCATTTGAAAACGGTTTCAAAAATGATTTGTAAAATGTTTTCCACCTTTGTAAAATTGTTTTGTTTGTAAAAATTTCTTTTCTTGGTGTGAAATTTTTTTTTTGAAAATCTGTTTGCAAACGATTTGGAAAATGTTGCAAAAATATTTTTGATATATATATTGTTTGAAAGATCTTTGCAAAACGATTTTCAGATTTTGTAAATGTTTGTAAAAAAATTATGTCAAATTAGTTTATAAAAGTAAAGTTTTCAAAATGTTTACAAACAACTTTTCAAATTATTTTGAGAACTATGTACATAACTCAGGAAAATCAAAACTTTTTACAAAATCGTGTATATACAAACCTGGAAATTCCTAAAACTCAACTCCAGTAAATAAAAAGAAGAATATCATGTGAATACATGTACCTACTTTTCAAAAAACCTTTTTATTTTGAAAAATCCCTAATAATTTGCAAAATAAAAAATCATAGACATTGATAAAAAAACTTTTCAAAAAATACCTAAAAATATGGAATACCTTTTCAATGATCTATAAAAAGTTCAAAAACCAGAAAACTGCATCACCAAAAAAATTTCCATGCATTATGCATATTCACATTTTTCGGAATAACATAGAAAATTGAACATGTCTAAAAATAAAGTCCGAAGATTGGAGCTTGGAATAGACCTTAATACACTTAATTTCAGAGGAACCCATTAAGGACTGGAAGTGGAGATCTTCCAGGTCACCTTGACTTAACTCTTTCGATTCTATAAAACTATGTTCCTGATTCAATTCAATGTGACTAAATAGAAATCTTCATATCATCTATGAAGTATTTGGGAAAATCCTCAAGTGCATCACGCAAGTGTGAGGATCGTATCATATGAGATCGGTAGATACTAGTCGCACTAGTCGCTTGAGGCAGGGGAACTAAAAAAAATTAATCCGATGAAGCAACATAATAAAAGAATACTTCTCATATCGTTTCATCTAAATCACAATTAGGTATTAAGGTTACCTCTTGAAGCATGGTTATGATCGAGTTTCTAAACGAAGAGATCTCTTATCTCAAGTTTGATCCAACAGTAGAGATGCTTGTGAGCGAGTTGATTAGATGCGTACTCCTCGCAATCCATGATGTTGATCCAAGTGACAAATCTCATGATCTCGTCACACGAGATCCGACGTCTTCTTCACGAGTGAGGTTCTCCAAAGGAGACGAAGATCCACGAGCAAACAATCCAGCAGCATAATGACGATGATGCAGCGATGGCGACTCTCTCAAGGGCTCCACGGAGGACGATGACATTGAGAGAGAGAGAGTTGACGTGTAGAAAGAGAGGAAGAGATTTTAATTCCTCTTGTAATTATGTGTGTTCTAAAAGGAAAAGACTACCCTTCCCTTTATACTAATATGATGTATATGGATCTCAATCCATGTGCCCTCTTAATCCAACGGTTTAGATCAAGAGGATATTAATCAATGTCCATGATTTGTTGCTACGAATATGCAAGAACAAATTTAATTAAAATAAATTGATTATATCCCTTTACCAAGATACAAATTAATTAATTTTAATTTCAATTATAATAAATAGATAATAAGGGAGGCAACCGTCACCCTAAAAAGAGGGTGGTCGTCCCCACTATGACTAGGTTAAGGTAGATGGTCACTTTGTTGGTGGTTTTGCCTTCCTTAATATATATTTATCATATAGAATAAAATGCAACAACTTTTATTGCAATTATCTTCACAAAACTAATCCCAAATTAATTTTGTGAAAACATCATTCATGCCATTTGATAAATATGAATCATATTCATATATCCAACATAATTTGTAAGTTAGATTTACAATTAATTGTTTATCGTGAACCTCATTCACAAGAACATATAATTTATAAATTCTTTTTACAATTAAATTTCTCTATAATATTATAAATCATATTTATAATATCCATGATTATTCTGGATAGTGATATCCACATTAATCATATCCTACATAATTAAATCATTCATCTTGATCTCTATTCTCATGTGCCCAAATAACTAAAACCACATTTACATTATTCACATCTTTGATAATTAAATCGCATTTAATCACATTAGATAACTCTCCTTTATGGCCAAATAATATGAATCAAATTCAAACATTTGTTATAATTAAATCACATTTAATTATCCATTTCTCAATGCTCGGATACATTATCAACAATTAAATTATTCTTAAACTCTTTCAAGAACAATGCGCTTCCTCTGCGGATACATGGAGATAATGACACGACGATTGTATTGTTCCACTTATAGTGATTGGATTTTGAGATCACATCTCAAATCCAGATCATGCAGGCCTCCCATAGATGCTTAATTAAATCAAGACGACAAATATAATCATCTCATTGTATCTGAATCACATTCAGATCAAGGTCCAATATTTGGACTAAGATCAGATTACTTCTCTATTAGAGAAGTCGCTAAAATACATACATGTTTCATCACTCCTTCAGAATGGAAGCTTCATGGTTATATAATCGTTTATGATCACATCACCCTTAAGTATTCCTAATACTTGTAGATCCTGTATACTGGAAGACTCAAAGAAAACACGGAATTTTAGATCTCTTCCAGACTGTCTCCTTCTTGGTCTTATCATTAAGTTTCTCATTTTACTATTAGGAGTTAGTATCGATCATATACTTTCCAAAAGCATATATCATACCCAGGTGTTGATCATATACTTTCCAAAAGCATATATCAATCCTACAATTTCAGTCAAGCATCCAAAGTGAGATGATTGTGCACGGGATTTGATTTCCAATATCTAATGAGTGAGCTCATGTCGTCCAGTTCAGTAAATGAACATGTATGATCCCTTTGAGAGATCGTATTACTCACATAACCTTGTATGCACACAAGTGTGCTAGTGTATATACCTTGATTAGGTCATCAACCTATTGGTCTGCCAAATGTACATTCTCAAACATATAGTAACACATCTATCTATGGTCAGAGGATGCGTGCCTATATCGCGAAAGCATATGACCTAGGTCTTTGGTTATCTCGATCTCGTTAAGTCAACGCTTTGAACTAACTTATCTAACACCTCCGAATCTCTATTCCTATGTGGAGGACCTGCATCAAGAGGTCGGTTAGATATCAACCTTTAGAGAAAGGATTGCCATCTCCTTCTCAAGCTGGAGATCCTCTCTTAGCACTTGATGAGTCCTCAATCTAACTCCTTTGATATTCCTCCAAGCACCAGCATCTATGATTCAACAATTGAATCAGCAAGTGTATGATCATTAAGATGGCCATGGTACATAACCTAATTGTACTAAAGGACCTCTTATGCATATTAATTATTCTTCATTTCAGATCAGGTAATGATATTTGTAATAACATTTATTGCAGAATGGCTTGTTATGGTCTCGCATGCCCAACAATCTCCCACTAGCCCAGATAGCCATTAATGGACTAATCTTTAAACTCTCACTCATGTGACAATAATAATCTATTTAATATATCTATGTAAGCTGATAAGTCACTCTGTTCCTGAGAGACTATGCCAAGTCCATTTACGACATTTGCATATCTCCTAGTAACAGTACTCGCATCCAATGTGAATGTTGCTTCTTATGCAACTAATACTCAATATTGTAGTTATAGTGTCCTTGACACTATAGCTTAATAATCATTATAACTAATATTTCCGTTATCCTTATCAGAATACTTTATGCCAGGAGATCTCTATCTCTTAAGGTATCCACAAATAAGACCTTTTAGATCTCTATCTATAAAGTCTTAATTTCTTGAGGAGAAAACTTTGAGATCACTATCTCTAAGTTTTGTTATCTTTGAAGATATTGTTATTACTGCAATCAAGTGTTGTATCTCCATAGTAAGATGAGTAAGACTTTACTATGCTCACTGTATGGCAAACATCTTATCTTTTGTGCACATCTAGCATACACTGAGCTTCCCAAAGCTGAGGCACTAGGGCATATAGATTTGATATTCACATCCTCAACTCTTTGATGTGATATCCCTTTAGATAGGTCAGTACCATATCTTACTAAAAGGAAGCCTTTCTTGGAATTTTCCAAAAAATGGAAATTTCCAAGGTGTACCACTTATGTGACGATCCCAATACCATCTTTTCTTTGCTTCTAAATAACTTCAGAACTACGATCTAAGAGGTATCCTTGAGATAATATCTCAATGTATGGAACAACCAGATTGTAAAACACTTATATCACTCCATATGATTATGATATTATCTACAATTAGCACGATGAACACAATGTTACTCCACCTAAGCTTCAAATGTCTCATCAAGATTCTATCTGCAATCATAACGTTTATAATTTCATTAAAGTTGATGTTACAACTAGAAGAAGCCTATTTAAGTCCATAGATGGAGTTCTTCAGCTTGCACACCTTGCTTTCCTCAACGATGAAGCCCCGGTGCTACTTTATATGAATAAATATCCTTGGAGAGGTATTCATAGAGGAATGCAATCTTGACTTCCATCTTTAGGATGTCATAGTCAAGTTGTGTAGCTGTAGTTAGCAATAATCTGATGAGTTTAATCATGGTCATAGGAGAGCAAGTCTCATTGAAAGCGATGTCTTCTCTTTGTATGTATCTTATGTATACAAACCATGCTTTGAAGGTCTCTACCTTCTCATCAGGTTTCCTCTTTCTCTTGAAGATCCATTTATACCTTAACGGGTCTTACCCAAATAGGTGGGTCCTCGAGGATCCATATGCAACACTTGTATATGAAGTCTACGTTAGACTTTTATTGCTAACATCCATCTTTCCATGACATGATCTTAAGAAGCTTCATCATATAAAGTTCGATCATTGTCAAATTTCTCTAACACATGGAATCCATTTTCAAACTCATTTGAAGAGGTATGAGTGTTTCATCTTTAATTGTCCTTTTAGTTTCTGATTTTAGGTGCCTCATTATCTTTCCAATATTAAATGAGTTCCCTTCACTTCATTTTCGTCTTGATTCTTTAGAGAATCATCCTCTAAGAATCATATCCTAAGAGATGAAATCTTTTAAGAATCTCAATGTCATAAAGTAGGTATCCAATACCATACTTTATTTTCCTAATGAAGTAGCACTCTCTTGTGCCAGATTCCAGCTTACTTACATGGAACCTTATTAAGGATATATATTGTAGTCTCTACTACATATATACCTTGGAAACTATGAGGTAATTATGCTAGGATTCATCATTGATCAAATAATTTCACACATTATCCAATTGTGTCACCCTACAACTCTATTGAGTTAAGGTGCATAAAGAGGATTGATATAGGAATTATATTTCTTTCTCTATAAGGTATTCCTTGAATTCATCTAATAGGTGCTTGCTACCTAGGTTAGATAAAATTAATTTCATATTCCTTCAAACTTTGGTTCTAAACCAAAATTGTGAAATCTTTGAACATTTCAAAGGTTTCTAAGGTGAAGGGAAGAAATATCATATCACAAATAATCACCGAATGATATCACATATCATCGATGTTTATTATGATACAGATGATCCACATACATCAACATGTTTGAGATCTTGAATACCTTGGAATCTAACACCATTCCCAAAGAAGGTTGTATTGGACATTTTTACTTTTGAATACATTATTCACAAGTAATTAAGATTTGAATTTTTAGTATTCTAATGCTTCATATCTTACTAGTCCATTGATCTCATCAACAGACATATGTCCAAGATTTGATGCTAGATCATTGTCAAATGATCTTCATCCCCTTATTGATCTTTAAAGGATTAATTTTCAGTATTGGAAATTTTAATTAACCATTCATTAATTTTTTAATTTAGTAGAGTCCTCTAGATGTCAGAGTACTATCTGAAATATATCCATCATATCTTCTTATGATAGGTTTATTCTAGAATTCATGTTTATTTCCAGCACTTAGAAATAGACTATGAGTGTATTCTAATATCTATGTTATAGAGACATTCTCTAGGACCAAGGGCTCTCCCACTGAAAATATGTAGTCTATCTATCCAATAGAGATTGTTGCAGTAATTGTATTAATATCCATGTAGATGACTATTAAAACCTTAAGATCAAACTTTCTATTCTTCTAAAAACATATTGCAAGTTTTATTAGAAAAATGAGATATAATTATTAGACTTTGATCTTATCTAATAAGAAAATCAATTCTGATGATTATATTGTAGATTATTCCGATACACTAGCCGAGTCCTTCTCTAAGGATTTCAGATAGTCTTGATAGTCATACCATCAACACATCAGCTTGTTGCAGTATTGGCTTTCATCCAACTCTTTGGATGTCATATGGAAGTCACAAAAGTACAATCAACTCTTTGACTTTCCTTCTTACTTGGGTCTGACCCATGCTTCCACAATGCTCTCTTTATCTATAAACAACCATTACTTAATACAAAGTATCTCTTATGTTGAATTCAGTATATTTTAATATAAGAGTATTTCAACAGTGAACATGCTTCATTCAATTCATATACTATTAATATTGTGAAGTTTCGTGAATGACTTGAGTATAGGTAGTAGAATGATGACACTCATCATATCTACATACATCTTAACTCTCAAATACTTTTGGTTCGTGACGGTACTCTAACATTTTGAGTACATCATCTCTTATCGAGCCATCATTCTGCATAATGCAATGAACCATGCCATTCATGATTAAATGTCAAGAGCACATACGTATGCCAAAACATCTTCTTTGATTTTATAAGGATTGTTTGACAATTACGATCATCATCGACATGTCACTTCCAAAGTACATTCGATGAGAGATCATGACTATAGAGATATACAAACCCTAGGTTGTTGTCCTATTGTCTATTTAATTGTCATTCCTCATTATTACGAATAAAGCTTACACATTGCAACCACATACATTATGTGTCCGATTGCAAGTACAATATCTTGATAATGGATCCAATCCATAATATTTTATTTATCATTATTGAGTATATTATTGAGTGGGTTTAATGAAGGATTATCTGAAATAAGAAATTTGCATAAATGTATATAAATATATTTATTTTACTTTGATTTAGAGATTTTTATATCAAAGTTGTCTTGCCTTGTCAACACCGAAAGTTCATTCCCTTAATCACTTTCAATGTAAGATATATACTTACCAATATATCTCAAGCAAGATCTGGGATCTCCTTCTTGTCTTGATCACATCAAATAATATGAGAACCTGCTACTCGGATAAAAAGAAGCAGAAAAGCATTCCGCCTTGCAAGTCCAACTTGCATTCCCAATTTGGTCTTTAACACTTGATCCCACCACCCCTAAGATGACGTTAACCCATCATTAATTGAACCAACCATCAATATGATTAGAACTCTCTATGCGCAATCCAATATTGCCCCAATAATATGAGGACCCGATATTGGGATGACTACGCATACAACCTTACTCTTTTGAGAAGCAAAGACCCTAATCCAGATGCGCTTGTATGCAGGAGCTATAACTTTGGACAGGCATCTCCTATATACAATCCCTGGAGATGGAACCCTATTCCTTGACGGGAGACCATGGATGTCACTTATGTGATCCTCCATATCATGTTCAAATTCTACTTAATTATTACGAATCATATTCACATAATTAATTCTTCAAATGGAAATAATAACTCTATTCATAATAGAGTGTTTTAATTATAATTGGATTTCAATTAATCTATTAATATTAAATTAATGATCCAATTAATATCCAACATACATTCTCTATTGTTACTTGAAATATGGTATTTTGTCATATATTTAGTATTCGAATTTTAATCATTAGAAAAATACATCATGATCCCTTCAAAAATTATCCCTTCCTTACCCGTTGTCATGGCTAGTATCGACAAGAGTGGGACGGACCGCTCACGGAGCAACCTGCTACCCCAACGCTCCCTGAGTAGACACCATACCTGCCTCGGGTCATGGTAATGCCAATAAATCACTCTGTACTTGAGATGATAATCAGAATTTGAAACGAAGTTATACCATATAATAATAATCAAAACATTTTTCATTAAAATTATAAAGAGATTTGCTAAACAAATCCCCAATCCTATTCAAGGAACATTGTTTGTTAGAAGGTTCGCGTAACCAATTGTGATCTAGATCATATCAAATCAAGTTTTGGTTATGTTCAATATCATTCAAAGAAATAATCATCATCTTTAAATATTTCACAAATATTCATCAATAATTATTTTAGAAAATTAACCAGTAATTTCCATTAATTTAATTGCATGACAATCACATGGTTCATGATCAAGTGTGCAATTACCAGCACTGACCCATACTTACTAAAATTTAGCATATCCCAATCAATTTAAATCCAAATCAAGCAAAGTTTCTATAGTTTGCTAATTTGATTTAAAATAGAATCCAAGTGGTTTGCATGTATTTCTAGGTATTTTAAACTCGTAATTAACTCTTTAATTACATCAATGTTCACCATCCCTGAATCAATGTATACTTGTTAATTAAAATGATCATAACTTGAGCAATTGGATTCCAAATCATGTAAACTAAAATCCCATGATTTTCTTATTTAATGAGTATCATTATCCAATTGATAATCACGCATTTGAAAACTTTTAAAAAGGGCGAAAAATGCAGTAAATACGATTGTTTCAATGAAAAGCGATGAAACATCACACTGCCAAAAATGCCCAAGTCATCATAGGTTTATGGATCATATCTAAAACCTTCAACCTCTCTCTAATACCACTTGAAGGATATGGAAAAATACTTAATCGCATCATGGAAGCCTGAGGATCACATCGTATGCGATCGGGAGGCACTAATCGCACAAGTCTCTAAATGCGATCGAGGCAGCAGAATTTAAAAATTTTAATCCAGTGAAACCACATTATCCAATAAAACATCTCGGATCGTTTCATCTAAACCACAATTAAGTATTAAGGTTACCTCTTGAAGCGTGGTCGTGATCGAGTGTCTGAACGAAGAGATCTCTTGTCTCAAGTCAGATCCAATGGAGGAGACGTTTGCGAGCATGTTGATGAGACATGTACTCCTCGCAATCCATGTTGATGATCGAAGGGATGAATCTCCTAATCCCGTCACACAAGATCCGATGTCTTCTTCACGAGCAAGGTGCACTGAAGGAGACGGAGATCCACGAGCAAACAATCTAGCAGCATAATGATGATGTCGCGGTGATGGTGACTCTCTATAGGGCTCCATGGTGGATGGCCACAATGAGAGAGAGGGAATTGGCATGTAGAGAGAGAGAGAGTTTCATTCCTCTTGGAATTATGTTTGTATTCTAAATGGCAAGGGTTACCCTTCCTTTTATACTAGTTGGATGTATATGGATCTCAATCCAAGTGCCCTCTTAATCCAATGATTTAGATCATGATGTTAGTAATCAATGGCCATTATTAGTTGCTACAAATATGCAACAATAAATTTAATTAAAGTAAATTAATTATATCCTTTTATCAAGATACAAATTAATTCATTTTAATTTCAATTAAAATAAATAGATAATAAGGGAGCCAACTACCACCCTAAAAAGAGGGTGGTCACCCCCCCCCCCTTGACGTGGTCAAGGTGGACGACCACCTTGTTGGTGGTTTTGCCTTTCATAATATATATTTATTACATAGGATAAAATTCAACAACTATTATTGCATTTATCTTCAAAAAATAATTCCAAATTAAATTTGTAAAAACATCAATCTTGCCTTTGATAAATATGAATTATATTCATATATCCAAGATAATATGTAAACTAGACTAACAATTAATTGTTTATTGTGAATCTCATTCAGAACAACATATAATTTGTAAATTCTATTTACAATTAATTATCTCTATCATATTACAAATCATATTATTAATATACATGATTATTGTTGATAGTGATATCCATATTGATCATATCCTTGATAATTAAATCATATTTAATCACCTTGATCTCTATTCTTATGATCCCAAATCACATGAATCACATTCACATTATTCACATCTTTGATAATTACATTACATTTAATCATCTTAGATGACACTTCTTATATGGCCAAATAGTACGAATCAAATTCATATCATTCATGATAATTAAATTACATTTAATTATCCATTTCTCAATGCTCGGATACATTATCAATAATGAAATTATTATTGAACTTTTTCAAGAACAATGCACTTTCTCCACGGATACTTGGAGATAAGGACATGGCGATTGTATTGTTCCATGTATACTGACTTGAATATTAAGATCACATCTCAAATCTGGATATTGCGCACCTCTCATAGATGTTTGATTAAATTAAGATCGCAAATCTAATCTTCTCATTGTATCTGAATCACATTCATATAAAGGTCCAACATTTGGACTAAGATCAGATTACTTCTCTATGAGAGGAGTCACTTAAATCGAGACATGTTTCAACACTACCTCGGAATGGAAACGCCATAGTTATACAATCGTTTATGATTACATCACCCTCGGGTATTCCTACTACCTATTCATCATGTGTATTGGAAGACCCATAGTAAACCAAAAGTTTTAGGTCTCTTTCAGACTGTCTCCTTCAGGGTTCTATCATTATGTTTCTCATTTGAGTATTGGGAGTTGGTATCAATCATATACTTTCCAAAAGCATATATCATACCCAGGTATTCATCATATACATTCCTAAAGCATATACCAAACCTACAAATTTAGTCAAGCTTCAAAAGTGAGATGACTATGCATGGAATTTCATTCCCTATATCTTATGAGCGAGCTCATGTCTTCCAGTTCAGTAAATGAACATATATAATCTCTTTGAGAGATAACATTACTCATATGACCTTGTGTGCACACCAATGTGCCAGTGTTTAGACCTTGATTAGGTCATCAACCTATTGGTCTGCCAAATGTACATACTTAGACATATAGTAACACATCTGTGTCCGGTCAGAGGATTCATGCCTATATTACGATAGTATACGACATAGGTCTTTGGTTATCTCAATCTCGTTAAGTCAAAGCTTTGACCTAACTTATCTAGCACCCCCGAATCTCTATTCCTATAAGATGGCCATGGTACATAACCCTAATTTTACTAAGGGACCTATTATGCAAATTCGTTATTCTTCATTTCAGATCAAGTAATCATATTTGCAATAACATTTATTGCATAATGGCTTGCCATGGGCTCACATGTCCAACATATAAGATTCTTGAGAAAGTTTGTTGACTGGAGCTCTTATCTCAACTCAAATGGATCGGTGAAAAGTTTTGGAGTCTAAGTCAGGACAATGCAAGGTTGCTTCATCAATGGTGATTCAGGAACCATTCTTGGGGATTGCAGACACCGGTAGTCCAACTTCTTTTGATAATAATGATATCTAAAGACTGGAGATGGATTGTGACAATGCTTCGAATAAGGAATGGTCTACCGACGTAACTTTTTCCATGACCCCAAAAATGGGTGGAAGAAAAAGATGCTATATTCACTAGGGGACAAGCAAAAATGTGGAAGCTATATAAAGTCAATGAACTTATCCAAAGAAACCGACAACCCGAAATTCCATGAAAATTTGATCTTCAGAAAAAGCATTCTTCTTGGTGAAGAATCGATTGCACTGACGGACTTCGCAAGGGAATGAAAACTACACTGGTCCATTCTCGTTTCCTTTCCTCTTCTTCTAAACCTCTTCCGCATTCAATTGTAAAGATAGGGAGTACTTGACCTTAGAAGGGAATATATTTCTCCACGAGGATGAGTTACTAAAAGAAGTCACCTCGATAGTTCATCGGTTTTATCTAGGGAGAGCTGAACAATTTCACACACATGGTTTTATCACTTCAAGGTAGCAAGAGCATGCGACTGGGAGGATGGTTGTGACTTAGCCGTGAATTGGACTGGATAATAGAAGTATGGAATATAATGGATGTTGGGTCACATTTCCTGACTTCCATGTAGTTCCGAAGAAACCATTAATCCAAAGGCCTTCTCTGAGCTCTAAACTATGATTTTGTTAAGATAAGTTTAAAAATCGGCAATTATTCCAAGTTCTTTCTTTTTCTTTTCTTTGGTTTCAATTTTTCTGCACTTATTGCATAAGTGTTTGCTAGGGACTAGCAAAGGCAAATATAGGGGGTGATGAATCTCCATTTCATCACCTTTATTCTATCATTTTGGCCATAGAAACCCTAGCTAATGCATGTAAATTGCATTATTTTGTACAAATTAACATTCATTAGTTATTCTATTTATTGTGTATAAAATATAGTTTTTAATGCCAAAATTTTAGAATAAAGAAAAGAAAAGAAAAAAGAATAAAATATCAAAGGTATTTCATGATCGTAAACCCTAGAGCTAGGCGTCTTGATAACTAGGTCGACAAGGAATAAAGTAGGGAAAATAAAGGACAAAAATCCATTAAAAATCTCTTTTACTTATTGATCAATAATTCCTAAATGGGACCTATTTTATTTTCTGTTTTTTATAACTCATATAAAGAAACTTTATACATGAAAGTTACATATAAAAACACAAATAAAAAAACAAAATTGAGTTTACACAAAAATATATACAGTGTACCTTTTATACTCAAAAGAAAATGACAAAACCCATACTTCCCCATCCCATATTTAATCAATGAAAACTAAAAAACGCTTTAATTCTATATAACTTTTAATATGCTATTTAATGAAGGTGGTTTCATTAAATTTGGAAGTAAGGCGTGAAAGTTAGGTTTTGGTACCCTATAGTGTAGTATACATGAATAAAATATTCATTACAATGATTCTTTATCTTGTTTATTCTTTTATATTTTTTAATTAATATTTATAATATATGTACTCATTTAGAATAGAATAAAACCATAAAGAAAACACAAATATAAAATAACACATATAAATACATTGATAAAATACCTACACTTATACCTAATATTATATAATCCTATTTATTTAAATGTACAAAATACAAAAGAAAAAAAATTATATATTTATGTGTATAAAAAATTATAAATATATAAAATATGAAAATGAAATAAGAAAATCAAAAATACAAACTAAAAATAAAAGACTCAAAATATAAGTAAATATAATTGAAAAAGTAACTTGTATTTAATAAAGCCATAAAAATATACAAAAATCATATGAAAAATACTATATAAAATAAAAACATTTTTTATTTTATTACCTAAATTTAAATAATTCATTACTATTTTATTTTTAACTATTTCTTATTTTTTACTCTATTTTGTCGTTTTCCGCATTAACGTGGCCCAATGAGGCGAGGTCGCTGGTTCATCTGAGGTTAATTGTTTGAACTCAACTCTAGGTTGTGTCAAAGCATCAGGAACCCCATCTTTGACCTCATTTTGCTCCCAAATCTTGCACATTCAGGGCTCGATTGCTTCACAAGCTATGTGCCTTGATTTATGCTCTTTGACTAGTGCTTGATAGCTCGTGCCGAAATGCATCGAGACGGAAGCTATCTTGAATCGAAGTCCACCCTTTTATAACATCGCCTTCCGCCCCCATTTTGAAGATCGATCCTTTTTTCACCTCAAAACCTACATTTGAGCCTCAAGCGGTGTTCCTGGTGACATCACGAGCGAGATCGGCTCTTTTGGAGCTTGATTTGGCATAGAATTGAAGGCATCCACTGCTCGACCATTGTCTTTCACTGGAGTTTCTCTCAAGGTGCATCGACTCTAGTGAGATTCTATCTCCCTAGATTTCCTTGTTATTTAGGGTAACATTAGCATAGTTACACTTTTTATTTTGATGAATTTAGCTTCATTTTTCGTATTTTCAAAAACTCCATCGTGACGGTGCTATGGCTCCATCGCATGCTCCCGCCCATACACAACTGCCTCTGCCTCGCCGTTTCCCCTAACTCTCTTCCACTTCGCCTACTTATCACCCCATGCGCTCTCATTCCCCTCGTCTTGGACAGATCGAGGATTCGTATCTCCTCCCTCTACCCTTCATTGGAGATCCTCACTCCGCCTCATCTCGCACCCATTCCACCTCCAGAAGCCATCCTTGGCTTCTCCTTTTTGACCCTACATATTCTTGCATGAAAAAGAAAGAAAAATCACCTTTGTAGGGGCTTTTGAAGTTTAAACATAAGCTCCCGATTCGAGTCATAGCTTGAGCCACTACGGTGGTCCTCGGCCATTTTGTGGAGCTCCACTGACGCGGAGTCACACGAGGAGGCTTTGGAGCCATCTCACAGTGAGGAAGGAGGTCGGAGTAGCTCAGAATCACTGATCGAGACTCAGGGAAGTCGATGTTTTTCCATGTTCTTCGTGTGAAGCACCAGCTGTCCAATCACGCCATCTCTTTACTTCTAATCCCTGTCGTCCATTATGGATGTGCCTCATCCGTTTAATAAAGCCCTAGATCTGATCTCATCCACTCATGGGCTAAGAGACATCGAGCAAGGGGAGCGAGCCATGTGGATTAGTGGATTGATCGCCACTGTTAGATCACTCGTAGGAGGGGGTAATTTACACACAAATCCCTTGATTTTTTGTATCTTTATTATTTAGTCGTGTAATTTATTTTTATACTTCAAAACTTTTGGTAAATTTGCCGTAAGACCCTTAGGCTTTCCTCTAATTACATTATAGTCCATTTCACGTCACCTCACGTGCGGTCCCACATGAGGTGGCATTTTTGAATGTATAACCTCGTGGATATTGTTATTTCTATTTAGTTCAAGAATTTTAAAATCAGTTATGTATTTTCGGGTAATTGGCATAATCATCCCTGAATTTATTTTCAATTGCAAGTATACCCCTACTAGTTCATTAATTTCTGTGTGTATTTTAAATTTACTAAAAATATTATTCGTGCTCAAAAAATTCTCAAGAAATAGGGTTGAGTGTCTGCATGCTTGTAGATTCACTTTATATTTTTGCATTTTTTATTCACTTAAATATTTAATAAAATTAAAAGGGCATTTTTTTTTGACTTATAAAATACCAAAAATATATTTTGTTTATTATTGTATTTTATATATTCATATCAAAAATCCTTAAAAATAGAAAAAGAAAACTCATAAAAATTAAAAAGCTCCAAAACCATTTTCAAAACACAAAAAATTCCCAAACATTCTGAAAATACAGTTTTCTATCTCTGAATTTTCTTTTTTATAATATTAATTTAAAATAGTTTAGAAAATTTTGACTTTATTGCCTATTTTTAAATTCCAAACCAATTCATCCTAACTATTTAATACCTAATTTGGAATTTTTGACTTAAAAATATATAAAAAATTAGCAAAATTATATAAAAATCACAAAACAGTAAAAAAATATTTTAAAAACACATTTAAGTTTTTTGTTTTTTTGTTATTTCTACGTATATTTATAGTTGTATTTATTATTTTATATATATAGCCTTATATATTCTTATATTATATAATTAAGAAGAAAAAGCAATTAAAAATTAGAAAACATAAAATGAAAATAAAAATTGTAAAATTTAAAAAAATAATATATATATATATATATAATCCAAAAAATACAATATTAAAAACCCACAAAAAAGTTATAAATTGATTAAATGTTTGAAAAACAAACTCGTGTGTTGATTTTTTATCTCATTTTCTCTACATTCTTGTTTCTTGTGTTCGACACCTACATATTTGTCACTATACAACTCTAGTAGAGTATAATAAATTTTAGCCCAATCTGATTAATTGCTTACTCATTGTGTGGGTTAATTTTTGTTTTATCAAGAGTATTGAGTAGTCACCTCATTGACGGTAAGTCTTATTTTGTCAGACCATTATTAGCAGTTGTGATACACACGTTCAACACTGACCAAGCCATCCATGAGTCGCCATCTTGACGTCAAAGCGAAGATCAAGACTGGATGAATGATACGGAGGTCGGCAATAAATAAGAGGAATGCAAAATTGTAGAATGACTCAAAGTGAGTTGTGGTCAAATGAGAATAGAAGAAGAGAAAATAAGAGGCAAATTTGCACAAGTGTTCAAAACTTGATCCTTGACTTTAATCTAAATCAAACAAGCATCAAGCAAGTTGTCGATTCACTAACTAAACCCCAAGTGAAGACATAAGAGTTTAGCTATTTTTATCTTTTCTATTTTATGGTTGTTTTGCAGGCAAATTTTTTAACAAGCCCTTATAAGGGTTATCCCTGTAAGAGTGTGTACTCCGGAGAACGTAACTTGTACTTCTTCCACCTCCTTTGTAACTTGTGATCTACAAACTTTGAGGTCCTTGGTCTCAGGCTTGGGAATCTACTCAACCAAAGAATAGAGAAAGGAAGCCAATAGGTGAAACTAATGCTTCCCTCGCAAGCGAGGTACTCGGTCGTAGGACAATGAGATAGACATCCCTGTGAAAAGGTGTCCTATGCTGAATACTTCGGACCAAGTAGGATGCTCCACACAAGGTGGGAACAACTTCATCTACAGGGCTCTACTCGCCCACATAAGATAGAAGCTCAAATACTTTGCCAACCCAGGTGATAATCGAGACTACCACATATCGGGTTCTTGGCTCTAATCCTTAGGGGGTCACCTCACTCAGTCTAAAATGTACCTGGAAGCAAGGAGGTCTTTATGAACCCAAAACAACGTTGTCCATTACGATTTTAATTAAGGTCAAAGTTTTGTTTGTAATCCCTTTGTTTTAATTTTTAGATTTTCTAATTTTTGAGTATTTTCAAAGAAAAGTGCCTAATAATTTTTTTGTATTTTCTTTTTAATAATAAATGTGCAAAAATACAGGGAGATAGCAGAAATGAAATGGAAGTGTACACGAGAGTGGAAATCTCACTCTCGTGCGAACGATGCATGCAAAGTAAGAATTCTCACAATGCTTCCAAGTGCTCTTCATGCAAGATGCAAAATAGGAATTGAAATATTACCACTATATGATGATATGCAAAATGATAAAGTGTCCTAAACAATAATTATTATTATCAGGAAGAACAACTTGCTAACCACACAAAAATGGATCCAAGTGTTCGTTCTTGGAGACTCCATGGTGCCCACCACAACAGGTCACGCAAGCGTTGCGCGGAGTCTCTCACGGCTCGCGGTTCCAAATCAAAGAAATTGGCAATTAATTTTTTGACTAGATCTAAGCGTAGAAGACTGTAGGAGCATGATCTAAATAATCTTTGGACCTATTTTACCGTGTCAAGTAGTCCTAGATCTAGGAGTTCAATCCCATAAAATATAGAAAAATAAAGGCAGAAAACTCAAAGCTTTGTGAAACAAAATAAAAGCAATGCTATAAAACATGAAAAACACGATGAGTCCACTGGTGAATAGACACCTAGGAAATGGACTTCGTGAAGTAGAAGTGTCCTATTATGAAAATTATTACAAGTTATATCACAAAAAAAATAAAAACACTCCTCACAAAAAAACAAAAATGCTAACTGTGTCTCCTTCTTTTCCTTCACCCTCTTCTTCTCTCTCGTACTCTCTCCAGGTCGGCTCACAAGAAGAAGAGACAACCACCTCGCAGCGCGGGTGCATCCACCTCCTAAGAAGCGATCGTCGCCATGTGGTCCCTCGTACGAAAGGCAAACAAAGAAGAAATAGGTCAGAACAGATAAACAATTATCAAAAAATAAATAAGCAGAAAATAAGAAGAGAAATAATGTGCAAGTTGTATATAAATTGCTACGCAATAAATTGCTCCCCGGTAACGGCTCCATTTGTTGAATTGTCAGCTATCGAGGATACGGTCATGAGGTCACACAAGGTGGACCTCTATCATTGTAGCCGCTCACGAATGTTGACGAATCAAATAACAATGAAACCACAAGAGAAATAATCAATCAATGCAAAATGTTGATCAAAATTTATTATAACCCTACAAAATATGTGTGTACATTGACAACATAGTAGGGTGTTGAACACATGGAACAAGGGGTGTATCAGGTATATTATTTATGGAATAAAAAATACAGTTCTCTATGTTTGAGTATACACACTATGTACTTAAGGTGATGTGGGGTTTACACAGAAATATTTTTTATTTATTTTTAAAATTTTAAGTTTTCTTATTTTTAATTTCTTTCTCTTTTTTAATAAATATTATATATGTATTTATATATATGAGTATATAAGTTTACAAGGTAATATATAATATAAGAAATAAATAGTAGAATATATATAATAATTACCTAAAAATCAGAAAAACTCCCATAATAATGCTTTTCAATTTTATAAGGTTTTGAAATATTTTTATGATATTTATAATATTTAACAATAATATAAACTTTATATAATTATATATAGATATATATGGCCTATATTGGTATTGTATTATAAATATTAATAAAAATATTCAAAAATAACAAAATAAAATATTTTTATGTTTTTTTAAATATTCTTCTCTATTTGTTAATTTTTGGGGGATTTTGCATATTTGTTTGTGTTTTTAAAATGAAAAATAAGACAACACAAGAACTTTATATACCTACCGAATTTATTTGAGAATTTAAAATAGAAAATAGGGTAAAATTTTCTCATAACCAAATTTAATAATGTTAATATGTTTAATAAAACGTTAGCCAGGAAACTATTTTTCTAGATTTTTAGAAAATATTTTATAAACTCTTAAAATGCATAGTGTTAGCAAGGGTTTGCTAATTTTAAGAGTTTCTTTTGAGAGTTTTCTTGTGATTTTTGGCCTGGAGTTATAAAATAATCTAATAAACAATATGCATTTTTTTGTAATTTTTATTATAGGTTTTATATTTTTTTGTATTTTCTAAGTCGAATAGGGAATAAAATTGCTCTTTTTATTTTTTATAAAAAGTAAATGAAAGCAAAAAGGGAAAAATATCTAACACGAATAAGTATCCAATCATGCAATTACACCTTATTTTTCAAACTTTTTTAAAGCACATGAGCTATTTTTAATGAAATGAAATTCATAAATAAAATTAAATCAAGTGGAAGGGGTGTATTTGCAAATAAAAATCTTCCAGGGGGCACGTACAAAAGAACCACAAATTTACTCTGTAATTTGATTTTCGATACTAAATAAAAAATACAAAAGTTAGGGGGTTGCTCCTGCAACATGACCACGCACGTGGGGGTCCATGTGAGGTGATTTGGCATTAGACTAAAGTGTGAAATTAAAAGATTTAAGGGCATGCATGTAATTAATCAACAAAGTTTTATACATAATTAAATAATACATAACCTTTTACAAAATACAATAATGTGGAGGGCTATTTATGCAAATTTTACAGCTTAAGTCATTTCATCCAACCGTTGTTGGCACTTCACATGTCCTATTTGACAACTGCTCTCACATACCCCTTTGAAGAGAACCAACAGACCAGAATAGATCTAGGTCATGGTCTTGATCTGATGGTCAAGGTAGGGTCAACAAGAACACCGGACAAACTGAACTCCGGCGAGCTTCAATATGATGGATCTCCTTTCTCAAGTGGTGGATCTCTTCTCTGAAAGGCCCAATAGCATGCTGGGAAGTCTCCGCTTATAATTGTCGGCTTTGGTGAATAGGAGGATGCTCTACGATATCTAATTGCTCCATATGATATGGAGGTGCTCTAGGTACTCTTCGACGCTCCAGATGGGATGCCAAGCTTCGTGACCTGCACCAAAATGTTGGGTGGCTCAAGACAAATCAACTCAGCCAAAAAAATGAAGCACAATACTCAAGGATATGGAATGGAGATGGGGCTCCAGTGAAGGTTGGCAGAGGGAGTCTCGACTCTCAGATCCATGATGGATCTAGCGGGATAGATGGGGGAATCGATGGAGCAAATGAAGGGGGTTCGAATGGAGGGGATGTTGCGGTGAAATAAAGATCAAGGGATGTTGAATATGACTGAAGCTCAAGCTCCAAGAATTTGGAGATTTTTAAAATTACGGCTAAAGATGTAACTAAATATGGAATTAAAATATGGGAATAACTATAGAACTAAATTTATACCGAGGAATAGAAGAAAGATGCCTCAACTTGACTGGATAAGAGGAGATAGAACCAGATGATGGTGCTCCTCCGATGATGATTGGATCTTGCTCCTCCGCTGCTCCTTGTCTCTACAGAACCTCCAAATCTTGAGATGTCACCAAGAGAAAGGGAATGGTGTGTCTTTGAGGGGCTAAGAGCACGCAAAGAGTGATCAAACTAGGCGGCAAAGTGGAGGAGACTTATTTATTGGTTGAATGATGAGGGGATTTTTATTGATGATATAAATCGGATTGAGGGATCGATCACACCTTAAGATCAGGCGAGAATCATGGAAATCAGAAGCTCAGAAGAGTTGAAGGAACGAGGCATTTTGATCAGTTCGAGCAAGAAAAATAAGAAAGTCATGGGTTTGGCATTCTAGCGCTCGAGGAAGAAAGAAGGGGACAAATGACTCGGGTCAACACAGGGAGTCTTCTGGTCGGTCCACATGGACCGACCAGAAAAACCCTGTGATGAAATAATGATGAATCTGGGATTCATCATCTTTATTCATTAATTTTAGCTTAAAATCCCTTAAAAAACACCTGTATATAGCACTAACTCTATTTTCTTACTAACTTGCATCTATGTGTAAATATTATATATTTACATATTAGTTTAACCTAAAATAAATAAATTAATAAAAAAGGAAAATATAGAAAAGAAAAATAAAAAATAGGAAGACTGCATATATGTAATAGATACAGGCTGACCTGAACCCCGAGAGAAGGCCAAGACTTGACCTGATCAACTAGGAATAAAGTAGGGGGAGACATGGTCCTTAATTAGAAAATCCAAAAAAATTGTGTGCTGTGTATATTTGTATACTTCACTATTTTATTTGTACCTTAATTGACCTCAAATCAAATAACTTTTAAATCCAAAGTTGTAAATAAAAATGTTCTAATTAATAAAAATAGTTGCACAATTAAATCATGTACGGAATAAAAGCAACCACACTTGGAAGAAGCCACTAAGCATGAATTGAAAGACCAATTTCGCCTCCATATGAACTCAAATTGAAACAATCTCACTTCCATTGGTTTCTAAATTAAATTATCTTTAAAATGGCTGTATTTTCATAATTTTTGGAGTTATGAGTAAAAAGTTGGTTTTTGGGGGTGGTTTGTGCAATTTTCCCATGTATTTTGTATATATTGTATTTGTATATATTTATAAACTATTTTTACTAATTTTTTAAAGCAAAAATAAAAAATAATTTTTTTTAAAACAAAAAAACTATTTTGCTTATTTACTCATTTATATAATTTCATATTTGTATATAGCATATGTATATATTTAATTTTCTTTACTAACTACCACAAAAAATAAAAAAATAACTTTTAATTTTCCAATAAAAAAGTGACTAAAATAGAAAAGAATTAGTTAATTTTTGTATATATTTATCTTTCCACTTTATCTCATTTCAATTTTCATCTCTCTTATCTCTTCCACCAAAAATTCAAAAATTCAAATTTCATCTCTATCTTTTCTATTTATATGGCCCCTTCTCTATCATTCCAACTTGATCAATATTTGGGAGAGGAGACCGATCTCTGAGAGAAATTTTCATCGAGAAATGTGCCTAGCCTCCGAGCCGTCTGGTGACAGCGCGTCGGCCTCGTCGAGGCGATCACGGTCATTTTCGCTCCTAAGGTGAGATCCATCGTTTTTTTATCTTAGGTTAATCTTAGTTTCATTTGTCACATTTTACTTCAATCGTCATTTTTTTGTAGATCTAAAAAAAATCCCTCACGATTAAATCTGCTTCGACTCGATTTTTCATCTCACGTTCTTAATCTCTCTGAATTCAATTTCTATTTTTCACGATCTATCAACTTTGACCACGCACGGTGGTCAGAGATTCGGATTCGATTCCTTTCATTTCCATCGGATCCTCCTTCATTTTTTCTATTTGTAAATAAATAAAAATAAAAATAATAAAATATTTGATTTATTGTTCTCTCTAACATTGGTTTTGTAGGATCATCTTAAAAAAAATAAAAAAAATTTCTCATTTTCTATTTTTAAATTTTTGGGTTTACAAAAAAAAATATCTTTCTATTTCTGTTTCTGATTTACAAAAAAATAAAATTTACAAAAAAAATAATAAAAAAATAAAACTAAGAAAAGAGAAGCGGGTGGCAGCCATCCAGGCGATGCTGCCCCCTCCCCACGGCTATCGCCCTTCCCCGCTTAGGAGCGCTCCACAACCGCCGCCAACCCGCATTCTCCGCCGCTCCTCTTCACTGCAGGCCGCACCTCCATCCTTTTTTATCGACGGCACCCCAACTCCGTCAACATCCTCCATCTCCAGACGCTCCACCACCTGCTCCTCCACGCCAGGAGCACCCTCGACACCCCAGATCATCACCGCTCGTTGCTGACCTCATCGGCGCACGCCGCAGCCCCCGACGTACCACCATCGAAGCCACCTACGCGCGAAGCGTGCCTCCACCTTACACAACCTCCTTCATCAGCCTGTGCACACCGCCGCACCACCGACCCCTTGCGGTGGTGGCCCCTTGCCCCTTGCGCCCTAGCGATTGTGAATGAAGAATGAAAGAGAAGAGAAGGAATTAGGGCTTTGAATAAAAAAATTGAGAAAATTGCATTTGAGTCCCTAGAGGTTTCAAATTTGCAAAAGAGCCGATACCAGAATCAAGTACATTTTATTTGGGCGAAATTACACCCCAAGCCCCCGAAGGTTTTTTATATTACAAATGCGCCCCTGCACTTAGAGGTTAGCACGTGCGATGCACGTGCAACATGGGTAATTTACAACTTCTTCCCTCTGTTTATTTCTGTTATTTATTTAATGATAAAATAATAAATATTTGCACTTCGGTCCTTCATTTAGAGACTTTAATTTGCTTGATCTTTTCATCAAAATAAATGTTTTTATTTTCTTAAAAAATTCTCAAAAAAATTGTGCATGCTTATGTTGTAGTGCTTTTCATTGTATAAACTTTTCATAGCATTTTCTTACTATCTATTATAATTAAAAAATCAAAAACAGTGTCATTTTATCTTCATGAAATTCAAATTTTCATAAAAATTCGAAAATAACTCCAAGTATTCTAAAAAATTACAATAGTTTTATTTAAATGTCTTTTAATTTCTATGCGAATTTCACATATTAATTCTTTATAAAATCCAAAAAATTGAAAAATACTAAAAATCATATAAAAATCACAGAAAATTCTACAAAAATCCAAAAAAATGACTTCAGTTCGTATTTGTAGATAATTGCTTCTAGTTTTTCCTAAAAATAATTGGCCGGAGTTTTGGGAATGAAAATATTTTTAAGTGCAAATTACTCCAGGTTGTACACAATTTTGCATTTTCTCACTGTTTGATTTTTAAATAAATATAAAAAGATCTAAAAATTCCACAAAATTTCCCGAAAACAATTAAAAACTTTTAAAACCCAAACATATTTTCTCTGAATTTTTCTGAGCATTTTTTATAAATTAAAAAATTACAAAAGAGTTGGTGTGCGTATTTTTGATCTTGTGAATATTGCTCCATATTATTTTTTGAAAATAAAAAAATTGCAAAATTAGAATAAATAAAATTTTAAAAATTAGAAAATACAAAAAAATTAAAAAAAATATTTAAAAATTTAAAAAGATAAAAAAATCACAAAAACATAGGATAGTTTTCCTTTGAGATTCATGTTTTTCTCTTAATTGATTTTCGATTAATTTAATAACCCTCGGGATTTGTAGCCTCCCTGAGTTCGACCCTATCCGTTAAACAGGTTAATAAGTTGCAAAATGAAAAAAAATATTCGTTTGTCGTTGGATTTTTGGGGATAGAACGACTTATTTATCTTTAATTTTCGATCCTCGAAATTTTTGCGATAAACAAAATGGCGCCGTTGCTGGGGAGACATGGCAAGGGTAGTTAGGTTTCTCTTTTTTTGACTATTCTTGGTTGTAAATATATGTTTACATTTTGTCATTCACTTCATTATTCTTATCCACTGCATTCATTTCATTTTTTTCTTTTCTCTTTCTCATATTTTATAATTGTATTTCTTACATATTCTCTTTTCTTTTTCTTGCGAGGGCTGACGGAGCAAAGGAGGCGATCCTAGGAGAGCCGAAGCACCAAAGCGATGTGGAGGTGGTTTGATTCTTCACCAAGTCGCAGGATAGCGTGAGAAGAGGAGAAGAAGAATTGAGAAAATAAATTTAAAGAGAGAGAGAGTTTTTCTTTTCTAGCATTTGAACTCTTGTAAATGGACATTCAATTGTTGCGAGGTCTGTTTCACCAAGTGCCGGTGCACTTGGGGGACCCCAACTGTTTTATTTTCATTTCCTTTATTTTTCTTTGTTTCCCGTAGATTTCGTAAGCTACCTCTTGATTGCTTTAATTAATTTGCTTGATCAAGGTAAATAATTAGGTCCAAACACCCTAAACAAGAATTTTTGTACCTATAGAGTAGAGCATAATTTGCTTGTTCTTGCCCGTTAATAGAAGTTATCATCTAGAACGATTCACTTGCATTTGCATATAGGATAGTTTATTTCAATTCTTCATAGATCACTTGCATGTAGAGTACTGGCGAGAAGGTACGCATATCTAACCCTTGCATGCATCATTGTTTTTAATCGCGCATTGGCATTTTCGATCTCCATCCTTGCTTTCACTCACATAAGTTAAAAAGAAAATTGGACACTCGATAGGAGATTCTTTGAAAATATTTTAACCAAGTGACAACTGCCTAAAATACGACACTGCTAAAGAAAACTCGACCCTAAAATAAACACAAGGAAAAATCATTGTTTTGGGGAGAGTAACCCCCTCATTGTTTGGTTTGTATATAGCGAGAGAACGACCCGCACACTAGGATAGAGCCATGCCTGAACTCTTTTCAGACTGCTATCTTGGGTTAGTCATTCTCCAGTGAGGATCTCTTCGGTAGCTGGTAAAGCGGCCCATGAAGTCCTTAACAGATTGAATTGATTGGGTAGCCGGTAAACGGTCCGCAATTCATACTGGCTGGGAAAGATCTAACTTTGAGATTAGGCCAGTCTCCTGAGAGCATTGGGTTCCTAACAGATTGCTTTAACCGCTCTGATAGATTGTATTATCACCAAACTCTAAAATTGACAAGATAATTGACCAAACCTTCACGGTCTTCACAATGAGTTGAGTTGGTGAACTGGGGGTTTGTATTGTGTTTGATTGCTTGTATGCATACTTGATCCTTCTGTGCATTTACGTCTTTTTCTACTTATCTTTTGACTTGACCACTCGTGCTCTCCCGATCCCGTCTTTTGTTTCGGAGATGGTCGACTGGAGTTATTTTAATCCGATCTTTGCAGATACCTCGTACTCTCTAGATGATCCACATTCCTTTCTCCAGGAGGACTTTCCTCCTGATTTTTGTGCATATCCTCCTAAACCATTATTTCAGGAATCGGAGGACTTTAATTTTCACCCACCCTCATTCAACCCACCCGATCTTGGGATTTTGGAGTCAGCATTCATGATTTCCACACTTGAGACACTGAACCAGATGATGGAGCATATGAATTCGAGGATTAGCAATCTATTTAACATAAATATGAGCTAGAACGCTGCTCCACTTTTTGAGGATATGGATTCACTTGAGGATAATCATGAGAGCTTGCAATCGCCCAAAATATAAAAAATGAAAAAAATTTAAAAATCCAAAAAGATTCTAGGAGACACATTATTGATTCATTTTGTGGGAAGAGGACCCAAATGCCCGATCATCTATCCACACATCTATTCACATCATGTCCCAACCTTAACCCCGAGGATCCCACTATACAGACTACTCTCAGCAATCCTCGTGTATATGCTTATTCTGATCTCCTCCCTTGTATGGAGGAGGTCCAAAAATTTAAAAATGTTGTCTGAACCCGAAGTGGTGGCCACCCTTCATGAGATCATTAAAGCCCCACTTCAACAGGCCATGACAGATTTATCGACTCCTCAACACAAAAAGAGAATGAGAAGGAGAAGATCTGAGTGTCACATCTTGACCATGGCCACTGCCTATGCCATTTCTCACCGTCCATATTTTAAGAAAGGGAATACTACCATACCTCTTATGAGTTGCTCCATATCTGACTATTCTTGTAATAACACTCTCCTTGACGGCAGTTCTTCAATCAATATAATACCCTTCTCTATGGTACAGTCTCTTCATCTTGGGCCTCTCAAGGAAAACACGATGATAGTTCAATTTGCTGATGGAACTATCAAGAGGCCGAAGGGTATTATAGAAAACACTGTCATTTTTATTCAAGGCATGAATTTCAATTCGGATTTTGTTGTAATGCCCATGGAGACCTCTATCCCTGTGGAGCACCTCCAATCATCCTGGGACGGCCTTTCCTCACCTCTGCGGGAGCCGTTATTGATTATGGTTCATGAGAGATTTTCTTCCATTCTGACGCAGGGAACGGTGTGTTGATCACTACACCTACTACCGACCAGAGACCTGCATCCCATGAGAGCTCGCCCGGGTTAGACAACCCCAAGGAACTTGACCTTGAGGATAATATCAAAGATTCTTTTTATATGTTGGATGATAATGAAACCCAAGAATTCCTCTTGAAGGAGGAAGACTCGGAAAGCATAGACCTTGGAGTTCCCCCTTCTGGTATGTGGCGATGCATTGATGACATCCGCAGAATTTACACGATGGACACCCTAGAGCGGAAGGCAGACTTTGAGACTATACCGTACGAACATGATTTGACTACTTTAATTTATGAGTCCGTTCCTATTCACCCTGATTCAGATGAGACCGATCAGGCCAAGTTTGATTTAATTGCTTTTATAAAGGAATTTGAGCCTTTTGATAAAGATGATGATCCGGTAGAGGCTCGCCAGGCTGAAATTGATCCTACTTTTTCTGATAATGATTTCGAGCAATTTTACTTTGATGTTTGCGAGACTTCCCACGCAGGACATGACCACACTGCTTCCAATAACCGGTTTAGGACTGCATAATCCAAAACCGTTGAGGATATATTCTTGATCGATCCTACTCAGTTTATATCTAATGATGATCCCAATATCGACCTACACCTTGTCAGATCCATACCTCAGCGGTCCCGCAAGAAGGTTCGTTTTCAACCTTCTTGACCTTTGTACATCCACTCCTCTTGTATATCCTTTCGTTTCACTCTTTCTTCTCCTGTTTTCTCGTTCACCCCATTTCCGTATGTATATATGCTATACTTAGGATGTGCTTTATCCTAAGTATGGGGGGGTGAATGACTTGTGTTGTTCATATTCATCATGTTCATCACTCTGGTTGTTGCATATACTTAGGGATACTCTACCCTAAGTATAGGGGGTGATGTTGTTCATATCGTGGGTTTTTATTTTTGAGTCTGTACATTCTCTTCATAAGTTTTCCCCTTTTGTACACTCTACTATACTTAGGATTACTTGATCCTAAGTATGGGGGGATCACCACCTTCTCTTCTTTTTATCCTTTCTTTGAGTCATTGTAGCATATGAGTCTTTTCACTTTTCTATACTGAGCATGAGTTATGTCTTCCTTTTTCGCTCTCTGATCACTATGAGGACATAGTTCGGGATAAGTATAGGGGGTATCGTATATATTGTATATATACTTTAGACATAACTCGTACTTTTAAATATGTTTATTTGGGGGGTTATGTGTATAATTTTGTAAATTCACGTGTTCAAAAAACAAAAAAATATAAAATATAAAAAAACAAAAACAAAAAAACAACAAAAAACAACAAAAAAACAAACAAAAAAACAACAACAAAATTTCTTGTATATATTTTACTAACCCTTTTACTTAAAAAACTACAAAATCAAAAATCTATAAAAACTTGCATAATTCAAAAAAAGGAAGAAAATAAAAAACCTTTCTTTTACATCTACATTGTTTCTTCAAAAAAATTCATAAAAAGTTCTAAATTAGAAAATTGTTTTAAAAAATGTTCTTTTCACATGTGCATCATTTCTTTTAAAAAAAAAATCTCTTTGCATTGTTCATATTTTCTTGCATTTGCAAGCGCATTTTTTAGGATAGTATTGACATTTAAACTATGACCGGAATAAAATTGAAGAATGGGGCTTAGTTGGACCTTAATCCACCTAATTCTCAGAGAAACATCACCGAGAAATAGGATTTTATAAGCTTCAGGTCTTTGACTTAATTATTTGAGTTCCACATGACAATGTGCAACGTTTGACTCTTAGTATCTAACCTGGTCTCTTCATTCTTGGTACAACTCTGGAATAGGGAATTAATTTGTACTCCCGCACTATGCACTTAGCTCAACTCAGATAGGATGTTGGAAGATTGTGTGAGTTTCTTCTCTGGTAGCAAGGAAATCTAAAGACTAGAGTACGGGTTAAAATAAAGCTTCAGAAAAGGGATGGACGACTGGGCACAATTTTTTCTAAGACCCCAAAACATGTACAGAAACAAAAAGATTCTATATCCGTAGGAGCACAACAAGATCCAAACAGAACCACCAAAAATCCAAATACAAAGAAGCCACTACCAAATAAATATCTGACCAAAATGGTCCAAGCTTCAAGAAAACCTGCAGATCTTGGCGGAGGCTCGGCTACACTGGCCAGCTTCACAAGGAGAGGTGACTACACTGGCCACCCTCTAGTTCTTTTCTCCTTCTTCTAACTTCTCCCCCAATTCGATTGTGAACATAGCGCGACAAACCTTAGAAGGAAATACCTGATTCCCCGAGGACGAGTTACTGGAGAGGAGAATGGCATGGTAGTCCGGCATTCTGGATGGGAAGAGCTAAAACATTTCACACACATGAGTCTATTGTTCAATGTTCATAGGGTATGCTTTGGGAAGAGGATTGATCTAAGATGAGTTCTGAGCCTAAACTGTGATAATGATGTGTAGAACTTGAAGGATGTCGATTTTAAAATTCTAAGTCTCACAGAAGTTCTGACACACTAATAATCCAAAGTCCCCACAGAGCTCCAAACTACAATTTTGTGAACATAAGTTTAATACTCAATATTTTCCTACTTTCTTTATTTTTTATTTTCCCTTTCTTTTTCTTCACTTATTCGTTCAAATAAGTGTTTGCTATGAGACTAACAGAGGTAAATCATAGGGGGATGATGAATCTTCAATTCGTCATCTTTATTCATTTATTTTAGCTTAAAATCCCTTATAAAAGACCCGTATATAACAGTAACTCCATTTTCTTACTAACCTGCACCTGTTTTAAATATTATATATTTGTATATTATTTTAACCTAAAATAGATAAAGAAAGAAAGAAAGGAAAAATAAAGAAAAGAATATAAAAAAGAGGAAGATTGTATATATTTAATAGATACAGGCTGACCGGAACCCAAGACAAGGTCAAGACTTGACCTGATCGACCAGGAATAAAGTAGGGGGAGATAGGGTCCTCAATTATAAAATCCAAAAAAATTATGTGATGTGTATATTTGTATACTTCACTATTTTATTTGTAGCTTAATTGACCTCAAATCAAATAACTTTCAAAAGCAAAGTTGTAAATAAAAATGTGTCATAATTAATAAAAATAGTTGCACAATTAAGTCATTTATAGAATAAAAGCAACCACACTTGGAAGAAGCCGTTAAGAACTAATTAAAAGACCAATTCTGGCTCCATATGAATTCAAATCGAAACAATCCCACTACCATTGGTTTCTAATTTAAATTATCTTTAAAATAGATGTATTTTCATAATTTTTGGATTATGAGTAAAAAGTTAGTTTTCTGGGGTGGTTTGTGAAATTTTTCCATGTATTTTGTACATATTGTATTTGTATGTATTTGAAAAATATTTTTACTAATTATTTAAAACAAAATTTAAAAAATAAATTTTTTAAAACAAAAAGAAACTAATTTTCTTATTTACCCATGTAGATAATTTCATATTTGTTTATAGCATATGTATATTTAATTTTCTTAACTAATTACCACAAAAAAATAAAAAAAATTAACTTTTAATTTTCCAATAAATAAAGTGACGAGAATTCAAAAAAATAATTAATTTTTGTATATATTTATCTTTCTACTTTGTCTCATTTCAATTTTCATCTCTCTTATCTCTTCCACCAAAAATTCTAAAATTTAAGTTTCATCCCTATCTTTTCTATTTATATGACTCCTTCTCCATCATTCCAACTTGATCAATCTTTGTGAGAGGAGCCTGATCTCCGAGAGAAATTTTCGTCGAGAAAGGTCCCTAGCCTCTGAGCCTTCCGGTGACAACGCGTCAGCCTCGTCGAGGCGATCACAGTCATTTTCGCTCCTAAGGTGAGATCCATCTTTTTTTTATCTCAAGTTCATGTTAGTTTCATTTGTCACATTTTACTTCCATCATCATTTTGTTTTTCTATATCTTAAAAAAATTCCATCACGATTTGATCCGCTTCGACTCAATTTTTCATCTCACGTTCTTGATCTCTACGCATTCAATTTCTATCTTCCACGATTTATCAGCTCTAACCACGCACGGTGGTCGGACAATCTGATTCGAGTCCTTTCATTTCCGATAGATCCTCGTTCATTTTTCTATTTGTAAATAAATAATAAAATAATAATGCAAAAAAATTATTTGTTTTCTTATTCTCCCTGACATTGGTTTTGCAGGATAATCTTAAAAAAATAAAAATAAAATAAAAACAAAAAATCACATTTTTTGTTTTTAATTTTTCATATTCTCAAAAAACAAATAAAAAATAACTTTTATGTTTCTATTTCTGATCTACAAAAATTAAAATAAATTATACAAAAAAATAATAAAAAGTATAACAAAAAAAAAGAGAAACAGACGGTCGCGCTCCAGGCACCGCCACCCCTGCCCCACGGCCATCGCCCTTCACTATCTTGGCACGCTCCACAACCGCCACCAACCCGCGTTCTCCGCTGCTCCTCTTCACCGCCTGGGCGCGCTCCACAACCGCCGCCAACCCGCATTCTCCGTCGCTCCTCTTCACCGCAGGCCCCCCTCCATCCTTCTCCATTGATGGCGCCCCAACTCCATCAACATCCTCCATCGCCAGACGCTCCACTGCCTGCTCCTTCACGCCAGGAGAACCCTTGACTCCCCAGATCATCACTGGTCACCACTGACCTCATCGGCGCACACCACAGCCACCGATGTACCACCATCGAAGCCATCTGCGCGCAAAGCGCGCCTCCACCTCGTGCAACCTCCTTTATCACCCCGCGCACACCGTTGCGCCACCGACCCCTTGCGGCGGCCGCTCCTTGCCCGTTGCGCCCCAGTGGTTGTGAACTAATAATGAAAGAAAAGAGAAGGAATTAGGGCTTTTAATAAAAAAATTGAGAAAATTACGTCTGAGCCACTAGGGCTTCAAATTTGCAGAAGAGCCCTTGCTAGAATTAAGTACATTTTGTTTGGACGAAATTACACCAAAGCCCCCAAAGGTTTTTAAAATTACAAATGCGCCCCTGCACTTAGAGGTTAGCACACGTGACGCACGTGCAACTTGGGAAATTTACAACTTCTTCCCTCTATTTATTTCTGTTATTTATTTAATGATAAAATAATAAATATTTGCACTTCAATCCTTCATTTACAGACTTTAAGTTGCTTGATATTTTCATCAAAATAAATGTTTTTATTTTCTTAAAAAATTCTTAAAAAAATAGTGCATGCATCTGTTGTAGTGCTTTTAATTGTATAAATTGTTCATAGCATTTTCTTACTATTTATTATTATTAAAAAATAAAAAACTATGTTATTTTATCTTCTTGAAATTAAAAAATTTATAAAAAAATCGAAAATAACTCCAAAATTCTAAAAAAATAGAGTAGTTTTATTTAACTGACTTTTAATTCTGTGCAAATTTCACATATTAGTTCTTTAAAAAACCCCAAAAATTGAAAAAAAATCTTATAAAATCACAGAAAATTCTACACAAATCCAAAAATAATTATTTTAGTTCTTGTTTGTAGATAATTGCTTCTAGTTTGTCCTAAAAATAATTGACAGGAGTTATGGGCACTTAAAATATTTTTAAGTTGCAAATTACTCCAGGTTGTGCACAATTTCATATTTTCTCACTGTTTGATTTTTAAATAAATATAAAAACATCTGAAGATTCCATAAAAATTCTCAAAAATATTTCAAAACTTTTAAAACCCAAAAAAAAATTCTCTGAATTTTTCTGAGCATTTTTGATAAATTGAAAAATTACAAAAAGAGTTGGTCTGCGTATTTTTTATCTTGTGAATATTGATCCATATTATTTTTCAAAATAAAAAAAATGCAAAATCAAAATCAGTTACAATTTGAAAATAAGAAAATACAAAAAAATAGATATAAAAATTTATTAAAAAAATAAAAAGATAAAAAATCACAAAAATCAAGGAAGGTTATCCTTTGATATTCATGTTTTTCTCTTAATTGATTTTCGATTAATTGAATAACCCTCGGGATTTGTAGCCTCCTTGAGTTTGACACTGTCCGCTATATAGGATAATAAGTAGCAAAATGAAAAAAAATATTTGTTTGTTTGTCACTGGATTTTGGGGGATATCAACGACTTATTTATCATTAATGTCCCATCCTCGAGATTTTCACGATCACCAAATACCTTGGAAATTCAAAAATAAATTATAAATAAATTAACTATTTTTTTATTTAAACACGACTTTTTTTATTTTATGTTGTGTACGTATTTTTATTTTCTTTTTTGAGGCTTTTAATTACGAGTTAATATTTACATGTAAAATATAGATATAAATAATTCTATATCTCTATTTTATATTATGTATTTTATTATTTCATAAATGTATTTTATAAAATTTTTCTTTTTTTAGTAAATGTTTAGGTGTTTTTATTGTATTTTACTGATTTCAAATGTTTACTTAATTAATTATGTATATATACATTATAGGTATATACAAGTACATTTTATCTATGTATTGAGATACCTTATTTCTTTTTTTATTTTAATGGATTTATTTTATTGTAATTAGATACATATGTTTCAAATGATACTTATAAAATTATAAATATAAAGGAATCTGAAAAAGTATAAAGAATAAATATATTGAATAAAATACACAGGTATTCTGCACAATATGGGTCAAAAACCTATATTTTGCGTATTAACTCTGATATAAATGGAACCACCTTCATTAAATAGCCTACTAAAAGTTATATACAATTGAAGATGATTTCGGACCATTTTGATACAATGTGGAGAAGATACTTGTCTGTGAAATTTTTATTTTGTGTGTCTAGAGCACATTGTGCATTATTTTTCTGTGGACTCAATTTTGTATTTTCTTTGTATTTTTATATACATTATTCATCTTGTGGATTTTATTATTTGAGGTATAAAAATAATAGAAACAAATATGTGCCAAAAAGTAATTATTGATGAACTAAAAATTAAGGTTTTATGTATTGTCTGTACAATTCATCTGCCTTATCTCCCCCTACTTTATTCCTTATCGATCAAATTAAATTTCATGATGACTGGGTCTCGAGGTCTTGGGACATTCAATACTATGGTATCTCATTTCTTTTTCTTTTCTTCGTTTATTCTTTAATTTTGGCATTAAATACATTAAATATACAATATTTTATACTATATTTTGTACATATTACAGAGTGTTTATTTTTGGCAGTTTAATTGTATATACATGCATTTAAATAGGCATTTGAAGCTAATATGAAGGAATAAAGGTGCTGAAATGGAGATTCGTCAGCTACGAGGAGATTGGCACTTCTTCTTGTGAGCTAATTGGAGATAGTAGGAGAGTGAGGTAGAGAGAGGAGGAATGGTGCAAATACTTTAGCATTTTTTTGTTTTATTTTGTGAGGAGTGTTTTTATTTTATTTTTGTGAATTAATCAGTAATAATTTGGACACTTCTGCTTCACTTGGTCCATTACCTTGGGGTATGTTCACCTAGGGGCTTCGTCGGGTTTTTCGTGTTTTCTTCACCTTTATTTTATTTTGTTTCATGACGTTTTGAGTTTTCTGCCTTTCTTTTTACTTCTTTTATGTTATTGAGCCCTTAGATCTACGATTGCTTGCATCTGTAAATTTGGTCCACAGCTAAATTAGACTCAAGTGCCTATAGTGATATACACTTGGACTTAGTCAAATTTATTTGCTAATTACTTGGATTTGGGACCGCACATCGTGAGAGACTCCATACAATGCTTGCAGGACCTATTGTGGTGGGCACCGTGGAGTCTCCAAGATCGGACACTTAGGATCTACTTTTGAGTAATTAGCATTCAATACTTTACGCTTATACAAATTCTTTAGGGCACTTTTTTGCTTTGCATATTGCTCATGTAATGTGGATATTTAAATTTCTTCCTTGCATCCCGAATGGAGAGAGCTGGGAAGTAGTGTAAGTCCTCTTACTTTGCATGCATCATTTTATACAAAGTGAGATTTTCACTCTAGTATCCACTTGGCTGTTTTTTTGGCAATATCCCTTTGTTTTTGCACACTTAGGTTCAAAGAGAAAAATACAAAAAAAAATCGTTACGCATTTTGCATTGAAAAAAACTCAAAAAATAGAAAATGAAAAATTATAACAAAGGGATTACTAAGAAAACATTGACCTTAATTAAAATTCGTAATGGACATATTTGTTTTGGGTTCATAATGCCCTCATTATTTTCATATACCGTTCGGACTGAGTAAGGCACGACCCTAAGGATTAGAACCCAAATCTTGATATGTGGTAGCCTTGATTATTACTTGGAACGCCGAATTATTGGCGCTTCTATCTTACGTAGGCGAGTAGGGCCTTGTCAACAATAGTGTTCCTTCCTTGTGCGGAGCATCCGACTTGGTTTGAAGTATTGACCATAGGCCATGCCCTCATGGGGGTGTATGTCTCATCATCCTGTGTATGTCTCATCATCCTACATTCGAGTACCTCGCTTGCGAGGGAAGTGGTTTTGTCTATGGGCTTCCTTTCCCTATTCTTTGGCAGAGTAGCCCCCCAGGCACAAGATCAAGGACCACAAAGTGCATAGATCACAAGTTACGAAGGAGGTGGAACAAGTACAAGGAACTTTCCTAGTAGTACACACACTCCTATAGGGATAGCCCTCCTAAGGACTTGTTAACATATTTTCCTGCAAAAAAAATAAAGTTGAAAAAATAAAAATTAGTTGAACTTTTACACCTTAACTTGGGTTGAGATTGTGAATCCACAACTTGTTAGATTTTTGTTTGATTTAGATTAAAGTCAAAGATCAGTACCACACACCTGTACAAATTTTGCCGTTCATTTTCTCTTTTATTCTCATTTGACCCCCGTTCACTTCGAGTCGTTCTAATATTTTGCACTCCTTTTGTTTTTTTTCATCTCTGTATCATTCATTCATTCTCGATCTTCCTTTTGACCTTAGTGATGACGACTCATGGATGGATTTGTTGGGACTCCATCGACATCGACATCAATTCCATGCAACCACCTTCTCTAATAATTCAGGGCGATTCTTGAGATCACGGTTTGAACTTCACAAATCGCTCTCTAGACTCCCCACCTTCTTAAATAATCGAAGATCACTATTGTCACAAAATATGCCCATTTTAGATGTAAATTGATTTCACTCAATATACTTCTCCATCCTTAATGAAATTTTGTATTAACCTTAAACAAAATGATTCTTCCTATTCGGTGCTTCTATTCAGATTGATCAGGGCATCATTCATGTACAGATCAAGATCCCTATTTGGAGCCATAAATTCTTTTAGATCCAGACACAAAGATGGCTCCTACTGGAAAAGGGAAGGGATCGCAGCACCCACAGCCACAACCGGGCCAACAACCTAATCAGAAAGTTGTGAATGCCCAGCTTCTTGCCTCTATCTAGGAAATATAGTAGTATCTCACTGTATATGCTAAACTATTTGAGGAGATGGAGAGACAACCTAGAAGTAGGAGAAGTAGGATATAAGAGGAATAAAGAGAAGATGGAGGACATGGTGGGTCGATGGATGAGCGAAGAGGAGAGAGGTCTAGCCTACTCTCAAAGAGACTTAACCCTGGGACAAGAGAAATGACCGTGTTGATCCATATCCCATCGATCCATGCAAACTTTGAGTTGAAGCCTCAACTCTTAGATCTTCTTCCCACCTCCCATGGGAATGCTAATGAAGAACCATATTTCCATCTTCAACAAATTGGTCGCATATGCGAAAAAACTCACTTCCCATAACATTTCATTAGGTGTATTCAAGATAGTGACGTTTCCATTCATCCTTCAGGACATGGCGCTACATTGGATCATCACTTGGGAAAGGTCGTCACGATAGCTTAAGTCTGCCTTTCTGCACAAGTTTTACCCTCTTGGTCGACTCAATCAGATGTGAGCCAGAATTACCAATTTCTTCCAAACCATGCATAAATCCATCCATGAAGCTTGGGAGCGATTTATTGATTCACAGGAGAAGTGTCCCCACCATGATCTACCTTGGATCGGCCTCATCCAACACTTTTTTGTGTAACTCACTCTCGAGAGCTAGAGGCTCATCGATTCCACTTGTGGTGGTCTGTACTTCAATAAAGATGAGGACGTCGTATGGAAGTTTTCTGAAGAAATGGTCGAAGGAGAGGTTGCCTTGTCGTCATCTCGTCTATACCAATGTCAGCCCTAGATTCACCAGAAGCCAATTCATATGGCGACATCACATGATCCGAACAGGGATGAAAACCCAACTTGAGCATCAGAGAGATCCACCTATCCAAGGTGGATATTATCGAGAAACGATCACAATACCTTGAAAAACTTGTTGTGATCGAACAAAGGACCTAAATGTTGGACAAGTTTGATCATATCATCAAGTTGCTAGAGCTGCTAGTGAGTACAATTAGCGCCAACTAGTTTGTAGCTACATAAACCATGACTCGTGCTAAGACGAAGGATTCATCATCGCCTCAGCCTCCTTAGTAGAGTGCAACACAACCAACGATCCAACACGTGTAGTACATGCAGACCACGTGCCTACATCGCCTCAACAACCGCAACAACAACTTGTTGTTTACTAGTCCTAACTCCAAATCATTCATCATCCATGTCCCCCCCCCACCACCTCTCATTCAAGAGATGAATGACGTACGATCTAACGATGCACAGCTAGCCTGTCTGGGCGGACATCAGTAGGGTCAGTCTACCAATTCCCATCCCTTCCCTTAATAGCAATGGGGGAGATTTATCAAGGGTAATCAGCCTCACCACCATCTGTCTTTGTTGTATCAGGAGGACTGGAGATAGAGTTAATACCTGCAGCCGTAAAAACGTCGGTGCCAGTCCTACCGGTATACTCGATTTCCCCTTATCAGCAGCACCCTCCTCCGCACCAACAATATCAGTCTTCTTCTTAGTACCACAACCATTACTCCTACCAATGACCTTCCAACCGTTCCTTATTTCAAAGTGATCAGCATACTGAACCATCCGAGGTTGCTCCTGTGAACCCCGCCTTGGTGAAGAGCCTCGCATAAATGAGCCATATGCTAGATGACCTCAACGTTGCCAAAACTCCCATTCCGGCACAGGTGGAGGAAAACCCCAACAATTTCAGGAAGAGAGAGCAGGTAGTTTTTGATGTCCAATCCAACCCTGTAGAGTCATATATTCATTATACGCTTTTATCTATTATTTTGTTTATCTCGGGAGCGGTAGGATTTTGCAACTGTCTGCCACAATGAAGGGCAAAAATAAAGCTTCGACTTGAGAATCATCTTCCTCTGCATCAACTACTCCAGTAGCCATGTCAGGTGAGAAATAAGGAGACAAGGTACAAGCACTAGAAGAAAAAATCCAAAAAATGAGAAAAATAAAAAAGAAAAAAATGCAACATCACCTGAAGCTCCAACAAGCCAACAGCGGACAGGATCACACCTGCAGCCAACATGGAGCCAATCGATGGAGCCCTGCCTGCCATTTTTGGATGCAAACCTTTCAGGGATGAATAAACAAATTTTTTTCATCCATTTGTATAGTTAGATGATGGCATTGATTTTTATCTAAATTAGACCATTATTTCTGCTTTTGATTTTGTAATATTCCATTTCCTGTAGCTATAGAAAAATTCAAAAAAGAACTAAAAACTTGAGAACAGCTTGTCTCATCAAGATGTTGTGGAAATAACTCAAAATCTTGTTCGGAAAATGCCTCTACTAAAGTCCATTAAGTACATGCCTAAAATCAAGAAAGGACTGAGGGAGGCATGTACTTAAAAAAGAGAGTCACAATGAGTGAGACACAGAAATGTGAAGCTCATTCTGAATATGGCTATAGTGAATGCAATCAGCAATCTCCTGAGCAAGAAGAAGGACATGGAAGCCCCTCTCATTAGATGCCATATGTTAGACCAAGAACTCAACCGAACACTTCTCGACATTGGATCGTCCATCAATCCGATGTCTACTTCATTATAAAAGAATTTGGATTGGGGTTAATCAAATAAACAAGAATGATTCTACAGTTCTTCGATACATCAATCAAGCAGACTTGAGGAATTTAGAAGGATGTTATAGTCACCATTCGAGGGATGTTGTTCCCGATGGACACCATAGTATTGGACATGGACACCTCAGTTCCTCTTTAGCATACCCAATTATACTTGGACCATTGTTCCTTTGAACAACCAAGGTAGTGGTGGACTATGACACTTGATTGATCACCTTTTGTTCCAGCAGCGACAAGGTTCCCATTGAGACGATCCAAGTTTGAAGCATCAGAGTCTGCATCAAATGCAAGTGAGCCTTCAGAACAAAGAACAGAAGACTATGAATACCTTACATAAATCAGAGATACCAATATGTTTATGGATGACATTGAGACCTCCAAATTTCTCTCCATTGAGGAAGGAGTGGATAGCGTAGTAAAATTCCCCTCTATCTTAGAAGAAAATATCTTTGCTGAGTTGTGAGAAGAACTTATTGATGGCTACATGTCCTTAGCTGAGTAAGAAGAGATTATTCAAGCTTCTTTGAACAAGATGATGTCATTAAATTTTTTTGTGCAGTACCGAGTTCATAGAGCGGAATGTCATGGGTGGACAATGCATAGTTGAAAGCTCTGACACCACAACCCTACACAGTTGCAAAAGTAGCCACTGAATTGACTCAGACCCCACTAGAGCTTAAAGCACTTCCAGTGAATATGAAGTATGACTTCCTTGCATGTGCACAGAATATGTTCATAATGATCATTAATTCCCAACTAATTGAGGAACAAGAATCTCATTTGCTCGAGGTTCTAGAAAGAAACTGCAAGGCCATAGGTTAGAAAATATCATATCACCATGGAATTAATATGTCACTATGTTCCCAACACATATTCCTCAAGGAAGATAGCAAACCGTCCCATGAGTTCCAGCACAGATTGAATCCTAATCTCCGGGAGGTTGTGGTGAATGAAATTACAAAATGGTGTCATCTGGGATTCATATATCCCATCTCTGACTCAAAGTGGGTGAGTGCCTTGCATGTTGCCCAAGAAAATCAGGGATCACCATCGTGAAGAACAACAAAGTAGAGGAGATCGCAACCAGAGTTCCAACTTCTTGGCGCATCTATGTGGATTACAGACACCTAAATCTAGCGACCAAGAAGGATCATTTTTCGCTTCCCTTAATTGACCAAATAGAGTAAAGACTTGCTGCGAAGGAGTGTTTCTGCTTCTTGGATGGATTTTCTGGTTACAATCAAATTGCAATTGCCCCAGAAGACTAATTAAAGACTGCCTTCACCTATCCATTTGGGACATATGCCTTCCGTAGGATGCCTTTCAGATTGTGCAATGCTCCTCCGACCTTCAAGAGGTGCATGTGGAAGATTTTGCAGATGTGATTGGTAGTTTTCTCGAGGTTTTCATGGACAATTTCTCGATTTATGGAGACAATTATAATCACTGCCTATCTTATCTAGATTGAGTCTTGAAACGATGTTGCGAAGTTAACTTGGTACTCTCGTAGGAAAAGAGTCACTTCATGATGACTGAAGGGATCGTTCTAGGCCATGCCATTTCAAAGTATGGCATGGAGGTAGACCATGCAAAGGTAGAAATCATTTCAAAACTTGAGCCACCTATAATTTAAAACAAGTCTGGTCATTACTGGGGCATGTAGGGTTTTAACGAATATTCATTAAAGATTTCAGTAAAATTTCCCGACCACTGACTAAGCATCTAGGAAAGGAGGCAGATTTCATTGTAGATACCATAGTCCTCCAATCCTTTAATCAGCTGAAAGATCTAATTACTCAAGCCCTTATCCTTCGACTATAGATTGATCTCTACCCTTTGTAATCATGACATATTCTTCAGACTATGCCATTGAAGCAGTTCTAGGACAGAGAAGAGATGGCCTACCATTTGCAATTCAATATGCCAACAAAATTCTTGATGAAGCACATAAGAATTACACAGCCACTGAAAAGGAGCTTCAAGCAGTCATTTTCGCTCTAGAGAAGTTCAGATCTCAATTTGTTGGATCCAAAGTCATTTTCTATACACATCACTATGCCATCAACTACTTGGAAACTAAGAAGGATGGTAAAACAAGACTCATCAGATGGATTCTTCTACTCTAGGAATTCGGCCCTGAAATCTGAGACAAGCCAACAGTAAAAAATCTGGTGGCAGATCATCTCACAAGCTTGCTAGAGCCAGACACTCCTGAGCAGTGCCTATTGGTGATTGCAGAAACCTTTTCAGATGAAGCAGTTTTGTTAGTCACCTTGCTCCTATGATCGCCAACATTGTGAACTATCTTGTTTCCAAGAGACCTCCGCAGGATTGGCCGAAGTTGGAAGTTGACAAATTTTTATTAGATATTCATTTTTACATGTGGGATGATCCTTATCTCTTTTATGGGGGGGTTGATTGCAGCTGGAGGAGGTGCATTCCTTAAGTGGAAGCCCATAATGTCCTCGAACATTACCATCATTGGGAATCAGAAGGGCACCACTCTGGAAAATGGACGACAACAAAAGTGCTGCAATGTGACCTTTGGATGCCAACTCCATTCAAAGACACAGAAGATTTTGCAAAATGTTGCACTGACTATCAGAACATGGGTGGCGCTATTAGATTGAGAGATACAATGCCCCTGAAGTACATTCAGATTTCAGACGTATTTAATGTGTGGGTGATGAATCTGCATTTCATCATCATTATGCATTTATTTTATCTTAAAATCGCTTATAAAACACCTGTATATAATACCAACTCTATATTCTTACTAACTTGCATCTGTGTGTAAATATTGTACATTTATTATTATTTTAATCTAAAATAAATAAATAAATAAATAAAGGGAAGAAAAGAAAATAAAAAGAAAGGAAAAATAAAGAAAATAAAAAAAAGAAAGATTGTATATATGTAGAGAGGCTGTGAAGGTTATGAGACATGGGAAAGGTGTAGAATTGGATGACATCCCTGTAGAAGTATGGAAAGTTTTAGGTGAGCGCGGTTTAACCTGGCTTACAAATCTATTCAATGTTATTTGGCGAAGCAAGAAAATGCCTGAAGATTGGAGGAGGAGTATCGTGGTGCCTCTTTAAATGAATAAAGGAGACATTCAAAATTGTTCAAATTATAGAGGTATCAAGTTGATGAGTCACACTACAAAAATTTGGGAACGCGTGATCGAGAGAAGGTTGAGGCAAGTTTCCCACGTCAAAAAAAATCGATTCGGGTTCATGACAGGTCGCTCAACTATTGAAGCCATCCATTTGCTGAGGAGAACAATGGAGATTTATAGAGCTAAAAGGAAGAACCTCCATATGATCTTTGTTGATTTGGAGAAGGCTTATAGATTTTGTCCCACGAGAGATATTGTGGACATTTTTGGAGAAGAGACAAGTGTATGTCCTATGCATTAACCTCATAAAGGACATGTATGATAGACCTTTATCTTGTGTAAGGGCCCCGTCTAGGAAGACTGGCTATTTTGACATCAACATTGGTTTACATCAAGGTTCAGCTTTGAGTCCATTTCTTTTTTCTTTGATTATGGACGAGTTGACAAGTCACATTCGAGATGAGTTAACTTGGTGTATGTTATTTGTTGATGATATTGTGTTGATTGATGAGACTAGAGATGGAGTGAATTAGAAGCTTGAGGTCTGGAGACATGAGTTGGAGAGTAAAGGAATTCGTATAAGTAGGGCTAAGACAGAATATATGGAATGCACCTTTGATGGAAGCAATGGTGAAGGGATTGAGGTGAAGATTGATGATGATGACATTCAGAATAGAGATTCTTTTAGATATCTACGATCTATTGAGAAATATGATGGGGAAATTGATGGAGATGTTACTAATAGAATAAATGCATGCTGGCTGAAGTGTAGAGGAGCCTTTACTATTCTCTGTGATAAGAGAATTCCTTTAAAAATTAAAGGAAAGTTTTACAAAGCAGCCATGAGACCTGCTACGCTCTATGGATCTGAATGTTGGCCTGTGAACCATAGACATGTGCAGAGAATGGCTATAACAGAAATGAAAAAGCTAAGGTGGATGTGTGGACACACACTTAAAGAACAGATTCAGAATGAAGCAATCAGAAAGAAAGTTGGTGTTGCTCCGATCGAGGATAAGATGCGAAAAAACGCTTAAAATGGTTTGGTCATTTGCTAAGAAGATCAGCTGATGCACCAGTTAGGAGATGCGAGTGTTGGGATGTTGAGACAGCTAAGAGAGGGCTGGGACGACCCAAAGAAGTGTTGGAAAGAGACCATACAAAGGGATCTTTGTTTTGTTGATATAAGACCGGGATTGACCCAAGATAGATCTGAATGGAGGCGATGAATCCATGTAGCCGACCGTACTTAATTGTGGGAAAAGGATTTGTTGTTGTTGTTGTTGTATATATGTAATAGATACAGGCTGAACCAAACCCCGAGAGAAGGTCGACTTGACCCAATCGACCAAGAATAAAGTAGGGGGAGATAGGGTCCTTAATCAGTAAATCCAAAAAATGTTTTGTAAAAACTTCTCATTTATTCTGTGTATATTTGTATAAAACTTACATTATTTTATTTGTACATAAATTGACTAAAAATTAAATAATTTTCAAAGCAAAAATTATAAGTAAAAAAGTTTTCTAAGTAATAAAAATAGTTGGAAAATAAAATCATGTAAAGAATAAAAGTAACTACATCCGGAAAAAGCTGTAAAGTGATAATTGAAATACCAGCTACTGCATTATATAAACTCAAATTGAATCAAACTCATTTCCATTGTATTCTAAATTAAATTATCTTTAAAATGGTTGTAATTTCATAATTTTTGGAGTTACGGTTTGAAAGATGATTTTCTGGGGTGGTTTGTGCAATTTTACCATTTATTTGTACATATTGTATTCGTAAATCTTTGTAAATATTTTTAATAATTATTTAAAAGATAAATAAAAAATATTAAAAAATTAAAAAATTCTAAAACAAAAATACTAATTCCTCTATTTACCTATGTATATAATGTACCATATGTATATAGTATCTGTATATAGTTAAAGCCCTTGAATAACCCTCACAACAAAATAAAAAAATAACATTTATTATTTATTTTAATAAAGTGACTAAAATAAATAAAAATAATTATGTAAATAATGTTAACACTAATTTCCATTCTTATCTCTATCTCATTTCATTTTCCCCCTTATCTTTATCTCATTTCAAATTTTGAATTTCAAAATTCTTTTCTTTTCTATTTATATGGCTCCTTCTCCCTTATTTCAATTTGATCAATCCTTGGAGATGAGCCTATTTTTCCGAGAGCTATCTTATCGAAGAAAGTCGCTTAGCCTCTGAGTCGTCTTGTAACAATGAGGCGACACTCGTCGAGGTAATTACTGCATTTGTCCACTCCGTGGTGAGATCCATCGTCCCATTTTTTATTTCTATATTTTCATTAGACAGGTTTAGGATCAAATTTCGTGTTTAATTTCGTTGTAAATTTTTGTCACTTTTAAATCGTACAGCTAAATCAAAGCGAATTATTCTAATCAATTTTCCAATCTGATCCGACATGAATTTTTCATCTAACATTTTTCAATCTCATCACATTCATTTCTATCTCTCACATCCTCCTACCTCCGACAACGCATGGTGGTCGGAGATCCGGATTTAACCATCACCATTCACTGGATCCGCAACCCATTCACACATTTATTTTATTTTTTCACATTTTGAATAATCAGAATCGAGCTGCCGTGCTCGCGTCCTCATTTATTGACGTAGAATAAAAAAATTAATAATATATAGTTTTTTTCTAACATTTGTGTTGTAAGATAAAATAAAAAAATAACTAAAAATAAAAAATACATATATGCAACTTTTTTGACATCTTCTACATGTCAAAAACACAAAAAACAATTGAAAAAAATTTGGGTCAGCACTTTAGCCATCCCCCACGCCGTCAGACCTCATCCTTCCTCGTGTCTCCACATCCTCGCGCTGACAGCCGCCTGGCCAAGCTGCTCCGCTGACATGGGCATTTGTCACCCAGCCTCCTCAACCTCCAGGAGAATGCACCATCGTCGTTCCTCCCTTGAGCGATCACCACTCAACATCGTCATAGAAAGGAGCTTCGCCCCTACGTCAATGCCAACCACCGCTGCATTGCCATCTTATTCACGTTCACGACATCCCAATATGCATCTCCCTCCTTTGCCATCCAGATCTACTCACTTGACACCCATTAAGCCGTATCCAATCCCTTCACCACTTCCGAGCCTGCCGTGCGAAGCGGTGCCGCTATGCCCACCATCGCGCGACCCCTTCATCGTCACTTCCAGCCGCACCATCACGCTGGAATCGTAAAGCCTTCCACCGCATGCTAATCGCCGCCGTCGCTGCCCTTTGGGTGGGAGAGAAGAAAGGGGCGGCACCCCATTTGGTTTTCAGGAAACGAAGGAGAACATAAAAGCCAAGTAGCCCAAATTCTTTTTTGGGCAAATTACAAGAAAGCCCTTCGGATTTTCAAAAATTCCAAACCCGCCCCTACTTCTAGTCTGTCGCATGTGTTGATTGGGTAAATTGCAATTTCTTTCCTATTTTTATTTATTGTTATATTTTAATTCCTGAACATTAAATATTTACATTTCAATCCTACATTTCCAGACTTTGTTTGTGTGCTTTTTATTATTGAAATAAACTTTATTTGTGATAAACAAAATCTATAAAAATAATATTAAGTTCATGTGGTGTGTTTCTTCATTGTATAAATTCTTATTTCATTTTGTTATCATTTATTATCATTAAAAAATAAAAAAACAACATCATTTTCTCTACCTGAAATTCAAATTTTCATAAAAAAATCGAATATTGCTTCAAAAATTCAAAAAAAATAAAGTGGTTTTATTTTTATGCGTTTCATTTCCTACCTAATTTTCGTGCATTAGTTATTTATAAAACCCAAAAAATTGCAAAATACTAAAAATCTTAGAAAAATCATATACAATTGTAGTAAAATAAAAAAATGTGATTTGAGTACCTGTTTGTAAATAATTTCCTCTAGTTTTTAAGAAAAATAATTTCTTCAATTTTGATTTCATTTCAAATTTTTAAATTGTAAAATAATCTTGTGTGCTCATTATTTGCATTTTCTACATTTTTATTCATTTTAAAAATCCTAAAAAAACTTAAAATCTCAAGAAAATTACAAAAAATAGTAAAAAATCATGAAAAATACAAAAATATTTTATTTGAACATTTTCTAGCATTTTTGTCATATTAAAAAAATCTAAAAAAAATTGCATCGTTTTGGTGTATAAAGTTGTTCTGAAAATTATATTTTTGAAAATAAAAAAATTACAAAACTAAAAAATCATTAGAAAATTGAAAATCAGAAAATAAAAAAATAGAAATAAAAATATATATAAAAATTAAAAAATATAAAAATTTCACAAAAACCAAGGTAGTTAGCATTTGAGATTCCCTTTTTTCTTTTAGTTGATTTTTTTCGATTATTTTAATAACCCTCAGGAATTGTAGCCTCCCTGAGTTCGATCTTATTTCTATACAAGTTAAATAAATAGAAATTCTCTTGTTACATTTATTAATTATTTTGTAGCTTGATCTGTGAATAATAATACAATTTTTTTTGAGTGGGGCATTGACTTCGTGGCCCCATTTCCCAATAGTTAAGGATTTGAATACATTCTGCTCGCTATCAATTATGTAAGTTGTTGTATGGAGTCTATCCCATCCCAAGTCGTTGACAGTCGCACGGTCTTCCAGTTTCTGAAAAAAATATCATTTTAAGGTTCAGGATTTCAAAAATTCTAATATTAGATGGGGGTAGCCATTTCATTAGTAGAGAAATGAAGAAACTAGCTCAAGAATACTGCATTGAACATCGTGTTGCTTGTCTGTACCACCCACAATCCAATGGCTTGGTCAAATGTTGAAATTGGGAGATAAAGACAATTCTTCAGAAGCTTGTACATCCTTACAAGAAGAACTGGTCGCAACTACTTGGCTCGATACTTTGGGCCAATCGAACCGTGTACAAGTCACCTTCGGGAATGTATTCCTACAACTTTGTATATGATAAGCCATGCCATCTTCCCGTGAAATCAGTTCAAAAATCATTTATGGGCAACATATGTAATTTGGATTCTTAGAAGGCAGAAAAGAACATAAAGATCGATCTGAATAGAGTCCTTAAATTCTGAGACTATGCATATGAAAACTTGATGTACAAGGAAAAATTCAAAATGTAGCATGACAAGCATATCCACCAAAAGACTTTTGAGTCCGATTAGAAGGTTTGGTTGTTCGATACAAAGTTGAGACTTTTCCTATGGAACTTGAAGAGAAAGTGAACCTGGCCATTTGTAGTGAAGCATGTGCATGACAATGGAAGCATTGTGATATCATAATTGTCAGCTGACACACAACCTTTTGTCATCAACAGATAGCTTCTGAAACTGTTTCTTGACCATGATACATTCATGTCCATGGTTGATTCTATACAGGTTGTCTATGATGAAGAACTTCAGGTCGCAACATCAACAGATTGAAACAAGGCATCCAAAAATATTTTTGATTAATTAATCATTTTCTTATTTTTCTTCTTTTTTTTTCATTCCTTCTTTTCATTTTTAATTCTTTCATTCTATTGAAAAAGTTCACTCATCCCATTCATCGTTGTTATACTTAGGATATGCTTCATCCTACATATAAAGGGGATGAGTGTATATTGGTTTTCATTCTTTGACCCCTCACATGTCTCCTTAACTTTTGATATTTTGCCAATTCTTAAAGATATTTTGCCCTAATTATAGGTGGAAACGTACTAAGCCATTGATTTGTTTATTCCCACCCTCGACCCTCCCTGCTTTGTATACAGTCTGTTATACATAGGATTAATTGATCCCAAGTATGGGGGACGATCAACTTCCTATTATTTATTAAGTCATTGTAGATAGACTCTTCTATACTTAGTACGAGTTATGTCTTCCTTTTCTCTACGATCCATGAGAACAAAGCTTAAGCTAAATATAAAGGTTTGTATATACGTTGTATATACTTTAGCCGTAACTCGTACTTTTGTATTTTCAATAATATGGCTAATTAATAAAAATTAAGACACGCATCAAAATTCTTTGTAATTACGGTTAATAAACTAGTCGAAAATATTTTGAAATTTGTATGAAATTTGTTGGAAATTTTCTTTGAAAAAACTATTGTAAAATTGTTTGAAAATATTTCATGAAATGTTTTCAAACCATTATAAAATGATTTTGCTTGTAAACTTTTCTTTCATTTTTGTGAACAAAATGTTCTGAAAATCTACTTGCAAATGGTTTTAAAAGTGGTTGTAAAATACTTTAAAAAAATTTATATATATTATCTGAAAAATCTTTATAAAATAATTTGCAAATTTTGTAATTATTTGCATAATTATTTGTCAAATTATTTTCAAAATAAAGTTTTCACAAATTTTTATAAAAATCTTTTCAAATGACTTTGAGAACTTTGTACATACTAATAGCAAATAAATATTCTTTACAAACTCTGTATAAAAACCTATAAATAACCACTTACCCAAACCCTGTAAATATCTAATGTAAATTCTTTACCTTAATTCTTGTAATAACAAGACGCACTCATGTATAAATATTTACATGCAGTTATTCGACTAACTTTTTGTTTAAAAAACACTAAAAATTTACAAAACTAAAAACCCATAAAAATTGTAAAATGTTTTCAAATATTGCATAAAAATTTGCAAAATTTTTTTTTAAAATTATATAAAAAGTACAAAAATAAAAAATCGTTCCACAAAAAGATTTTTATATGCATAGCAAAGCATTTACATTTTCAAATAGATATTGACAGTTGAATAAATCTAAAAAAATCCAAAGATTGGAGCTTGGTTGGACCTTAATCCACTTAATCATAGGAACCACAAAGGAATTGGATTTGAGTTGCTTCATGTCTGCTAGACTTAGTACTTTGAGATCACAAGACTTAGTTCAGTTCCGTCTTGACTGCATAAGTAGAATATTTCGGAACACACGCATGACTCCTGTCGGCAGTGACCTAACTTGCACAGATGCACCTAGCACTTTACCCAACTCAGTTGAAGTGGCAGAGGGTCGGATTTGTTGGCATACGACACATGAGAATGGAAACATACAAAGTCACAATTCTGTGGCCATTGTGCCCCAATCTGATTCAGTAGGCATGAGGTCTAATGATAGGAAGTTGTGGTTTGCAATAATGCATCAAAACAGGGATAGTTTACGGTTTCAAAAGGAAAAAGTCCTTATGTAAATGTTGTTGTATATAGAATAAAAAATGCAAACATCAAAAACTCCAAAGAAAATAAAATAAACAGGTAAAAATCAAAGAAAAATCAATTATCGTTGGAGTATGTATGTATTCAATACGCAAGCTTGAGCTTCAAAGTCAAAGATTCATGTGAGCCTATTGCTAGATGACTTGGCTACACTGATTAATCATCCTAGGTTTAGTAGCTACACTGGCTACCATCCATTCTCTTCTCCACCTCCTCTTCTTGAGCCGGTTGTACTTGAACATAGAAGGGAATACCCAGCTTCTCAAGGAAAGAGTCACTGGATTAGAGAATTTGGGTCACCATGTTGGAGAAGCCTGACTTTTACTACTTCAACAGAGAGGAGCTTTATATATCACTGATGCTATACAAAATAGACTCATAGTCATGAGGGAATGCATATGACATCGACTTATTATTACCTGTATTTTGAGGAGACTTAGGAGGAGTTTCGTGATTTTCAGAGATTGTTGTGTTTAAAGTTCGGTCTCCAAGAAGGTTCCAACCAAATTAAAAATCAAAAGGCCTGACTAAGGTCCAAACTTTGATTTTATGAAGACAACTCTAAAAGTTAAACTACACATCTATAGGAATAAGTGTTTGTTAGGGACTAGCAAAGGAAAGTATAGGGGGTGATTAATCTCCATTTCATCACCTTTATTCTTTCATTTTGGCCTTAAATCTTTAGCTAAATGCATGTATATATCATTAATTTGTCAAAATAAACATTGTATAAATTGTACAGTGTACAAAATATTATATACTTAATGTATTAAATTACAAAAAAAAGAATAAAGGAAGAAAAGGAAAAATTGAAATACCATAGGTACTGAATGACGCTAGACCCCGAGACCCGGTCATTATGATGACTTGGTCGACGAGGAATATAGTAGGGGGGATAGGGCAGAAGAATTGTACAGAAAATACATAAAACCCTAGTTTTCAATTCATCAACATTACTTTTTGGAACCTATTTTATTCTAATATATTTAAACATAAAATAATAAAACCCTCTACATGAAAATTGTAGATAAAAATATAAAAAAATACAAAATTGATTTTGCTGTAAATAATGCACAGTGTGCCCGAGACACACAAAATAAAAAGCCTAAGTACAAGCTTTATAGACATGTATCTTCTCCATACTGCATTAAAATTGACTAAACTCACCTTTATTGTATATAACATTAAATAAGCTACCTAATGAAGATGGTTTCATTTAATTTGGAGTCAAGATGCAAAAGTAATGTTTTGGGCCCCATTATGCACTATACATGTATATTATATTCAATATATTTATTATTTATATTTTTCACTTTATTTTTTTGTAAAATTGTATATATTATTTTAAACATATGTACATAGATAAAAAAAATAAATCATTTAAAATACAATAAAATAATTAAGTTTATTATCATACATAGATGAAATATATGCATATATACGTTTAAATAAACATCAATATTTATTTAAGTGTACATAAAAAACCAGAAAAAAGAAATAAAGTACTCAAATGTGTATTTAAATAAGCTAAAAATATATAAAATATATGTGTATAAGAATAAAATAAATAATACAAATTAAAATAGAAATATCAAAATACTAGTAAATTTACTTATAATTATACTTATAAATATTAACTTATAATAAATAGCCCAGAAAAATAAATAAAAATAGGCTTAAATAGTACATTAAATTTTTAAACATTTTTTATGTTTTAATAAAATTTTAATTACTTCATTTTTTATTTGTTATTGAATTTCCAATATTATTCACCAAGGAATTTTTTCGTTGGTCCACGAGGACCAACTAGAAACATGGATCTGTTGACCTCGGATCGACTGACCTGCTTCTCTCTTCCTTGAACCTTGGACTATCAGAGCCCCTGATCTTCTCCTTTTTTTTCTAGCACGAGGCTAACATGATCTTGCTTAGCATTCTACGTGATTTGTGGAGATTGGATCTCCTTGATTCACGTCAAGGCCAGATAGATCTTTGATCTTCATCATCATTTCAAATCTCTTGATCGAATCCATCTCCTTCAATAGTTTATAAAGTTTCCACCGCCACATAAGTTCCCAATTTGATCTCTCTTCTTCTAATCTTATCCCTTCAGGACCTCGACATGCCTTCTTCTTGGTGACAGCAAGGAGCTAACTGGTTCTGCAACGAGGAGGATCAGTGGAGGAGAAGATCCAAAGCACCGTCGAAGTGCCACCCGCTGGTTCTGTTTCACTAGTTTCCCGGCCAAGTCAAGGCCCTACAATTCCATTCCTACGTAATATTTAGGTTCTAGTTTAATCACCGCTCTTTGGTTTTGCCTTTAATTATCGATTTAGCCTTCACTAGAAAACCCCAAACTGACCTGGAGCTTGAGCTCCAGGTCTGACTGTCCCCCACTCGATTTCCACCCCAAATCATTCCCCCTCATATTCTACATCCTTCCCCCCTCGTAGTCAACCCTGATCCTATATGGATAAGGTGAATCGAAGTTCAGTCCATCCCCCTCCCCGGTACTTCAACCATCTCCATCCATTATGCCGCTATCAGCTTCATCCTTCTGTTGATTGAGTATCCCTCACGCCTAGGATTTTTTGGGGCATGTCACCTATCTTATAGTCCCATCTGGAGCATAGAAAAGTACCTAGATCATCTCCAGGTCACCCAAAGCAAGAAGGACCCCTAGATTGTGCTCGAACCTACATGGATCTCATCAGAACCGACCAACATGCACAGAGGAGCACCATGAAGCCATCCCCTCTGTCAGAGCAAGAAATCATAGCCGGATCAAGAAGATATCCCAAGTCGAAGCTCAACGAGCCCATGTTCTTATGTTGTTCTTCCACCACACCAGCTATTCGATCAAGAACATGACCCAACTCTATTCTAGGTCACCCATTCTATTCAAAGTGTTGCGCCACCATCACCGTAGGATCGTCCACGTGCCCGCAAGAGAATGACCCGATCAACAGGTTTTAAGTTGGGTAATTTGCACATAACCCCTCTACTTTTTTTGTATTTATCTAGTTCTATAATATTTTAAATGCGTTCGAAAGTTTAAGGGTAATTACATGTTAGCCCCTAAACCTTTTCAAAATTGCATTTTAGTCTTTTATTAGGTCACCTCACATGGCCCCCTACATGAGTGGTCATTTTGCAAGAAAGCCCTCTAATTTTTATAATTATATTTTAATATTTAAAAACCAAAGTCTAGTTTAAAAAGTTTGGGCATTTCTGTATTTCTCCTTGACTTATTGAATATTACAAATATGACCCCATCAATTTGATTTAATTTTATTTTTACATTTGATTTTCTAAAAATAGCTCATGTGCTCTTTAAAAATTTATAAAAATATATGTAAATGCATGATTGGATGGTTGTTCATGCTATGTGATTTGTTTAATATTTTTAGTGCATTTAATATTTAATAAAAATAAAAAAGACTTATTTTATTCCATGTTTAACTTAAAAAATACAAAAAAATAAAAAAAACTATTTTATAATTTCCAAAAATCTACCTACTTTTGTTATCACATTTTATCACTACAAACCAAAACTCAAAAAAATATCAAAATAAAATAAAAATAAGAAACCCTTACTAAACCTACTAAATGACAAAATATTTTTAAACAGCTGAAAAAATAGTTTTTGTCACATATTTTATATATACTTATTACTATATATTAGAATTTGTATTTAGAAAACTTGGACCCATTTTCTATTTTTAATTCTCAAAACAATTTGGGTTCCCTTTTTTGCCATATTTCTAATTTTAAAAATACAAAAAATTAGCCAAAATTCTTAAGAAAATAAAAAATAAATAAGAATATTTTCAAAATACAAAAATATTTTATTTTGTGGTTTTTGATTATATATAGCTATTTTTCTGCTTAAAATACCGTATATAGCATATATATACATACACATTATTATACATACTTATTAATTATTATAATAACCTATTTATTTTAAAATCATTTAAAAAATAAAAATGATTGTTTTTTTATTTATATTTTATGAGTTATATATATACATATATATATCTTTATGTTATACATATTATATTACATTATATATATACTTAATATACACTTGTTTTATATTAAAAAGAAAAAATTAAAAATCATAAAACTAAAATTGTTATAAAACTAAAATATTAAAATATGAAAAAAATGAAAATACAAAAGACATTGAGTAGATAGTGTGCATATTTATACATACATGCACCTATATAATTTAGAGATAAATAATATTGATACACCCCTTGTTCCCAAAGTTTGACTCCCTACCATACTTGTCCACTATATATACTTGTTTGTAGGGCTTTATAGTAAATTTTGATCCGCATACTCCTTAATTTGCATTGATGAATTATTTCCTTCTAGGGCTTAATTGTTGATATATTGAGCTTTCATGTGCGGTCACCTCGATGACTGTGCCATCACCTTGTGAGTGCACATGACCGCCTCTAAATGTCAGGTATTTCAACGATGATGTTCTAAACTTGTATAGAACATCTGACCTGGTCTGAAGTACTGAAAATAGGACATGCCTTCACGGGTGTATCTGTCTCATCATCTTACGTCCGAGTACCTCAATTTTTAGGAAAGTATTAGTTTCTCCTATCAGCTTCCTCTCTTATTTTTGGCTAAGTATCCCCCAAGAATGATTACAAGGACCTAAAAAAGTGCACATAACAAGGTATAAAGGATAAGGAAAGTATGGGATACTTTTCTGGTAATACTCACTATCTTATAGGGATAGCCCACTAAGGACTTGCTAAAAGATTTGCCTGTAAAACAAAATAAAATTGGAAATAAAAAATAGCTGAACTCTTACATCTTCACATTGTGTGACTTGGTGAACCCAATTTTGTTTGGTATGTGTTTGAATTAGAATTTTGGTCGAAGATCCAGTCCTGAGCACTTGCACCATTTTTCATTTTATCTATTTTTATTTCTTCTTGCCCTGCTCATTTTAGCCTCCCACTAGTTTCCTCTCCATTTCATCTATTGTTCATTACCATTTTGCCTTCCTCATCTATTCCGCTTTATCGAAGATGTCATCTCATGGATGGTTTAGTCGGGACCCTGCCAACACCCACATTGATTCCATGATTTTGACATCATCGATAATTCTAGTCAATTTTCGAGAAACTTGTTTCTCTAGACTCCTTGAAATCTTCCTCTATTCAAATAAACCAAGATCACTCTTGTCTTGTCGTTTGCCCTCATGGGTGGAGATCAATTTCAGTTCATATCAAATTCTCCAGTTCATATAAGATGCCCCATTCACATACATATGGAATTGACCCTAATTCCAGATCACATATTCCACCTGGTGCCACAATTTACTAGACTGATTGTGGTACATTTCCAAATGCAGATCAAGAAATGACACTGGATCCTATTTAGAATAATTCCTCTGAGTCTGAATCAGAGATGGCTCCTCAGGGAAAAGGGAAGGGACCAAACTAGTCAGATTAAGAATAGCCATATCATAACACCATGAATGCCTAGTTGCTCGCTTCTGTTCTGTCTATCCAACAGCTGCTGGTAGATTAGGCACTTGCCTAGGTTGCCTTCAAAGAGATGTTATATGACCTGAGGGGAGAGAGAGAGAGAGAGAAAAGGAGCCGGAAGAGGATGTGATGATGAAGAAGATGGACACTATAGCGGGGCTGCCGATGAGCCAAAGACAGAGTCTTCCAATCCTACTCTCAAAGAAACTTATAATCCTAGCGTAGGACTGATGATAGAGTGGATATAGATGCATGTAGTCCACGGACATTTTAAATTGAAGCCCCGGTTGTTGACTCTTCTTCTCTCTTTCCATGGGAATACTAATGAAGAGCCTTACATCCATCTTCAACAATTCTCTCGCATCTGTCGCACCACTCACTTACTTAACATCCCATTAGGTGTAGTCAATATGACTGAATTCCCCTTCAACCTCTAGGACAAGACTCTTTATTGGATAAACCATCTAGGAAAGGTCATGACAACCTGGGAGGAACTTAAATCTACGTTCCTCCAGATATACTATCCTTTGGGTCATCTCAGCTAAATGTGATTAAGGAGTAGTAACTTCTCCAAAGGACCTCACAACTCCATCCATGAAGCCTAGGGGAGATTCAGATATCTACAGGAGAAGTATCTCCACCATGACATTCCTCGGACTAGTATGGTCCAACACTTCATTGGGGGCCTCATTCTAGAAAATCAAAGGCTAGTGTATGTCGTGTGTGGTGGCTCTCACTTCAATAAGGACGAAGATATTGTCTGACAGATTTTTGAGGAAATGGATGAAGGAGAGGCTGCCATGTCTTCATCCCAATCTCATCAAGACAACCCCAAATCTACCACAAGCTTGCCAATATGGTGTCATCCAGTGAAGTTGACAGGGATGATAGTTCCAACCTCAATATCGAAGGGATCCACCTGTACAAAGTGGGCATAATTGAGAAGCGATCACAAGATCTCGAGAAGTTATCTGTAATCAAGCAAAGGACCCAGTATTTGGACAAGTTGGATAAGATTTCCAAGCAGTTGGAGTTGTTAGTCAGTTCCATCAACATCGTCCAGTCTACGAGCCTGACCATCACAACTCTTGTTTAGAAGATGGAGCAACCATCTCCACATTAGCCTCACCCGAGATCAAGTAAGCCTCACGTCCATCATATATTATGTGCATGCATCTGGCCCGTCATAGCATATTGTTCTTTAACATTCCAAGCTCAAAGCCCCATCTTATGTCGATCCATATTTCCCTCCAACACCCTATATCCAAGAGGTGAACAACATTTGGAACAATGATGACCAAATTGCCCACTAGTCGGACAATAGCAGGGCCAATCTTCTATACTTAGTCTGTATAAAAACCCCTTTGGTGGGTGGTTTGTTCAGAGCCATTAGCCTCTACAGCACTAGTCTCTGCAATATTAGAACAACTAGAGACAGAATCAGTCCTACCAACAACCTACTTAGCTCCAGTATCAACTAAATCACAATTACACAATTGCCTCTCGAAATCAGTATCCTCCTCCTCTTCAATTTCATTAGTAGCAACTCCCTCCTCACCATAATTGCCAGTTTTCCCAGCCTCCACAATACACTCTCAATGTGGTCAACACTCTGAATCATCTGAGACAACTACTATGAACTCAACCATGTACTGCTTGGCCTGGCTCGTCAAAGTCCTAGCAGAGATGTCCCAAAAGCTTAGGGACTTCACTGCCACTAAAACTCCAATTCTCGTGCAGGTTGAGGTGAACCCTAATAGTTTGAAAAGTATAAAGTAGGTAGTTCATGATATCCAATCAAGTCCCACAGAGTCATATATTTCATATTATGTTTTATCTCATGTAGAAACTCTTAGGAGTAGCAGGACATTGCAACTGTCTACATACGCCAAGGGGAAGAATAAAGCAACTTCTAGTGAGTCATATTCTCATCAGTCAGTCAAACAACGTAGCCACATGAGGAAAAAGATGATGGAGGAGCAGGATCAGCACTAGACATCTACCACTACTAAGAGGAAAAATGCTTAAAAAATAGTAAAATTAAAATTTCTAAAAAGAAAAGAAGAGCCAAAGCCTTAATGGACCAACGTTGGAGCAGACAACACCAACAACCGTTCCAGCTTAGTCCGACGAAGATGAAGCTCATGTGGATAGATTTTTGCGTGTTCTACATGGTGGCCCATCTTCTGGATAGCAGTATGTATATAATTTTGTAATTTAGAACAATGTATTTTCTTTTGTGAATATTTTGTTTCCATATGTAATGAAAAACATCAAAAAAATAGAAATTTGAAAAATGCATTGTCCAACCCTAGCATTGTTAAAATCATTGAAAATCTTGTTTTGCAAATGCCATTGATGAAGGCCATGGAATACATTCCAGTTGTTAAGAAAGGATTGAAAGAAGCATGCACATTGAAGCATCAAAATCGTAAAAACAGATACAGCAGAGGAGAAAATCACATCTTAACCATGGCCACAGTGAATGCTATAGGTGATCTCCAACAAAAGAAGAAGGACAAGGTAGCAAAATTAATCAGGAATGAGATATTTGACCAGACATTCGAGCGAACTCTACTTTATAGCAGGTCTTCAGTTAACCTCATGACCTCATCACTTCTATAAGAATTCAAGCTCGGACCGCTTAAACCCACTCATATGATTCTATAATTTGCAGATAGATCTATTAAGCAACCTAGAGGTCCGTTGTAGGACATTATTGTAATTATGCAAGACAAGTGATATCTAGCTAACACTATAAAACCTAGACATGGACTCTCTTGTATTGTTATTACAGACTTCCGTCATTCTTGGTTGACCATTCCTTCGTACTATCGAAGTGATCGTCGACTACAAGTCTGGAAAGATCACATTTTGCTCCTACAGTGACAAAGACACCATGGACATGATAACCGAGCAGAAAGCTACAACCAATGCAGGGAGGCCAAAACAAATAGACGACCATTATAGTGTTGACATCAGTGATAAACAAACTTCTTTAAATGACATTTTTACACAGGAAATCCTCTCTTCAGAAGAGGATATGGAAAGCACAATCGATCCATGCTCCATTGTCGATTGGGAGACCGATTCAATCACTTATCAAAATGTTTGAAGGAGATTCATTCCATACCGAACAAGAAGAATTCATTACAAACATGTTCAACACATTTGTATTAGAGCTAGCAGTGATAGAGGTGGACTACACCTCATTGAAGCTAGTAGATTAGTTATCTATCAGCATAGTATCTGAAGTATTTATGGAGCAGATTCCATCATTACCTGAACTCAAACAGCTCCTGGCAGGTCTAAAGTATGCATTCCGTGCGAGTGAAGAGAATATGTATCCGATCATTATCAGCAACATGCTTACCCGAAATCAAGACTCTCAACTCCTCGAGGTTCTAGAAAAATTGCAAGGCACTTGTTTGGAAGTATCTGATCTCTGAGGGATAAGTTCGGCTTTGTGTTCACATCATATATATCTAAAAGATGAGTGCAAACCGTCTAGGTAATTTCAAATAAGATTGAACCCCAATCTTTGAGACGTGGTAACGAAGGAAATAACTAAGTGGTGTGAAGCAAGTTTTATTTATCTCATCTATGACTCTAAATGGGTGAGCACTTGCATATTGTTCCAAAGAAATTAGGGCTCACTATTGTGAAGAATGACTAATTTGAGGAGATATCTACCCGAGTATCGACAACTTGGCGGGTGTGTGTTGACTACCGCCACCTCAATGTGGAAACTAATAAGGATAATTTCCCTCTTCCATTTATTCATCAAGTTCTTGAGAGATTAGCTGGGAAAGAATTATTCTACTTCCTCAATGGGTACATGGGTTACAACCATGTGGTGATCGCCCTAATCACCAAGCGAAGACAACATTTACCCACCAGTTTGGCACTTATGCCTTTCATAGAATGCCTTTTGGATTGTGCATTGGTCGTGTCACATTCCAAAGATGCATGCTTGCAGTTTTTGCTAATAGGGTTGGGAGTTTTCTCAAAGTTTTCATGGATGATTTATCAGTCTACGGTGACAGTTTCGACTCTTGACTTCAGAACTGAGATTGAGTACTACAGAAAATTTGTGAAGTGAATTTGGTTATATTAAGGAAAAAGAGTCACTTATTGGTCACAAAATGAATAGTGTTGGGTCATGTCCTTTCCAAGCAAGGCATGGAAGTCGACTCGACGAAGGTGGGTGTTATTTCCATACTTGTTCTAAATCGAAATGTGACAAATATGAGGTCATTTCTAGGGAACGTCGTAATATATACAAGATTAATTAGTGACTTCAGGAGACTTGGCTAACCTATGAGAGGGCTTCTTTGCAAAGAGACCAAGTTTATTATCGATCAAAAGTTTCTCCCATCATTCTATCAGTTGAAGAGCTCATCACTCAGGCTCTAGTCCTACGGCCACCTGATTGGTCTATATCATTTGAGATCATGATGGATGCATATGAAGTTAGGGTTATTTTGGGACAAAGCATAGATAAGTTACCCTATGCCATCCACTAAACCAATAAAACATTAGATGAATCACAAAGAAATTATATAGTTATGGGGAAAGAATTGTTGGAAGTATTCTTTGCATTAGAGAAGTTCATATCTCATCTTCTAGGATCAAATTTATTGTTTTCATTAACCACTCTACTATCAGATACCTACAATAGAAGAAGTAAGCCAAATCACATCTACTCAGATGGATCCTTCTCCTCCAGGAGTATAACATAGAAATCAAAGACACATATGGAGCTCAGAGTGTGATAGCATATCATCTGTCAATAATTGAATGCCAAGATATTCAACTGAGAAATACATAAACCATAGAGACCTTCCTTGATGAATCTATCCTCGGCATTGGGTCTCTTCTGTAGTTTGCCTATATTGTGAACTACCATGTCTTTGAGGTAGTTCTGCAAGATTGGACGAGAATCAAGGACAAATTCATTGCCTATGTTCATTTCTACCAGTGGTTAGATCCATACTTATTCAGGTAAGGAGCATTTAGCTTTTGGCATTAGTGTATTCCTCAAGATATGTACACAAGTTTCCTCACGAACTACCATAGGCTCAAATCTAGTGGACACCATTCTGGAAGCAAAACGTCAGCAAAAAATCTGCAGTGTGTCCTCTCATGGGCCACATTATTCAAGAATGAAAATGAATAGGTGATAGCTTACATTATTTGTCAAAAAATGGGAAAACCCTTGGGTGTTAAAGATTCTATGTCCTTGAAATTTATCTAATGTGTTCGATGCATGGGGTATTAATTTCATGGGTCAATTTCCTAATAGTAAGGGATACGAATACATCATGCTTGTCGTGGACTATGTGTGTCATTGGGTTTAAGTTATCCCTACTCGAGCCATAAATAGCAGAACAATATGTCTATTACGGAAAGACAACATCATTTCACAGTTCAGAATAATGAAAATTTTTATATCAGATGGGGGTAGACACTTCATTAATAAAGAGGTTAAGAAATTAACGAAGGAGTACATCATCGATCACCGAGTCACATCTCCTTATCATCCTCAGTCAAACGGCCCACTGTATTATCCAACAGAGAAATCAAGAGGATTTTACAGAAACTTCTAAGGTCGAATAGAAAGAACTAGTCACAACTTCTGGATTCAGTTTGCTGGGCATACAGAACCACCCACAAGTGTCCCTGGGCATGTCTCCATACTATCTTGTCTCTGGAAAACCTTGCCATCTGTCTATGGAGCTCATTCATAAATCACTTTGGACAGTTGATGAATCTCCATTTCATCACCTTTATTCTTTTATTTTGGCCTTTAAACCCTAGCTAATTGCATATATATATCATTATTTTGCATGAGTTAACATCATTATTTATTGTATAAATATTGGAAAAAATACATTGTTTAAAGCCAAAATAAGAGAATAAAGAAAAGAAAAGGAAATAAAATATCAAAGGTATTTTATGACCCTAAACCTCGAGAACTAGGAATCACGATGACTGGATCGACAAGGAATAAAGTAGAGGGAAATAAGGGTCAAAAATACCATAAAAAACATAATTTTTATTCTTCAATAATCTATTTTTAGGAACTATATTATTCATTATTATTTAATTCTTGAATCAATAAGATTTGTACATGAAATTGTAGATAAAAATATATAAAAAAATACAAAATTTACTTTAAACAAAAAGAATACAAATTGTACATTCTACACTCAAAATAAAAAGCCAAAACCCAAACTTCCCAGACCCATATCTTCTCCATATGAACCTCAGAATGCATAAAAATTAACTTTAATTATATATAACTTTTATTAGCTATTTAATGAAAGTGGTTTTATTAAATTTGGAGTTAAGATGAAAATGTTAGGTTTTGAACCCCTATTGTACTATATACATGAATAAAATATTCATTTTATTAATTCTTGAAAATTTTCATTATTTTATATTTTTAAAATTTTGTAAATATTCTTTATAATATACGTACATATATAGAATACTATAAAATCATAATGAACACAATAAAACAAAATAATATACAAAATACATAGATGAATACACTATACTCATACCTATATAATTATGAACCATATTTATTTAAGCGTACGAAATACACCAAAAATATAATAAAAATATATATTCAATTCTATTTAAATACGTTATAAATATATAAATTAAGTGTATAAAATAATAAAATTTAATTACAAAATAAAAATAAAATACCTAGTATATTGGCAAATATACTAATAAATATACCTCTAAAAAGCAACTCATAATAAATAAAGTCATAATAATAAAAAAATCGCATTTAAATACTACATAAAATAATAAATATTTTTAATATTTTAACCAAGAGTTAAATAAATTAATTTCTATTTTATTTTGAATTATTTTCTATTTTTATGTCTAGTTTGTCTTTTTACAAGTGACGTGGCCCCATCAGGGCTTGTCCCCCATTGACTTGGGTCAACTCCTCTGACCCAAGTCATAGGTTGTCAAAATCTCATTTGACACCCCTTCTTCCTCGATTTTTGTCACTTGATGCTTTCATTTTTTGGAGAAATTCCTTCACGATATATGTTCCTCGATTCAAATTCGTTCACGCGCCATTGAATCATCGATCTGAGGACCTCTTCCTCGATCTTCTCAGGCCTGTAAAAAGTCTCACATCCGCCTCCCAACTTTCCTTGATCCCTCTTCCACCATCAAACTAACAAAATCTCTGATCGAGAACCATAGTGACAGCATGTGTCTCCCAGGAATTTCAGGAGCTTGGCTTGTGTCAAATCGAAGCTGATACGAAGCTCTGCCACCTCCTCTACCCAATGTTTTGTTGTAGGTGACCCAGGTATGGTAAGCTTCTTATTTCTTCATTTTTTCTATTTTTTGGCATAGCGGTAGTGTATGCTAAGTTTTTTTTCGCTTTATTTTTTGTTAAATCAAAAATTTGAGTTCGACGGAGCTTCTACTCCGTCGCTTGTTTCCGACAACGTCAGCCATCCTCCACCACTCCGATCATCTCTGTCATATCCCTCATCCTCAATCTACGTCCCATGCACCTTCATCCACCTAGATCTTGCACAGATCTAATGATCTGTTCCTCCCTATCTGTCGTTTGGCAGAGGACGCCGTCCACATTCATTTCTGCATCTCCAACCTAGTTAGACCCCCCAGATCCACCATTTTTGCGTAACTAAGCTTCTTGCAGGATCTAGAGGGACAAAGGACCCCTCTTAGGTCGATTTTGATGAGGACCAAGGTATATGAACCTCCTTGTTTCTTCAACCTCGCCAACTTTCGTTGGATGTTTAAGTGCCCATCTCAAGCATACTGCAGCTCCGGGGAACTTCCAGCCACATTTTGAGACCTTTAGAAAACCCCCAAGTGGCCAGAGTCGACTGCCAACACGAATCGAAGCTTGGACTATAGGGAGTTCTTCAAGGTGAGCTCCATGTCGTCCCATCAAGAGCCAAATACCAGATTGAACAAGAGACATCGGATTATGGAGAGTAGGTACCGTTGATCTCCTCTTGGGGATCTAATCCAAGGCGTCCATCATTTGAAGCGTCATCAGTCTTCCACGTCTTGACATGTGGATAACTGAAGATCTAGAGCCGTCGATCGTGCACGTAGAGGGTATTTTGTGCATAGACCCTCCTATTTTTTGGATTTCATTTTCATTCTACAAACATTTGTCCATGGTGTAAATATTTATGTTATATTTGTTCTTTAGCCCTTATGCTTTCTTTATTTGCATTTAGGTCTAATCCACGTCATCTCACAAGCATGTGCATATGAGGGGAGTGGGTATTTCGCACCTAAGCCCATGGGTTTTTGTATTGCATTTTAGTCTAGATTTTTGAATTAATAGTGCAATATTTTATGGAAATACTACATTACACCCACTAACTTTGTATTAATTGCATAAATACCCCTCTAGGTATTGTTTATTGGAATTTTTTGGAACTGCCCCAAAGTTTTCTATGGTGTTCGGTTAGGGACTTAAAACTTTAAATATTTACTTAAATACACATGTTAGTTTGTATTTTCTGTTTGTAGATTATTTTTGTTAAAAATAGCTCCAAGCATCTAAAAATTTGTGGGAAATTACTAAAATACCTTGCATATAAATATATGACAAATATTTTTGATTAGGTACCTTATAGTTATTGAGTTATTTGTCCTGTTTGCATTTTAAAATACAAAAAATATTATAAAAATATTTTGAATAATTACAAAAAAATATTTTCTTTATTATTATATTTTAGCCCAAAGACAAAAAATCACTAAAAATAGAAAAAGAAAATCATTAAAAAAATAAAAACTCCAAAATCCTTATAAAAATTTAAAAAATCATTTAAAAACCAAAAATATTTTTTCTATCTCTTAAATTGTTTACATATTATTAGTTAAAAATGGTGTTGGAAAATTTTAACTTTATTTTATATTTTTAAACTCCAAAATTATTCGACCTATTTATTTAATCTTTATTTTGGAATATTTTCGACTTTAAATTGCCTAAAAATTAGCAAAAATACCTAATAGTAAAAAAAGTAGAAAAATATAAAAAAGACAAAAATATGTTATTATGTATTTTTTGGTTATTTTTAGTTGTAGTTATAATTGTGATTCCTTATTTTACATATATATATATCTACATGGTTATATAAATAGATAAATTATTTACTAAAAAGAAAAAGAAATTATATATTATAAATTTTAAAAAGAAATAAAATTTATATAAATTAAAGTCTAAAAAATTGTAAAACAACCAAAAAAGTACACAATTGATGACCCACAAAAATTCAAAATTCCCAAAAATGCCTAAAATCATTTATTTTCTTCTTGTAGCCAATTTTTATTTGTATATCCTCCATTCTTTCCTATGTTCGACCCCTACTATACAATTTATTGTAGGGTATAATATATTTTGATTCACACTGCTTGCATTGCTTTTCTATACATTATATGGGTTAATTGTTGATCAAATGCAGTTATTGGGAGATCATCACAATGACTGAGTCCTCGCCTTGTGAGGAACATTTTAGATCCCTTGATTTTCTCATTCGTCAAATAGTGACGTTGTCGAGGAGCAATGCGTAGGAAAGAACTTTGGGTCATTTTCCTTTCATTATTTTTCTTCTTTAATTTTTCTCTTACATTTGATATTATTGTTTTTTATGCTAATAGCTATCTCTTCTATTTTTCTTATGAGGGACTTCGAGATGACGGCGACTGCTTAGGTAGTTGAGGCACTCAATTTGAGAAGACTTGGTCCTTCTACCTGTGGACCAACAGGAGAGAGCAAGAGAGAGGAATTAGAAAAGATTTTTCTTTTATTTGTGAGAGTAAATTTATTAATTTGTAATAATAATGGAACTTGGACTCTTGAACATTCAGGCCCAATTTCCAAGTATTTGTTCACTTGAGGGCTTACTAGATTTTTCGTGATTTCCACCGCCTTTATTTTCTGTGTTTCCCGTGTTTTGAGTTTCCAACCGTTGTTTTATTTGTTTTTTTAATTTAGCTCTTAGATCTAGATATGCTTGCTCGAAAGCTAGGTTCATATCCCCAAGGCAATTCACGTTCCTATAGATTGCATTACGATTGGACTTAGCTCAAAAGTAATTATTAAATCTTAGATTGATCATCAAGCGTTGAGAGAGGCACCATACAATACTTGTAGGACCCATTGTGGGGGGCACCGAGGATGTCTACAAGACCGAACTTTGGATGATCATTCTAGGGTTTGACATTTAGTTTTTCATGCTAATAGCACTTCCTATTCTTAGGTCGATTTCATCATTGAATTATCATGTAGACTAGGTTTTAAATTTTCTGCCTTGCATCCAACTTGGAGAGAGTTGGGAATCACTATGAGTCTTCTATATGAGCATTCATCATCGTTTTCTGACTTGCATTACATTTCTACCTTCTCCCTCTGATCTGGACAACCTAGTCAAAGAGATAAACCAACAAAAAACGTTAGTCTCTTGTATTTAATCTACTCAATGAAAGTGACAACACAAATAAATTAAAAAAAGGACTCATAAAAATACTTGACCTAGATAAAATGGATTAATTGGATTCCTTGCATTGGGAGAGCAATGCCCTCATTGTTTTTAGGTACTATTGAGGGAGGGAGGTGTCCTTCCCAAGTAAGAGAGTGTTAAGAGACAAAAACCCATCCTGGATGCTGCCTTGTTGTATGCCTGGATTTCCGAAGTATCGGTGATGCTATCGTACGTGGTGGAGTAGGACTTGGTCATCGATGGTGGTTCTCGTTTGTGTAGAACACTAGCCATTTTTGAAGTATTTTATCTTAGGCCACACCATCAGGTGGTGTCTGTCTCATCGTCTCGTGTCCTAGTAGGCTCTTGACCGCTCACGGGTGATTCTGTTGCTAACTTGACCCAAAGTATTGGCTTCACCACTATCGGCTTCCTTACTCTTATTCTTTGGCTAAGTAGGAAATCCAGGTCCAAGCACAAGGACTTAAAAAAGTACAGGATACATGTAACAAAGGAGGATAAGTACATGATACTTTTCCAGTAGTACTCTCGCTCCAATAGGATTAGCGCTTAAGGAATCATGCAAAAATATTTGCTTGAAAATCAATCTAAAACTGAAAAGATAATTGTCGAACCATCACGGCTTCATAGTTCGAGTTGGTGAATCCATTGTATTGTGGTCTGATTGATTAGGTTTGTTAAGAACAAGATCAAAAACATTGCACCTTTACGCCATTTTGACGCATTTTCTCTTTCTCACATTCCTCTCCAAATAAACCGGGATTACTCTTGTCCCAAAACACCTTGTGGATGGATGTCGATTTCAGTCAATATCATGTGCTCCATTCATAACCATCTGGGATTGACCTTAATCCCAGACTTATCATTGCATTTGGTTCTCAGATAGAGACCGGTCAGGGCTTATTCAACCGTGAGATCAAGAATATGATTTAGAGCCAGAGTTATAGGCAGATCAGAAATGGCTCCTACATGAAGATGAATGGGACCGCATCCCCAACCAATAAAGCAACCACAAGGGGAAGGGAAGTATACCACGTAGAATGACGTCAATAGCAAGCACCTCGCTTTGATTCAAACAATTCAGTAGTAGCTAACGAATCAAGAATTGGCCAAGGTCATCTTTCAAGAAATGTTTAATGATTTCAGGAGGAAGATTGATGAGAGAGAAGCCAGGAGAGAGAATGAATTTCATAGAGAAGATGAGATGAAAAGGGAGGATGAAGAAGATAGCTATTCTGTAGGTAGACCCTCATGGAGGAGAAGAGACAAGACCACCGCCACTAAAGCACGCGCTAAAGCAAACTTACAACCCTAAGGCATGCCATGTCACCGACTGGATTCAAATTCCACCCATCCATGCCCATTTTGAGTTAAAGCTGTAATTTTTATCTCCACTGCCGTCTTTCCATGGGAATACAACAAAAGAACCATACATCCACCTACAACAATTTGGTCGCATCTGTGCAACAACTCCTTACCCCAACATTCCTCTAAGCGTGGTCAAGATGATTGTCTTCCCATTCAGCCTCCAAGACAAGGCCCTTTTATTGGGTGAATCATTTGGGGAAGGTGGTCACAGCATGGGAGTTGAAATCTGCATTCCTTCACAAGTTCTATCCTCTCGGTAGCTTGAATCAGATGCTATCCCACATCTCTAGCTTCATCCAGTAGCCCCAAGAGATAATTCATGAAGCATGGGAAAAATTAAAAGATTTGCAGGAGAAGTGTCCCCACCATGAAATTCCAATGACCACTTTAGTTCAGCATTTTTTCGGTGGGCTGACACTTGAGAGTCAAAGTTTGGTTGATGTCACCTATGCCGGCTCGCACTTTAACAAATACGGGGATGTTGTACGTGATGTTTTTTAAGAGATGGTCAAAGGAGAGGCTGCATAATCCTCATCCATTGCTCACATGAAGGTACCTACAACCAAACCCAAGCCTGTCAGTATGGCAGCCCATGCAGAATACAAGGATGAGATCTCCTACCCGAGCATCATAAAGAGACACTTGTCCAAATTAGATATCATTGAGAAGAAGTCGCAAGACATAAAAATGCTCGCAGTGATTAAGAAGAGAACCTAGGGTTTGGACAAGCTTGACCAGATTGCCAAATAACCGGATCTTCTTGTCAAGGCCATCAGTACCTGCAACTCGGTGTCTGCTATAGCCAAGACTCCTGCTAAGCAGAACAAGCACACACTAACACAACCTCCTCAGTCGGGTCCTCCACCATCTCAACCCATTCAGCATGTATACTACGTGCATGCCCCTGAGTAGCATACACCCCAGCCACAGAACCATATTATCCTATATGAGCCAGAGCCCCAGCCACTGTACCAAGAACAAGTCAGTCTACCTTGCCAATAATTGAAGAAATCAATGGTGTGTGGGATAATGAACAATAGCTAATCGGTCCTCAGGGACAATCCCGAGGTTAGAACTCGGCCAACCAGCCATACCACCAGCAATAGCAGGGGGAGGAACTTCCAACCCTACTAATCATAATACCAGTAGCCTCGGCAACATGGCAACAATTGGAGGCAGGGATACCAACAATCCGGCTACCGGAAATCATAGTATTACCAGCAGGAAGCTGCTCTTTACCAGAATTCATACCCCTCTCAGTAAAACCAGTGGTACTCTTCATGTCCCCCTCCTCAAAACTTTTCTCAAGGATACCACCAGTAGTCTCCCTAGCATTACCAGAGCCAGGGGCCTCAGCAGGGTGAATCTTTTGAGGTTGCGTCAGTAAACCCATCTCTTGCTTGCTTGGAGCAATTAGAAATATGATTGAAACGAGCAAAAAGATTGGTGATCTAGTGGTTCCCAAAACCATCATTCCAGCCCAGTTCAAGACCAATCCAAATAATTTTCGATGCAATGAGTAGGTAGCTAGCGGTGTTCTACCCGGTTCAGATGAAAATAACTTGTTTATCTCTATCGTTGTTACTCTCAAGAGCGGTAGAACACTTTGCCCATTAGCAAAGGTGAAGGGAAAGCATATTGCATTTGATGATGAGTCATTAGCCCAACCAGCAGTTGGAGCCAAAAAAATTTTGGAGGAGCACAATCTGCAGAAAAAGAATAAAAAATGAAGAAAACACAACAGCACAAAAAGATAGCAAGAACACCATACCTGATGGAGTTCAGCCATCATTAAGGGCGTCCGCACATGTAGCAGATACAAATCCAGCAAACGTAGCCGAGCATGCACTTTTTGGTCCACCACTTGTAGATGATTTTACACATTTTTGTCATATACCTGTACACAATGATATGGATAAAATTCTGAATAAAAAAGTTTTCTATACTGTACATATTCCATTTCCCTAAGTAATGTACAAGACCAAAAAACTAAAAATATGACAAACTCTTTATTTGGTCCTTCAATTTTGGAAATCATTCAGAACTTGATCTTAAATATGTCACTATTGAAAGTCTTAGAGTACATGCCAGTAGTAAAGAAAGGACTTAAAGAGGCATGTACAACAAGGCGTTGATCTCGTCCCCACAATTCCAGAAGCCAGAGTGAAAAGAATGAGAAACATGTCCATACCATGGCAACTATCAATGCCATTAGCAATATCCCAGATAAGAAGAAAGACAAGGGAGCACCACTTATCTGGTGCAACATGTTCAATTAGGAGTTCGAGCAAACACTGCTCGATAGTGGGTCTTCTGTCAATCTTATGCCAACTTCACTACTCACAGAATCCAGGACAGTACTACTTAAACCCACCAAGATGATTCTGCAGTTTGCAAACAAATCAGTCAAGCAACCTAGGGACATGTTGGAGGGCGTGATCATCACGGTCTAGGTATTCCAATTCCTTGTTGAATTTGTTGTGCTAGATAGGGATGTGTCCACACCTTCGCTCTACACCCCCCATCATCCTTGGCCGGTCATTCATCCGAACAATCGAGGTAGTAGTGAACTACGACATTGGAGAGATTGCATTCAGCTCCAGCAACCACAAAGTGCAGATAGAGACCATACCTTAGCCAAAACTAGTAGAGATTATATCTGTAAAGAGTGTTCTTGCACCTAACTGCCATGAAGACTGCAACTTTCTTGTAGAGATTTGAGATTCAAATCTATTCATGGACGACATTGAGGTCCTCGAATTCCTTTTAACTGAGGAAGAAGTGGATAAAGAAGTTGAATTCCACTCTGTCAATGATGTTGTAATCTTTGTTTATTCACTTGATGAATTTTGTGTGGGCCCCATGAGTCGTGAAGACCAAGATCAGATTATTGAGGATTCTACAATCATGAAGACATCATTGAGAAATTTTGTGAATTATTGCATGAAGAAGCATAATTGAAAAAGGTGGACAATGAACTGATTAAAAAGCCAATACCTACAGTGATCACTAAAGTTACCACTGAAGTAGCTCCCACTCCTCCAGAGCACAAACCTCTACCCTCCAACATGATGTACGCCTTCCTTGCAAGAGAACCGAACATGTATTTCGTCATAATAAATGCTCATCAGTTTGAAGATCAAGAATCTCATTTGATGGAGGTTCTTAAATGAAATCGTGAAGTGATAGGCTTGAAGATATCGGATCTCCACAGGATCAATTCATCCCTATGCTCGCATCACATCTACCTCAAATATGACATCAGACCTTCGTGCGAATTCCATAGGAGACTTAATCCAAACCCCTGGGATGTTGTCAAGAAAGAAATTTTGAAATAGCGTAATGTGGGATTTTTTATCCCATCTCTGACAGTAAGTGGGTGAGTCCTGTAATGTAGTGCCAAAGAAGATCGGGATCGCCATTGTCACCAAAGAAAAAGTATAGGAGATTTTAACTACAATGTTGACCTTGTGGTGAGTCTGTATGAATTATAGATGTCTGAACCTCGCCACAAAGAAGGACTACTTTCCACTGCTTGTCATTAACCAGATTCTCGAGAGGCTGGCCGCGAAGGAATATTTCTGCTTCTTGGACGGCTATTCTGGATATAACCAAGTCTTAATCGCTCCTGAAAACCAAGAAAAGACTATGTTCACATGTCCATTTGGGAAATACACTTTCCGACGGATGCCATTTAGTCTATACAACACCCCTGCTACATTCCAGTGATGTATGATAGCTATATTTGCTGACATGGTAGGTAGTTTTTCGGAGGTGTTCATGGACTATTTCTCGGTCTACAAAGATTCATTCGATCAATGCGTTGACTATTTAGTCTTAGTCCTATTAAGGTGTTGTAAAGTGAACCTATCGCTCTTATGGAAGAAGAGCAATTTCTTGGTGATAGTGGGGATCGTGCTAGGTCACATTGTATCAAAACGTTGCATGTAAGTTGACCCATCCATGGTGGAGGTAATTTCAAAACTTGAGCAACCTACCAATCTCATAGAATTTCGGTCTTTTTCAGGACATGTCGGTTTCTACCGACGATTCATCAAAGATTTTAACAAGCTCGCCCAACTGTTGACCGATTTTCTAGGCAAGGAGATGGACTTCAGTGTTGATGACTACTTGCTTCAAGCCTTTTCATAGTTGAAATATCTTATCACTCAGGACCCTATCCTACAGCCATCGGATTGGACACTACCATTTGAAATCATGACTGATGCGTCGGATTATGCCATCGGTGTTGTGTTGGGATAGAGGAAAGACAATGTTCCATTTGCTATTCACATGCTAGCAGAACACTATATGAAGCTCTAAGGATTACACTGCCATTGAGAAAGAGCTACTAGTAGTAGCTTTTGTTCTAGAAAAGTTCAGATCCTATCTCCTTGGATCCAAAATCATAGTATAAACTGACTATTCTGTCATCAAGTACTTGCAATAGAAGAAGGATGCCAAGCCATGCCTTATCAGATGGATCCATCTACTCCATGATTTTTACCTCGGAGATCTGAGACAATCCTGGAATAAAAAATGTGGTGGTGGATCATCTCTCAAGATTAATCGAGCATGGATATCCTGAGTAGAATTTGAGATCGATCACCGAAACCTTTCCAGAAGAAGCCATATTGTCAGTCACCTCGCTCCCTTTGTATGCTGATGTTGTGAACTATCTTTTTCCAAGATAACTCCACAAGATTGGTCGAAATAGAAGGTAGATAAATTCTTGTCTGATATCCATTTCTACCAGTGGGAGGATCCATATCTTTTTAGTGAGGGGGAAGATTGTATCTGGAGAAGATATACTCCTCAGGAGGAATTTGCAAGTGTCCTCATGCATTGCAATGATCAAGAGTCTGGAGGACACCATTCAAGTAGAAGAATGTCAGCGAAAGTACTCCAATGCGGCCTTTGATGGTCGACTTTGTTCAAAGATACAGAAGACTATGTGAAGCACTACACTTACTACTGGAAAATGGGTGGGACAATCAGAATGAGAGAAACAATGCCCCTGGAATTTATTCAAATTTCTGATGTGGTTGCATGGGGCATTGACTTCATGGGCTCATTTCCGAATAGTCAGGGATTCAAATACATTCTGCTCGTTGTCGATTATGTTAGCCATTTGGTGGAGGCTATCCCAACCTGAGTTGCCTACAATCTAAACGTTTGTCATTTTTCGAAGGATCACATCATTTCATGGTTTGATATTCCTAAGATTCTTATATATTATGGTGGTAGCCACTTCATCAATAAAGAGGTTAAGAAGCTTACTTAAGAATTCCACATTGAATATCACGTCGCTTCTCCCTACCACATATAGTCCAATGGCTTGGCAGAATGCTCAAATAAGGAAATTAAGACAATTCTTCAGAAGCTTGTGTGCCCGGATTGCAAGAACCGGTCTCAGTTGCTTGACTCAGTTCTTTGGGCTTTCAGAATAGCGTACAAGTCACATTTGGGAATGTCTCCCTACCGCCTGGTATATGGCAAGCAAAGCCATCTGCCCATGGAACTCATTCATAAATCCTTGTGGGCAATCAATGTTTGCAATATCGATTACAAGAAGATCAGGAAGAACAAAAAGTTAGATATGAACATGCTACTTGAATTCCGCAACTACTCATATGACAACAACACGATGTACAAGTAAAAAGTCAAGAAGCGGCATGACAAGCACATCCGCCGAAAGACTTTTGAAATGGGTCAGAAGGTCTGGTTGTGCGATGCGAAGTTGAAATTTTTTTCTAGGAAAATTGAAGAGCAAATGGACTGGGTTGTTTATAGTGAAGCATGTGCATGACAACAGGAACATAATGATATCAAAATTATAAGCTGAAGCACAACATTTCATGATCAATGGACAGCTACTAAAACCATGCTTGGAGCATGACATCTTCTTGTATGTTGTAGATTCTATTCAAGTTGTATATGAAGATGAGTTGAACGTGCCACCACATCACAAAATCGGACAAAGTAAACAAAAACATTTTTGAATGATCTTTCTTTTCTTATTTTCTTCTTTTTATTTTTATTTTCTTTTTCTTTTGAGAAGGTGTCACCCCTTTCATCATTGTTATACATAGGATGTACTTTGTCCTAAGTATGGTGGGGTGTACACCCCGAGATGTGCATTCTTTAATCCTTCACATGTCCCTTCAACTATGTATATTCTATCTATACATAGGGATATTTTACCATAAGTATATGGGGGGACAGGTCGAGCTGATGATTACGTACATTCCGACCCTTCACCCTTCATGCTTTGTATACAATATGCTACACTTAGGATTATTTCATCCTATTTACAAGGGCGATGGTCAACTTATCATTCATGTTTTTTTAGTAATTAAAGTTCCGACTTTTCTATACGTAGTACGAGGTATGTCTTCTCTTTTTCTTTTTGATCTATGAGGACAAAGCTCAAGATAAGTATGGGGTGTCGTATATATGTTGTATATACTTCAGCCATAATTCTTACTTTCATAATTATAATTAAATTTCTAATTAATAAATTTTAACTCATACAATAAAATTCTTTGTATATATTGAGTAATAAATATGGTTTAAGATGTTTTTGCAAAATGTTTGAAAAATAGTTTGAAAATCCTTTTGAATATATTTTGAAAACTATTTGGAAAATGTTTTATTAAATATTTTCAATCTTTGTAAAAATGTTTGTTTGTAAAAATTTCTTTCTTTATTTGAAATAAAATGATTTTAAAATCTACTGCAAATGGTTTGGAAAATGGTTGAAAAAGTATTTTGAAAAATCTATAACTACTGTTTGAAAAATCTTTGCAAAATGATTTTCAAATTTTGTAAATGTTTACAAAAATTATTTATCAAATTAGCTTGCAAAATAAGGTTTTAAAAAAATTTGTGACCATTCATTCAAACTATTTTGAGAACTATGTACATAATTCAAGCAAATAAAGATCCTTTGCAAACTTTGTATATACAAACTTGCAAATTCCTTAATCCTAATTCTTATAAATACCAAGAAGCACTTCTGTGAAATATCTACACATATTTCTTTGCCAAAACATTTACTTTTGAAAAAGCTCTAAAATTTTAAAAAAAAATAATAATTCCAAAAATATTTGCAAAAATATTTTCAAAAATTACATAAAAACATGAAAAACATTTTCAAAAAAACCCATAAAAAGTTCAAAATTAGACAATTACATAACAAAAATATTTTCTTACATTGTACATAGCATTTCCAATTTTCAGATTGAAATTGTTAATTGAACAAGTAAGCAAAATCCAATGATTGGGGATAGGTTGGACCTTAATCTACTTAATCACGGGAAACTTATAGAAACTGGAATTGAGATACTTTATATCTACGTGACTTAATTATTTGAGATCATGAGATGGTTCAATGTCATCTTAACTGCCTAAGAAGAATATTTCAGAACAAGCACACGAATCTTGTTGATAATGACCTAGCTTGTACACCTGCACCTTACACTTTGCTCACCTCAGTTGAAGTGGTAGAGGGAGGGATTTGCCAGCATGAGACACAAGCAAATGGAAAAATGGAAGTCACACATTTGTGGCCATTTTAACCCAACCCAATCTTGTAGCCATGAGGTCTAATGACAGAGGTTGTGGGTTGCAATAATGCATCAAAAGAGGGATAGTCTACTGGCTCAAGAGGAAAAATACTTATGTAAATGTTGTTGTATATAGTATTAAAAAAATGTAAAATCAAAAACTCCAAAAAAAAAATGGACAGGACTGAATGAAAATAAAATGCATGTCAGAATATGTATATAGATGTATAGTCAATAAGCAAGCTTGAGCTTCAAAGTCATATGTATGTGAGCCTACCATCGGATGACTTGGCTACACTGGTCAAGCATTCTAGGATAGGTAGCTACACTGACTACCATCCATACTTCTCTCCACCTCCTCTTCTTGAGATGGTTGTACTTTAACTTAGAAAGGAATACCCCGCTACTCAAGGAAAGGGTCGTTGGATTGGGGAATTAAGGACATCATGTTAGAGAAGATTGACTTTTACTGCTTCAACCGAGGAGAGCTACATATCACACACACTGTCCAAGATAGATTCATAGTCATAAGGGTTTGTGTATGAGTTGACTTATTCTGACCTGTCTATCAAGGAGACTTGAGCATGGTTTTGTGATTCTCAAAAGCTGATGTTTTTCAAATCTATTTCCCAAAATAATCCTGACCAAACCTAAAGATCCAAAGGTCTGATTGAGCTCCAAACTTTGATTTTATGAAGGCAAGCTTGAAAGTTATAATCAATCCAAGTTCTTAAATTTTCTTTTCTTTATTTTTATTTTCTGAACTTATAGGCTTAAGTGTTAACTAGGGACTAGCAAAGGCAAGTATAAAGGGGTAATGAATCTCCATTTCAACACCTTTATTTATCATTTTAGCCTTTAACCCCTAGTTAAATGCATGCATATATCATTATTTTGCATGAATTAGCATTCATTATTTATTGTATAAATATTGGATAAAATACATTGTCTAAAGACAAAATAAAAGAATAAAGAAAATGAAATGAAATACCAAAGGTATTTTATGACCCTAAACATTGAGACCTAGGCATCATGATGACTAGGTCGACAAGGAAGAAAGTAGGGGGAGATAAGGGTAAAAATAGCATAAAAACCCCTATTTTTATTATTCAATAATACATTTTTTGACCTATTTTATTCTTTGTTATTTATTTATCAAATCAATAAACTTTCTACATGAAACATGTAGATGAAAATATATAGAGAAATAAAAAACTTACTTTACAAAAAAATAATACAAATTGTACATTGAACACTCAAAATAAAGTCCGAAACCTAAACATCTCTGACCCATATCTTCTCCATATGAACTCGGAATGTATCAAAATCACCTTTAACTATATATAAATTTTTAGTAACTATTTAATGAAGGTGTTTTATTTCAATTAGGAGTTAAAATGCAAAAATTAGGTTTTGGACCCCTATTGTACTGTACCTTGAATAAAATATTTATTTATTTGGTCTATTTAATTTTCATTATTTTATATGTTTATAATTTTGTCAATATTTTTTATAATATATGTACATATTTAGAATACAATAAAACCATAAAGAACACGATAAAATAAAAAATATACAAAATACATAGATGAATAGACTATACTTACACCTATATAATTAATACCCATACTTATTTAAGTGTCAAAATACATCAGAAAAATATACTAAAAATATATTCAAGTGTAATTAAAAAAATTAATATATATATATATATATATTAATTTTATAAAATAAATAAAATCTAAATTACAAAATAAAAATAAAATACCTAACATATAGGTAAATATTTCTATAAATATACTTCTAAAAAGCAACTCATAATAAATTAAGTCAGAAATAAATAAAAGTTAGATTAAAATACTACATAAAATAATAAAAGTCAGATTTCTATTTTATTTCAAATTATTTTCTATTTTTATGTCTCGTTTGTCTTTTTGCGGGTGACTGCCCTATCAGGGCCCCTCCCCGTTGACTTGGGTCAACACCTTTGACCCAAGTCATAGTCTGTCAGAACCTCGTTTCACCCCCTTCTTTCTCAATTGTCTCCACTTGATGCTTTCATTATTTGGGAGAAATTCCTTCATGACATATGTTCCTCGATTATAGCTCTTTCATGTGACATTGATTCATTGATCTGAGGACCTTTGTCTCGAGCGCTCTTCCTCGATCTTCTAAGCCATGTATAGAGTCTCGCATCCGCTTCCCATCATTCATTGATCCCTCTTCCGTCACCAAAGTCCTAACCTAATCCCTGATCGAGAACCTTGGTGACAGCAGGCATCTCCCATGAACTTCAGGAGCTTAGTATGCATCGAATCGAGGTAGATCTGAATCTCTGTCACATCCTCCGCCCGAAGTTCTGCTCCAGGTGGCCCAAGGATGACAGGCTTCTTCTTTCTTCGTTCTTTATATTCCTTAGCATAGCAAAAGTGTAGGTATGTTTTTTTGTCCGATTTCATTTTATTTTCGTTTAATCCAAATTCGAGTTCGATGGAGCGTTGGCTCTACCGCTTATTTCCGACCACCTCAGCCATCCTCCGCCACTCCGATCATCTATGTCATCTCCCCCATTCTCTGTCCTACATACCATGCACCTTCATCGACCTAGATCTTGCACAGATCTAATGATCCGTTCCTCTGTCTCCGTCGTTCGCTGGAGGACACTGCCTGCGTTCATTTATGCTTCCCAAAACCTAGATAGACCCCCAGATCCACCCTTTTTGTATGCCTAAGCTTCTTCTACGATTTGGAAGGCCAACGGACCCCTCCTGAGTCGATTCTGATTAGTAATGAGGTACCCGGACCCCCCCCCCCTTCTTCGACCACGCAAGCCTTCATCAGAGGTCCAGTTGCCCATTTGAAGCCTACTGCATCTCCAGGGAGCTTCCAGCCATATTTCAAGACCTTCAGAAGAACCCATGTGGCTAAAGTCAACCGCCAACACGAATCGAAGCTCGAACATTAGGGAGGTCTACCATATTCTTCTAGGCGAGTTCCCTGTCATCTAATCAAGAGCCGAGTACGAGATAGAACCAGAGATGTCGGATAATAGAGAGTATCAATCGTAGATCTCCTCCTGGGGATCTAATCCAAGGTGTCCATCATCGAAGTGTCATTGGTCGTCCATGTCTCAACACATGAGCCATCGATCACGCACATGGAGGGTATTTTGCATACACACCCTCCCACTTTTGTATTTTATTTTCAGTCCATGAACATTCATCTATAGTTTAAATAATTCAATAATATTTGCACTTCAGCCCCCGTAATTTCTTTATTTGCAGTTAGGTCCAATCCACGTCACCTCGTGTACTTGTGTGTTGTGAAACCCCGAATTTTCTTTTTTCAAAAATCTGGAGTATTTTTAACATCCAAAAAATTCAATTAATCACACCATTACGTAGATCTTGTCGAGATCTTTCCAACGAGCCCAAGAACACCTAATTCCGATATTCCTAGCTCAAGTTATCGTTGTTTTAAGAATCATAGTCGGGACCCATATATGGATCCGAACCGGATCCGAATCAAGATCCAAATTCACCTCTCCTTCTATAAATAGGAGATGGTAGGCTGCTCTCTAAAAGCCCTAGCCACCACCATCCTCCCCTCTCTTTGGAGCACCACCACCTTGGTTGATTTTATCATTGGGAGGCCGCCGTCGACGTCAGAGAAGGAGCTCCGATCAAAGATCCACGACCACCATCACGTAGGAAAGCTCGAGGTCACCTTCGTACGTGCATTCACATTCCGATCGAGCGACGGAAATAACATTTCCGTGTGAGAGGAGAACCCGAGGGAACATCCTCGGAGGTAACGATAAATACCCTCCTTTTGATGTTGGTTTCATACGACTTTTGTTCCCATATGCTTGAACATATTTTAGAGCCTTGGTTAATCCTATGATGTGCTTCATATACAAGTAGTGAAGAATACCTCTCCCTTGTTAGTTTCCACATACTTTGTTCATTTATGCTCGAGCATGCTTAGAACCTTCGTTATTCTTATGAGGTATTTGTTATATTAGCAACAATGTCCCTTCCCTCCTTATTGTGGGTCTCATATGATTTCATATACCATTTTCTTTAAAAATATGTAGAGCTATAAAAAAAAGGACATTGTGGTATGCCGTAAGATGCTTGAGTATTTATGCATCCATTTCCTGTTAAAAGAGATTGATCTAAGTTCGATATAAAAAAAGGGGTAGCATAAACATTTCTTTGATTTGTTTCGATTCAACATATACCTGACTCTCTTCGACTACGGACATAACATCAGTTGATTTTGGACAAGGGTTTTCTTTTCCAAAGATTAATTCATGGTTCAAGGAAATCAAGATTTCTCAATATGAATAATCACATGAAGAGCCATATAGATGTAGATGACGGAATATCTAATCTGAGAAATATACAAAGGAATTATTGTTAGATTCTGAACATTGATTTCTCACAACTAAGAATACGTGCACTACAAGTTATTTATTAAGATATCACCACCGTTTTTTTTAACGGACAAACAATTCACAGTAAAGACGTTATATCAAAGAGCATGCAGACGTTATATCGAAGAGCATTCACTAACTGCACCATGAATCTCAGATCAAATAATTACTTTCGGATTTTTTTATATATGGTACAATGGCTTCCCTTACAATTACTCCCGTACAAAAAAAAGGTAGTGTCTTTCTAAGATTTGATTAATTATAACATGCTAATCATATTCTCATTAACATGATCATTTTCAAAAGTAATAGTAGAGATAAAAAAATACGAGACCTTGATATGGCATGTATTAGATTCCTTTGCATAGGTATCTATTTCTTTTATAAGTCAAAACTTATTTGTCTACATGTAGCTGGTGATAACGTGCATGGACATAATGGTGTAACGTCTCGAGGCAACATGATTATTATCACATGTTTTTTTGTAGCATTAATAACGTTCTTTTGATAACATCTCAATTAAGTCTGCATGATGTAATCGCACAAGGATACCATGTCGTATTCATAACTTCGTTCACCTCTATTTTTTAAAAAAAAAAATCACATTCAATGCTTAGATATAAATATCATGTTATGGTTTATAATATGATTTCGGATCAGGAGTTTCATAGGTGGATAAAATGGAACAAGTAAATAAATGGTGGGGACAACTTACTCAACTTCAGGTATCTACAAGTACCCTTTGCTTTAAAAACATGTAACCGATGATATAAACTATACATATGATGATGGTGAGTCACACAAGCAGTACCTCCAGAACGTCGTGTAGTTATGCTCACTAACTTAGTATTTCCAGCAAAATTGATGCAACATTAATTTATGTTAGATGCAAATATTACATGTGGTCGAGATTGCATAAGTCTTGGATATGTGGAGTTAGGTGCCGAAAGGGATTGGGCATGCACCATTGGGCCCAGGTAGATGCCTTGAAAGTCGCGACCCCAACGGACGAGTTGGGTGACACGTTGCACCTTGCAGCCCGGTAATATCTGGAGTCGCTCGACGGAGTTGACAGGTGACGCGGTTGGCATTCATGGTTTCTCGCTTATACATGATTTTAAGACTCGGGTTAAATTTTGATGTGGCCGCATCGAATTTTACTTCGAGTATTATTATTGTGAGAGGTGTTCCGGGATGTGGTTTGAAGTTGGAGAATGATGTTTTGATTTATTCCTTTATGATTGAGAATAGGATCTTGAGGGTTTACTCAAGATGGATACCAAGTTCCCGCTTAGCGGAGGCCTGCGAGTCGCGTACTTGCATGTGCTAAAATAATACGACTAATGATTAATGGTCGAATACTAGAAATTATAATTACAAATCATTATGGATCTTAACCAACTTGTAGAAATATCAAGACCATTGTAATAGTACTTAATGATTATTAAATCAATAAATAAAGTTAGTTGTTGTATGATCCAAGGTGAATCAGAATACCTAGGCAACTTTCTCGTTTTCTACCATATATGCTTACGTTTTTAGATAGAGTTGAGCATACATCCCTTGCTTTCTCCTACCTGAGTTACTGTAGTATTTGTCTCGTTACTGGGCAATTGCTCATAACGTTATCCTTGTGTGAACCTAACAGGTGTAGCTGAGCAGCAGCCGCAACAGTAGCGGCTTTGAGGAGATCAGACTTTTCTTCATCATATTTGCATCAGACAGGGCACTCCTGCTTAGAGTAATTTATTTACTTCCGCTTTATTTTATGTTATTACTAAGAGACATTGTAGTGAGACATGTGGAGAGTTTTTCTACAAAGTTTGAGATTTTCTGATGTATCTCATATCATGGACATGGACTTGATGAGTATCAATGAGAATGGATGTTGCATTTTTCTTTCCATTTTATGCTATTCTCCCGTTGCTATTTATATTTCAAATGTTAATCTATTGTGCATAAGATGGTTTGTTGAGTATCATAGATCATGGGCGTATTTGGACCGTAGGTCCGACACTCCCGTCCCGTCGGTCTCGGTAGCCGGAGGGGCGGGGCGTCACAGATGGTATCAGAGTCCGATACTCCATTCTATCTTTTCATATTGGATTATCAACGAGATTTGAAATATAAAAATAGTGACAGAGTCTTCGGACCTTGTCATCAGTAAGGAGAATAATTCAAGTTCTGTTTGAAGTGTCTGTTGTCTCTCTAACCATGAAAATAATTTTTAATATAATGATTCTCGCAGGGAATCATGCCTCCTCGTGTTGACCCTGATATTGCACAACAGTTGGCCTTTCTAGTTCAGGCCGTAAAGGGTATACAACAACGTCAGGAGGTATTGGAGCAAAGGCTCCTTCAGCAGGATGATTCCTCGTACCAGCCCTCTCGTGAGGAGGATGATAGTGTTCACCCTTCGGTGTCTCTGGACCCGGAAGGATCAGATGACCTAGAGACGCTGCAAAAACATCAGACGACCTACGCAGCATATCAGAGATCTAAGGTGCCACAATTCTTTGGCACCGACACACCAGATGAGGCTGAGCTATGGTGGATCACGTATCTAAAGTGTTGAGGATGATTCATGCTCCTGAAGAGTCTTGGCTTACATTTGTGGAGTTTTCACTAGCAGGTTATGCTGAACGTTGGTGGTTCGCCACCAAGGAACATCTGCAGGATCCCATAACATGGAAAATTTTTCTTGATGAGTTCCGTAGTCAGTTCTATCCAGATCACTGGGTTGAGGATCAGAGGAGGTTATTTGCTGAGCTGAAGCAGGGGTCAATGACGGCCCAAGAGTACCTCATTCGTTACACTGAACTCTCCCGCCACTCACCGGCAACTACTGCTTTTCCAGAGGAGAATTTACAGAAGTTTATCCGAGGACTGCGTGACGATGTGCAACACCAGCTATCTGCATTAGATTTCACTTCCATCAAGGAGGTAGCCGCTAAGCTACCATGATGGAGGCAACTCAGAGTCAGCTTCAGGGGAGTCCATTACATTTCCAACCACCTCAGCCCGGGAGATCTGCTCGTCGAGATTTCTATAGAGCTCGTAGAGAGCGTCGTTTCCACCCAATGGCTACCACTCCTACCGTTAGCAGATTTGCCCCTACACCTACTTTGGAGCAGGGCTTGGCGAGTCGCGGTTCTACTTCCTTCCGCTCTTCGACCCACTCGCAGAGTCGTAATACAGGAGGTGCTAGCCTTGTCTCGGGAGGCTCCTTTTCTCAGCCAGGAGATCGTAGGTGTTTCCACTGCCAACAACCGGGCCATTTCAAGGCCAAGTGTCCCTTACTTGCCAGCAGCTCAGGCAGTCATCAACCAAGTGCACGACCAACTTTCTCACCAGCAAATTCATATGGATCAGCTTCTCGTCGCGGAGGTCGAGGTTTTCAACGTCCTCCATCACGACCAACCTTCAGTGTTGCAGGTTCTAATGCCCCACCACAGCCTCAGGGACAGTTGAACGCAATCACACAGGATCAGGCCCACGCCTCAGGAGCTGTAGTGCGAGGTATGATTTCAGTACATGGTATATCCTTACACGCCTTATTTGATTCGGGAGCTACGCACTCTTTTCTAGCACATCGCTTAGTATCCAAGTTAGATAAAGAACCAGTCTACGTTCCATCTCCTTACTACATCAAGGGTCCAGGGGGCCAACTATTCATAGTGCAACAAGCGATGGAGAAAGTAGCAGTGCAGATTGGCAGGCACCTAATGCCTGCATATCTTTTACTCATTCAGCTAGAAGATTTTGATGTCATCTTAGGTATGGATTGGCTCGAGCAACATCACACAAGTCTTGATTGCTTCAAGAAGACCGTAGTGTTCCGTATACCAGACATACCTACCTTTCAGTTTGATGGACGTGCCTCAGATAGTGAGGTCTTATATGTATCGGCATTGAAGGCCCAACACTTGCTCGATCAGGGTTGCATAGGTTTTCTCGCCTATGTAGTGGAGTTACCTGCCGAAGATCGTATGATTGAATATGTAAAGATTGTACGAGATTTTCCTGATGTATTTCCAGAGGAATTACCTGGACTGCCGCAAGAGAGGGAGATCGAGTTCGAGATTACTTTGATACCTGACACGCAACCGATCTCCATACCTCCATATCGAATGGCATCAGCCGAACACAGGGAGCTCAAAGTACAACTGCAAGAGTTGTTGGAAAAGGGATTTTCCGTCCCAGTACATCACCTTGGGGAGCACCGGTCCTCTTCATAAAAAAGAAGGATGGGTCTATGCGTTTATGCGTCGACTACTGGCAATTGAATAAAAGGACGGTGAAGAATCGTTATCCACTTCCACGAATAGATGATCTTTTTTGATCAATTGCAAGGAGCAACGGTATTCTCAAAGATTGACCTACGATCGGGTTATCATCAATTGAGAATTAAGGATACAGATGTGCTTAAATCTGCTTTTCGTACCAGATACAACCACTATGAGTTTGTGGTTATGCCGTTTGGACTCACGAACGCACCTGCCGCGTTCATGGACATGATGAACAGAATTTTTCGTCCATACTTAGATCGATTTGTGGTAGTATTCATTGATGATATTTTGATCTACTCACGTGATGAGCATGGGCATGAGCAGCACCTTCGTACTATTTTCGAGACACTCAAAGAACACAAGTTGTATGCAAAATACAACAAGTGTGAATTTTGGCTTACCGAAGTAGCTTTCCTCGATCATGTAATATCAAGAGCAGGTGTGGCAGTTGATCCAGCCAAGATAGAGACTGTCATGTCCTGGGAGCAGCCCAAAACAGTTACCGAGATACGCAGCTTCTTAGGCCTCGCCGGCTACTACAGACGTTTTGTTAGGGGCTTCTCGCAGCTAGCTCTACCACTTACTCGTCTGACACAGAAGGATGTTCCTTTCATTTGGAGTGACAAGTGCGAGCTGAGCTTTCGTACGCTGAAAGAAAGACTGACCAGTGCTCCGATTCTCACCCTTCCGTCAGGCCCCTTAGACTTTATAGTGTATACTGATGCATCAAAGGAGGGTTTGGGAGCCGTGTTGATGCAACGTGGTCATGTCGTGGCATACGCATCACGACAATTAAAGAGTCATAACGGAACTACCCTACTCATGACTTGGAGTTGGCAGCTATAGTCTTCTCGTTGAAGATATGGCGTCACTATTTATATGGGGTCACGTTTGAGATTTTTACAGATCACAAGAGTCTCAAATATATCTTTGACCAGCAAGAGTTGAATATGAGGCAAAGGCGATGGATGGAGCTGTTGAGGATTATGACTGCACTATCTCTTACCATCCGGGTAAGGGAAACGTAGTAGCAGATGCTTTGAGTAGAAGAGCACATACCGAGGGCACCACAGCATGGCTACAGACTTGGGATATGCTTGCAGCACTTAGTGAGTGGCACCCCTTTGACAGTACTACAGACGCTGTAACTGTACCTGCCAAGTATAGTGGACTATGGGATAGGATTGTGCATGGTCAGCAAACAGATCAGAAATTACAAGACTTATTCTATCGATGCCTGAAGGAGGAGTTTGATGGATTCAGAGTCTGTGAGTCCATATTATGGAAGGGGGACCGTGTCTGTGTCCCTGATGATGATGAGTTAAGGAGAGACATCCTAGATGAGGCTCATTGTTCTAGATTATCTATCCATCCAGGGAGCACCAAGATGTATAGAGACCTTCTTCAACACTTCTGGTGGGAGGGGATGAAGAGAGATGTTGCAGAACATGTTACTCGTTGCCTTACGTGCCAGTTGGTGAAGGCAGAGCACAAGCGTCCTCCTGGCTTGTTACAGTCACTTCCTGTTCCGTTGTGGAAATGGGATAGTATCTCTATGGACTTCGTGACATCCTTACCTCGTACAGTAGGTGGATATGATGCCATTTGGGTTATTGTGGACAGGTTGACCAAGTCCGCATATTTCATTCTCGTGAACATGACATGCACTCCGGTAGATCTGGCCAAGCTATATATTCAGCATTTTATTCGCTTGCATGGGATTCCCAAGGAGGTTGTATCTGATAGAGACTCTCGTTTTACATCGCATTATTGGGGAGAATTCATAAAGGCCCTAAAAACCGAAGTATGTCTTAGTTCAGCCTATCATTCGCAGACTGACGGGCAATCAGAGAGGATAATTCAAACCCTTGAAGACCTACTCAGAGCATGTGCCATTGAGTGGCAAGGATCTTGGAAGGATCACCTTCCTTTAGTGGAGTTCACCTATAACAACAGCTACCATGCTAGTATTGGTATGGCACCTTTCGAGGCATTGTATGGGCGAAGATGCACTACTCCCTTGTGTTGGCAGGAAGTGGGTGACAAGGGTATTTATTCCACTTAGATAATCGAGGACACAACAAGAGCAATGGAAACGGCTAGGAAGAAACTATTGACTGCACAGAGCCATCAGAAGAGCTATGCTGATCAGAGACGTCGTGATCTTGAATTTGATACCGGAGACTTTGTATTCTTAAAAGTATCTCCAATGAAAGGTATTCAGAGATTTGGTGTCAAGGGCAAGTTGGCACCACGATTCGTTGGCTCTTTCGAGATCTTATCTCGTATTGGGAAGGTAGCATACCGAGTAGCACTCCCCCCTCACTTGACAGGCGTGCACGATGTATTCCATGTACCAAACCTCCGGAAGTATATTAGAGACCCTCAACATGTGATTAGCTATGAGGATCTTGCGGTTGAACCAAATTTATCTTTTCCTGAGGCACCCGTGCAGATTTTAGACCGGGCAGTCAAGAGGTTACAACGGAAAGACATCCCTTTAGTCAAGGTATTGTGGCAAAGTCAGAATGTTGAGGAGGCCACTTGGGAGCCTGAGGCAGATATGCGACAGAAATACCCGTATCTTTTTGAAGGTATATTCACGAAACCTATTTCAATCCTCTTTAAGATTTTTATGGGTTTCGTTCTCTTTAAGATTTTTATGCCGGAATCTACACCACATTCAAAACTTATACGTTAAATCCTACGTCTCGAGGACGAGACTTCCTTTAAGATTTTTATGATGTGAAACCCCGAATTTTCTTTTTTCAAAAATCTGGAGTATTTTTGACATCCATCAAATAATCACACCATTACGTAGATCTTGTCGAGATCTTTCCAACAAGCCCAAGAACTCCTAATTCCGATTTTCCTAGCTCAAGTTATCGTTGTTTTAAGAATCATAGTCGGGACCCATATATGGATCCGAACCGGATCCGAATCAAGATCGAAATTCACCTCTCCTTCTATAAATAGGAGATGGTAGGCTGCTCTCTAAAAGCCCTAGCCACCACCATCATTCCCTCTCTTTGGAGCACCACCACCTTGGTTGATTTTATCATTGGGAGGCCGCCGTCGACGTCAGAGAAGGAGCTCCGATCAAAGATCCGCGACCACCATCACGTAGGAAAGCTCAAGGTCACCTTCATACGTGCATTCACATTCTGATCGAGCGACGGAAATAACATTTCCGTGTGAGAGGAGAACCCGAGGGAACATCTTCGGAGGTAACGATAAATATCCCCCTTTTGATGTTGGTTTCATACGACTTTTGTTCCCATATGCTTGAACATGTTTTAGAGCCTTGGTTAATACTATGATGTGCTTCATATACAAGTAGTGAAGAATACCTCCCCCTTGTTGGTTTCCACATATTTTGTTCATTTATGCTCGAGCATGCTTAGAACCTTCGTTATTTTTATGAGGTATTTGTTATATTAGCAACAATGTCCCTTCCCTCCTTATTGTGGGTCTCATATGATTTCATATACCATTTTCCTTAAAAATATGTAGAGCTATAAAAAAAAGGATCTTGTGGTATGCCGTAAGATGCTTGAGTATTTATGCATCCATTTCCTGTTGAAAGAGATTGATCTAAGTTCGATATAAAAAAAAGGGGTAGCATAAACATTTCTTTGATTTGTTTCGATTCAACATATACCTGACTCTCTTCGACTACGGACATAACATCCGTTGATTTTGGACAAGGGTTTTCTTTTCCAAAGTTTAATTCATGGTTCAAGGAAATCAAGATTTCTCAATATGAATAATCACATGAAGAGCCATATAGATGTAGATGACGGAATATCTAATCTGAGAAATATACAAAGGAATTATTGTTAGATTCTGAACATTGATTTCTCGCAGCTAAGAATGCGTGCACTACAAGTTATTTATTAAGATATCACCGCCATTTTTTTTTGAACGGACACACAATTCACAGTAAAGACGTTATATCAAAGAGCATGCAGACGTTATATAGAAGAGCATTCACTAACTGCACCATGAATCTCAGATCAAATAATTACTTTCGGATTTTTTTTATATATAAGGTACAATGGCTTCCCTTACAATTACTCCCGTACAAAATAAAAGGTAGTGTCTTTCTAAGATTTGATTAATTATAACATGCTAATCATATTCTCATTAACATGATCATTTTCAAAAGTAATTGTAGAGATTAAAAGAAATACGAGACCTTGATATGGCATGTATTAGATTCCTTTGCATAGTTATCTATTTCTTTTATAAGTCAAAACTTATTTGTCTACATGTAACTGGTGATAACGTGCATGGACATAATGGTGTAACGTCTCGAGGCAACATGATTATTATCACATGTTTTTTTGTAGCATTAATAACGTTCTTTTGATAACATCTCAATTAAGTCTGCATGATGTAATCGCACAAGGATACCATGTCGTATTCATAACTTCGCTCAATAGATATCTCTATTTTTTCAAAAAAAATCACATTCAATGCTTAGATATAAATATCATGCTATGGTTTATAATATGATTTCGGATCAGGAGTTTCATAGGTGGATAAAATGGAACAAGTAAATAAATGGTGGGGACAACTTACTCAACTTCAGGTATCTACAAGAACCCTTTGCTTTAAAAACATGTAACCGACGATATAAACTACACATATGATGATGGTGAGTCACACGAGCAGTACCTCCAGAACGTCGTGTAGTTATGCTCACTAACTTAGTATTTCCAGCAAAATTGATGCAACATTAATTTATGTTAGATGTAAATATTACATGTGGTCGAGATTGCATAAGTCTTGGATAGGTGGAGTTAGGTGCCGAAAGGGATTGGGCATGCACCCTTGGGCCCGGGTAGATGCCTTGAAAGTCGCGACCCCAACAGACGAGTTGGGTGACGCGTTGCACCTTGCAGCCCGGTAATATCCGGAGTCGCTCGACGGAGTTGGCAGGTGACGCGGTTGGCATTCATGGTTTCTCTCTTATACACGATTTTAAGACTCGGGTTAAATTTTGATGTGGCCGCATCGAATTTTACTTCGAGTATTATTATTGTGAGAGGTGTTCCGGGATGTGGTTTGAAGTTGGAGAATGATGTTTTGATTATTCCTTTATGATTGAGAAGAGGATCTTGAGGGTTTACTCAAGATGGATACCAAGTTCCCGCTTAGCGGAGGCCTGCGAGTCGCGTACTTGCATGTGCTAAAATAATACGAGTAATGATTAATGGTCGAATACTGGAAATTGTAATTACAAATCATTATGGATCATAACCAACTTGTAGAAATATCAAGACCATTGTAGTAGTACTTAATGATTATTAAATCAATAAATAAAGTTAGTTGTTGTATGATCCAAGGTGAATCAGAATACCTGGGTAACTTTCTTGTTTTCTACCATATATGCTTACGTTTTTAGATAGAGTTGAGCATACATCCCTTGCTTCCTCCTACCTGAGTTACTGTAGTATTTGTCTCGTTACTGGGCAATTGCTCATAACGTTACCCTTGTGTGAACCCAACAGGTGTAGCTGAGCAGCAGCCGCAACAGTAGCGGCTTTGTGGAGATCAGACTTTTCTTCATCATATTTGCATCAGACAGGGCACTCCTGCTTAGAGTAATTTATTTACTTCCGCTTTATTTTATGTTATTACTGAGAGACATTGTAGTGAGACATGTGGAGAGTTTTTCTACAAAGTTTGAGATTTTCTGATGTATCTCATATCATGGACATGGACTTGATGAGTATCAATGAGAATGGATGTTGCATTTTTCTTTCCATTTTATGCTATTCTCCCGTTGCTATTTATATTTCAAATGTTAATCTATTGTGCATAAGATGGTTTGCTGAGTATCATAGATCATGGGCGTATTTGAACCGTAGGTCCGACGCTCCCGTCCCGTCGGTTTCGGTAGCCGGAGGGGCGGGGCGTCACATGTGTGTAAGCGGAGTGGGTATTTTTCACCTAATCCCCTAAGTACTTGTATTGCATTTTAGTCCTTATTTTGGAATTAATAGTGTGATATTTTTTGGAAAAATTACATTAGACCCTTGAACTTTGTATCTATTGCAGAAGTACCTTTCCGGATATTGTTTACTAGAAGTTTTTGGAAATTTTGCATTTTTGGCACCGATGTTTTTTTAGTCTTCAGTTATGGTACTAGAACTTTAAATATTTAGTTAAATGCCCTTAGTATGCATTTTCTTTTTTTAGATTCTATCTTGTTAAAAATAGCTCCAAGCCTCTAAACATTCATGGAAAATTATTATAAATACTTGACATATAGAAATATCACATATAATTTTTGTTAGGTATTTTATAGTTATTTACTATTTATTAAAAATAAAAAATCAAGCTATTTATCCCAATTTGCATTTAAAAGTACCAAACATTATAAAAACATTGTAAAATATTACAAAAAATATATTTTATTTACTACTATATTTTGAGCCTATAGACTAAAAACCCCTAAAATAGAAAAAGAATATCACTAAAAATGAAAAAATCCAAAAATATATTTATTTAAATTTTAAAAAATCTTTTAAAATCCAAAAACATTTATTTATATATTTGATATTTATTTTTATTGCATATTACTACCTAATAATACTTTCGGAAGTTTTTGACTTTATTTAATATTTTTAATCTCCAAAACAATTCGGCCTTTTTATTTAGTTTCTTTTTTGGGATATTTTGGATTTTAAAATTGCCTAAAAATTAGCAACAATTCCACAAAAATCATGAAAAATAGTAGAAAATAAAAAAATACAAAAAAATTTATTCTGCTATTTTTGGTTAATTTTTACTTTATTTGTAATAGTATTTCCTTAAATAATATATATCTCGATATAGTTATATAAATAGTTAAACTAATTACAAAAAGAAATTAGAAAATTATACAAATAAAGAAAAAATATTTAAAAGTAAGTCTAAAAAATTCTAAAAATAAAAACTCCAAAAAAATAACATAATTGAAAGCCCCCAAAAATCCCAAATTCCCTAAAAGACCCAAAATCATTTATTGTCTTCTTTAACTAATTTATATTATCTATCATGTGTTGTCTCCTGTGTTCGACTCCTATTGTACATGTGCACTATACAATCTATTGTTGGGTATAATAAATTTCTATGCACACTGCTTGCATTAATTTTCTATACATTGTGTGGGTTAAGTTTTTATTGAATACAAATATTATCATCACAACGACTGAGTCCTCACCTTATGAGCCTCATTTTAGACCCCTTTATTTTCCTATTCATTAGCAGTTAACATATGTTTCCTTGACTCACAGAAAGGTGGTCAGCAAAGAAAACTGGATCTGAATATGTTCCCACAATTTAGAGACTACGCTTGTGACAAAAGCTTAATGTACATGGAGATGGTCAAATGATTGCATGACAAGTAAATCAGTAGAAAGTCCTCCAAACTAGGATATAAAGTATGGTTGTTCGATTCGAAGTTGAAGATTTTTCCAAGAAAACTGAAGAGAAAAAGAACAGAGCCATACCGAGTCAGAACATTGTGTGACAACGAAAGTATTTTGATATCAGAATTGTCACCGAACACACAACCCTTCATTGGCAACGGTCAGTTCTAATGCGGTATTAGAGCATGATACATTCCTAACAGTTGTCGACTCTATTCAAGTAATTTTTGAAGAAGAATTCACCGCTTCAACATCTTCAGTGGGGCTGGATAATGCTCCCAAAAACATCTTTGATTAATTTTCTTCTTTTCTTATTTTCTTCTTTTAGTTTCTATTCATTCATTTTTTCCTTCCGTATTGCACTCATCCCATTCATATGTGTTATACTTGGGATATGCTTTATCCTAAGTATAGGGGGATGAGTGCATTCGGGATATTCATTATTCTTTCTCTCACTTGTCTCTCAATTTTTTTCTACTTTGTCTATACTTAAGGATATTCTACCCTAAGTATATGGTAGGGGACATGTCGAGCACATTGATTTCATAAATTTTGATCCTCGATCATCCTTATTTCGCATACAGGCTGCTTTACTTAGGATTATTTGATCCTATGATAGGGGGGAAGATTGGCTTCTCATTCTTTATTTTTTCATTGTAGTATATCTTTCCTACTCTTAACATGAGTTATGTCTTTCATTTTCTCTCTGACCTATGACATAGCTCAAGCTAACTATGGGGGGGTCATATATACATTGTATATACTTTAGCCATAACTCGTACCTTCATATTTCTAAAGAATATGGCTAATATACTATACGGATAAGAATACACAATTAAACAACTCTAAAGAATACACTTTAATACGTATAAAATTTTCAAAAATTCTTTGGTTTAAAAATGTTTTGCAAAATGATTTGAAAAATGGTTGTAAAATGACTTGAAAAATATTTTGAAAACTATTTGGAAAACTTTTGCAAAATGTTTACAAACCTTGTAAAAATCTTTTGAAAATATTTGCAAAAATCTTTTTTACTCGTTTGAATAAAATTTTTGAAAATTTATTTGAAAATGATTTCGAAAATAGTTGTAGAGATAATTTGCAAAAAAATATTTATACTATTTGAAAAATCTTTGTAAATTGATTTTTAAATTTTGCAAAGTTTGAAAAAAGTTATAAAAATATATTTGCAAAATAAGTTTTAAAGGGTTGCCAAAATCTTTCCAAATTCTTTTGAGGGCATTGTACATAATTATAACAAATAAAATACTTTACAAGCTTTGAATATATACATATATTAAAAACATGTGTGGAAATAACAACTAACTTAATATGTAAATACCAAGTGTAAATCCTATAACCACTTCGTCTAAATATTGATGCACTTCCACATAAATACTTGTATAAACTTCATTCACTAACTTTTATTGAAAACCCCTAAAATTTCAAAATCCAAAACACGTAAAAATATGCAAAATGCTTTCAAAATTGCATAAAAATTTGTAGAAATTTAAAAAATTCCATAAAAAGTTGAAAATAGAAAACTGCTTCACAAAAATATTTCTATTGCATTGTTCATAGCATTTGAATTTTTCAGAATGATCAAGACAATTGAATAAGTATAAATAAATTTTGAAGATTGGACCTTGATATAGACCTTAATCCATTTAATTTCAGAGGAACCCATTAAGAACTGTGTATGAGATGCTTCAGGTCACTTTGACTTAATTCTTTAGGTTCCATGAGACTATGTTTAGGAGTCAATTCAATTTGTCTAACTAGAACCCTTCATGTCATCCATATGACTTGAGACAGTTGCTTGTCTAGAAACCTCGCACTTAACACTTAGCCCAACCCAGATGGATTGTTGATAAATCTTGGAGTCTAAGTCAGGATGATACTAGGCCACTTTGTCAAGGGTCACTCAAGAACCATTCTTGGGGACTACCGAAATCGGTACTTCATTCCACTTCTTCTGGTAGTAATGAAATCTAAAGACACGAGACTAGATTGAAATAATTCATCTAATGAGGAATGGTTTGCTAGCACAACTTTTTCCAAGACCTTAATGAAGTATATGGTTAGATCCTCGAGCGCATCACGGAAGCATGAGCGTCGTATCGAATATGACGAAGAGCGACTAGTCGCACTAGTTTCTCGTTGCAGCGGAATTTAAAAAATTTTCTTACGACGAAACCACATGATCCAAGAACACTTCTTGGATCGTTTCATCTAAACCACAAATAAGTAATAGGATTACCTCTTGAAGCGTGGTTGCGATCGAGTCTCTAAACGAAGAGACCTCCTGTCTCAAGTCCGATCCGACGGAGGAGACGCTTGCGAGCGCGGGGATGAACCGCATGCTTCTCGCAATCCATGTTGATGATCCAAGCGGCGGATCTCCTGATCTCGACACACGAGATCCGACGTCTTCTTCACGAGCGAGGCGCACCAAAGGAGATGGAGATCCACGAGCAGAAGAACGAGCAGCATAACGACGATGATGTGGCGATGGAGAACCTCTCTTAGGTCATCCATGGTGGACGGCCACATGAGAGGGAGAGAGGGTTGTCGAATAGAGAGAAAAGATAGAGAGATGCTTCTCAAGCATTGTGTGTAAAATAGAGAGCATGGTATGCCTCTCTATTTATAGGGTTTTGGGATCCATGGATCTCAATCCATGTGACATATAAAATCAATGGATGAGATTGATTTATGTCAATCCAATGGTCAAGATTATTGTTGGCAAAAACCAACAACTTGTGATTTAATTTTGATAAAATATATTGAATAAATCAAATAAATATTAATACCAAATTAAATCAATCAAATAAGGAGAGAAAAACAAAGGAGATCAACCTTCCCCTTTAGAGGGCAATCTCATGGATTCCCATGAGATTGCACATCTCCTTGATTTTCTCTCTACTTATTTTCCAATAACTATTTGTTGGTATTTTTATTCACCAAAATAATTCTCAATTAAATATGGGAATATTGCAATCTTGACATTGGAATATTGTGAATCATATTCACAACCCAAAACAACATGTAATTTACATTTTCAATTAATTAGACAATGTGTATCCAATACACATTAATAATTAATCTACTAATAAAAATTATATTTAACTCTCTCTAATACATTATAAATCACATTTATAATATATTATGAATAATTGGATATTACTATCCACATTATTCTTATCCATAATAATTAAATCACATTTAATTATATTGGATAACTTATTCTCATGTGCTCAAATAATATGAATCACATTCATATTATTTACATCTTTGATAATCAAATCACATTTAATTATCTAAGATAACTCTCCTTAAAATATGAATCAAATTCATATTATTCATGATAATTAAATCACATTTAATTATCCATTTTCTCAATGCTCGGATACATATATCAACAATAGAATTATCCATGAACTCTTTCAAGGATAATGCGCTTTCTCCACGGATACTTGGAGATAAGGACAGAGCGATTGTATTGTTCCACGTATAGTGACATGGATATTGAGATCACATCTCAAATCCAGATCTCGGGCCTCCCATAGATGCTTGATTAAATCAAGACCGTAAATCTAATCTTCTCATTGAATCTGAATCACATTCAGATCAATGTCCAACATTCGGACTAAGATCAGATTACTTCTCTACTGAGAGGAGTCACTAAAATCCAAACCCATTTCATCACTCCCTAGGAATGGAAGCGTCATGGTTATACAATCGTTTATGATCACATCACCCTCAGGTATTCCTAATACCTGTACATCCTTCATACTGGAAGACTCAGAATAAACCCAAAGTATTAGATCAACTTTATACTGTCTACTTCAGGGTTTTATCAGTAAGTTTCTCATTCGATCATTGGGGGTCGGTATCGATCATACACTTTCCAAAAACATATATCATACCTAGGACTTGATCATATACTTTCCAAAAGTATATATCAAACGTACAAACTCAGTCAAGCTTCCAAAGCGAGACGACCGTGCGCATGGAATTTGATTCTTCCCAATATCTCATGAGTGAGCTCATGTCTTCCAGTTCAGTAACTGAACCTGTATGATCCCTTTGAGAGATCGTATTACTCATATGCCCTTATATGCACACCAACGCGCCGGTGTATAGACCTTGATTAGGTCATCAACCTATTGGTCTGCCAAATGTACATACTCAAACATATAGTAGCACATTTGTCTCCAGTCAGAGGATGTGTGCCTGTATCGTGACAGCATACGATATAGGACTTTGGTTATCTCGATCCCGTTAAGTCAACTCTTTGACCTAACTCATATGACACCTCCGAATCTCTATTCCTATGTAGAGGACCTGCATCAAGAGGTTGGTCAGATATCAGCCTAACTGAGATAGGATTGCCATCTCCTACTCAGGCTGGAGATCATCTCTTAACAATCATTTGACGGTGCTTGATGAGTCCTCAATCTAACTCATTAGATATTTATCTAAGCACCAGCCTCTATGATTCAATAATTGAATCAACAGTTGTATGATCATTAAGATGGCCATGGTACATAACCCTAATTGTACTAAGGGACCTATTATGCAAATTATGTACTATTTATTTCAGATTAAGGAGTGAATTGCAATAACATTTATTGCATAATGGCTCACTGTGGGCTCGCATGTCCAACAATCTCCCACTAGCCCAATGAGCCATTAATGGGCTAATCATTTAAACCCTCACTCATGTGACAATCATAGGCTATTCAAAAATTAGCAAGGTAAGCTGATCAGTCACTCTGTTTCCAAGAGACTACGCCAAGTCCTTTTACGGCACTTGCATATCTCCTAGTAACAGTGCTCGCATCCAATGCGAATATTGCATTTTATGCAACCAATACTCAATTTTGTCGGTTATAGTGTCCATGACACTACATCTTATTAATTATCATAACCAGTATTTCCATAATCTCTATTAGAATACCTTCATTCCTGGAGATCTCTATCTCCTAAGGTATCTACAGTTAAGATCCTTATAGATCACTATCTACAAGATCTTAAACTTTTGAAGATAAGACTTTGAGATCACTATCTCTGAGTTTCATCATCTTTGAAGATATTGTTATTACTGCAACTAAGTGTTTTATTTCCAGAGTAGGATTAGTAATAATTTACTACTCCCACTGCATGGCAGACATCTGGCTTTTGTACACATCTAGCATATACCCAGCTTCTCATAACTGATGCACAAGTGCAAGCAGTTCTATCATTCACTTCCTCAACTCTTTGAGGTGCTATCCCTTTAGACAGGTCACTACCACATCTTAAGGGAAGGAAGCCTTTCTTGGAATTTTTCCAGAAAATGGAATAAGTCCAAGGTGTACTACTAATGTGACAGTCCCAATACCCTCATCTCTTTGCTTCTGAACGACTTTAGAATTAAGATCTAAGAGGTATTCTTGAGATCGTATCTCAAGGTATGGAACAACCAAATTATAAAACACTTATTATTTATTCTTATATCATTCCAAATGATTAGGATAATATCTACATTTAGCACGATGAATACAATGGCACTCCCACTAAGCTTCACATGGTTCATCAAGATTTTATATGAAATCATAACATTTACAATTTCATCAAATCTTATGTTCCAAATACAAGAAGATTATTTGAGTCCAAATATGGAGTTCTTTGGCTTGCACACCTTGCTTTCCTCAACCATGAAGCCCTAGGGCTACTTCGTATGAATATCCTCAGAGAGGTATTCATAGAGGAATGCAATCTTGACTCACATCATGAAGATGTCATAGTCAAGTTGTGTAGCTATAGTTAGCAATATTCTGATGAGTTAAAGCAAGGTCACTGGAGAGCAAGTCTCATCGTAAGTGATATCTTCTCTTCGGTGTGTAGCTCATGGCTACGAACCGTGCTTTGAAGGTCCCTACCTTCTCATCAGGTTCCCTCTTTCTCTTGAAGATCCATTTACACCTTAATGGGTCTGACCCTGATCGGTGGATCCTCGAGGGTCCATATACAACATTTGTATATGAAGTCTACATTAGAATTTTAATGCCAACATCCATCTTTCCATGTCATGATCCTTAGGAACTTCATCACATGAAGTCCGATCATTTTCACATGGAATACATCCTCAAACTTATTTGAAGAAGTACTAGTGTTTCATCTTCAATTATTCTTTTAGTTTCTGATTTCAGGAGCCTCATTATCTTCTCAAGATTTAAATGAGTTCCTTTACTTCATTTTATCTTGATTCTTAAGAGAGTCATCCTCCAAGAATCACATTCTCAGATATGACATCTTTTAAGAATCTCAAGGTCATAAAGTAGGTATACAATACCATCCTTTATTTTCCTAATGAAGTAGCACTCTCTAGTGCTAGATTCCAGCTTTCATGCATGGAACCTTATTAAGTATATAATGTAGTCTCTACTACATATACACCTTTGGAAACTAAGAGATAATAATGCTAGGATTAATCATTGATTAAATCATGTCACACATGATCAATTGTATCTCCCTACAACTCCATTGAGTTCAGGTTCATTAGGAGGATTGAGATAGGAATGATATTCATAACTCCATAAGGTATTTCTTGAATTCATCTAATAGGTACAGGCTACCTTAGTTAGATCAAATTCATTTTATCTTCCTTCAAACTTTGGTTATAAACCAAAATTGTGAAAACGTTGAACATTTCAAATTTTTCTAAGTGAAGAGAAGAAATCTCATATCATACATAATCATTTACAGATATCACATATCCATAATGTTTACTATGATATAGATGATCTACATACATCAATATGTATGAGATCATGAATACCTTGACATCTTACACCTTTCCCAAGGAAGGGTGTATTGGACATTTTACTTTGAATATAATATTCACAAGTATGTGAGATTTGAATCTTTAGATAATCTAAAGTTTCATGTCTTACTAGTCCATTGATCTCATCAACATACATATGTCCAAAACTTGATGCCAGATCATTGTCAAATGATCTTCATCCTCCTATTGATCTTTTAAAGGTTTAATTTTCAGTATTAGAAATCCTAATGAACCATTCATTAATTTTCTAATTTAATAGAGTCCACTAGATTTTAGATTACTATCTGAAATATCTCCATCATAACTCTTTATGACAGATTTATTACAGAATTCATGTTTATATCCAACAATTAAAAATAAACATTGAGTGTATTCTAATATCTAGGTCATAGAGACATTCTCTAAGACTAAGGGCTCCTACTGAAAATATGAAGTCTATTGATCCAATGGAAATTGTTGCAACACTTGCATCACTTTCAACATGGATGACCAATAAACCATAAGATTAAAATTTTTTTAATATTCTAATACATATGCAACCAATTGCAAGTGTTATTAGAAGAATGAGATACAATTATTAGACTTTACCTTATCAAATAAGTATGTCAATTTCAATGATTATATGTAGGCTATTCTGATATATTATCTGATTCCTTCTCTAAGGATTCTAGATAGATTTGATAGTCATACTATCAACACATCAACATATTGCAGTATTGGCATTCATCCAACTCTTTGGATGTCATGTGGAAGTCACAGAAATACAGTCAACTCTTTGATTATACTTCTTGCTTGGGTCCAACCCATGCTTCCACTGTGCTCCCTTTATCTATAAACAACATTGCTTAAGACTAAGGACCTCTTATGTTAAATTCAAAAGAATTTAATGTAAGAGCATTTCGATATTTATACATGCTTCACCCAATTCATACAATATGAATATTATGAAGCTTCATGAATGACTAGAGTATAGATAGTAGAATGATGACACTCATCATCTACATCCATCTAAACTCTTAAAACATAGGTTCAGGTAGGTATTCAAATAATTTGAATACATCATATCTTATAGAGCTACCATTCTACATGATGTAGAGAACCATGTCATTCATGATTAAATGTCAAGAGCACATATGTATGCCAGAAAATCTATATTGATTTTATAAGGATTATTTGATAATTACGACCATCATCGACATGTCACTTCCAAAGTACATTCAATGAGATCAAGACTTATAGAGACATACAAACCCTAGGGTTTTAGTCCTATTGTCTTATTTAATTATCACTTCTCATTATTATGAGGAAACTTGCACATTGCAACCACATACATTATGTGTTCAATTGCAAGTACAATATCTGGATCAAGGGTCCAATCCATGATATTCTACCGGTTATTATTGAGTATAATATTGAGTGGGTTTAATGAAGGATTATCTGAAATAAGAAATTAGCATAAGGGTATATATTTATATATATATACATGTTTTACTTTGATTTAGGAATTTTTATATCAAAGTTGTCTTGCCATGTCAACAATGAAAGTTCATTCCCTTAATCACTTTCAATGTAAGAGATATACTTACCATTATATCTCAAGCAAGATCTGGGATCTCCTTCCTTATCTTTGTTGCATCCCAATAATATGAGAACCTACAACTCGGATAAAATGAAGCGGGAACACATTCCGCCTTGCAAGTCCAACTTCATCTCCCAATTCGGTCTTTAACAGCCGGGCCCACCACCCCTAAGGTGATGTTGACCCGTCATTAATTGAACCAACCGTCAACATGAATACAACTCGCTACGCGCAATCCAATATCACCCCAATAATATGAGGACCCGATATTGGGGTCACTACGCATACGTCCTTACTCTTTCGAGAAGCGACGAGCCCGATCCAAATGGATCATATGCAGGAGCTGTCACTTCGGACAGGCGTCTCCCACATATAATATCTGGCGACGAAACCCTTCGCCTTGACGGGAGACCATGGATGTCACTTATGTGATCCTCCATATCATATTAAAATTCTAATTAATTATCATGAATCATATTCACATAATTAATTCTTCCAAGGGAATTATCAACTCTAATCATATTAGAGTATAATTGGACAATCAATTCAATCATATTAAATTAATTATCAATCCAATTCAATCAATCAAACTTGATTGTTATGCTTGAATATATATGGTATTATTCTCAAAGTACGTATTAACTCGTATTTTAATAATTAGAAAAATACAACTTAATCCCTCGGACATTATCCTGGCCCTACCCGCTGTCATGACCAGTACCGGCGGGAGTGGGACGGACCGCATACGTTGCAACCCGCTACCCCAGCGATCCCCGACTAGACACCATATCCGCCTCGGGAAAGGATAATGCTAAATTGATTAATTTGTACTTGAGATGATCATTGGTTCTTCAACCAAAATTATACCATATAGTAATCAAAACAATTTTGATTATAAGGAAATTTGCTAGACAAATTCCCAATCATATTCAAGCAAGGAGTTTGATGATTGTGTTTCCAATTATGATCTAGATCAAATCTAATCAATTAATTGGTTGAGGTCAAGTTTATTAAGAAAATAATCATATTCTAATATTTCTCAAATATTTTCCATATTATTTCATGAAATTAACAATTAATTTCACTAATTGACAATCACATGGTTCTTGACTAGGAAAGTAATTTCAGCAGTGACCCCTACTTACTAAAATTAGCACATCTCAATCAATTTAAATCCAAATTAAGCAATGTAAGTTTCCATAGTTTGCTAACTTGATTTACAACAGAACCTATGTGTATTGCACGCATTTCGAGGCGTCTCTAAACAGTAATTAACTCCTTAATTATGTTAAGATTCGCAGTTCCCGTAACAGTAAATATATGTTGATTAAAACAACCATATCTTGAGCAAACGAAACCGATTTACGCAAACTCAGATCCTATGGTTTCCTTATTTAATGGGGAACAAAATCCAAGTAAATAATTCGTGCTTAAACATTTTAAACATGGCCGAAATTATTTACTAAACAGATCTGCGAAATTAAATGCGATAAAAACTTCGCGACCATAACGAACCCAAGTCGTCCTCGGTTAGCGAATCATATTCTAAACCATTGACCTAAGGCTCTGATACCACTTGAAGTATATGGTTAGATCCTCAAGCGCATCACGGAAGCATGAGCGTCGTATCGAATAGGACGAAGAGCGACTAGTCGCACTAGTTGCTCGATGCAGCGGAATTTAAAAAATTTTCTTACGACGAAACCACATGATCCAAGAACACTTCTCGGATCGTTTCGTCTAAACCACAAAAAAGTAATAGGATTACCTCTTGAAGCGTGGTTGCGATCGAGTCTCTAAACGAAGAGACCTCCTGTCTCAAGTCCGATCTGACTGAGGAGACGCTTGCGAGCGTAGGGATGAACCGCGTGCTTCTCGCAATCCATGTTGATGATCTAAGCGGCGGATCTCCTGATCTTGACACACGAGATCCGACGTCTTCTTCACGAGCGAGGCGCACCGAAGGAGACGGAGATCCACGAGCAGAAGAACGGGCAGCATAACGACGATGCTGCGGCGATGGAGAACCTCTCTTAGGTCATCCATGGTGGACGGCCACATGAGAGGGAGAGAGGGTTGTCGAATAGAGAGAAAAGAGAGAGAGATGCTTGTCAAGCATTGTGTGTAAAATAGAGAGCATGGTATGCCTCTCTATTTATAGGGTTTTGGGATCCATGGATCTCAATCCATGTGACATATAAAATCAATGGATGAGATTGATTTATGTCAACCCAATGGTCAAGATTATTGTTGGTAAAAACCAACAACTTGTGATTTAATTTTGATAAAATATATTTGATAAATCGAATAAATATTAATACCAAATTAAATCAATCAAATAAGGAGAGAAAATACAAAGGAGATCAACCTTCCCCTTTAGAGGGCAATCTCATGGATTCCCATGAGATTGCACATCTCCTTGATTTTCTCTCTACTTATTTTCCAACAACTATTTGTTGGGATTTTTATTCACCAAAATAATTCTCAATTAAATCTGGGAATATTGCAATCTTGACATTGGAATATTGTGAATCATATTCATAACCCAAAACAACATGTAATTTACATTTTCAATTAATTAGACAATGTGTATCCAATACACATTAATAATTATTCTACTAATAAAAATTATATTTAACTGTCTCTAATACATTATAAATCACATTTATAATATATTATGAATAATTGGATATTACTATCCACATTATTCTTATCCATAATAATTAAATCACATTTAATTAAATTGGATAACTTATTCTCATGTGCCCAAATAATATGAATCACATTCATATTATTTACATCTTTGATAATCAAATCACATTAAATTATCTAAGATAACTCTCCTTATAATATGAATCAAATTCATATTATTCATGATAATTAAATCACATTTAATTGTCCATTTTCTCAATGCTCGGATACATATATCAACAATAGAATTATCCATGAACTCTTTCAAGGATAATGTGCTTTCTCCGCGGATACTTGGAGATAAGGACAGGGCGATTGTATTTTTCCACGTATAGTGACATGGATATTGAGATCACATCTCAAATCCAGATCTCGGGCCTCCCATAGATGCTTAATTAAATCAAGACCGTAAATCTAATCTTCTCATTGAATCTGAATCACATTCAGATCAATGTCCAACATTTGGACTAAGATCAGATTACTTCTCTACTGAGATGAGTCACTAAAATCCAAACCCGTTTCATCACTCCCTAGGAATGGAAGCGTCATGGTTATACAATCGTTTATGATCACATCACCCTCAAGTATTCCTAATACTTGTACATCCTGCATACTTGAAGACTCAGAATAAATTCGAAGTATTCGATCATTGGGAGTCGGTATCGATCATACACTTTCCAAAAACATATATCATAACTAGGTCTTGATCATATACTTTCCAAAAGTATATATCAAACTTACAAATTCAGTCAAGCTTCCAAAGCAAGACGGCCATGCGCATGGAATTTGATTCTTCCCAATATCTCATGAGTGAGCTCATGTCTTCCGGTTCAGTAACTGAACCTGTATGATCCCTTTGAGAGATCGTATTACTCATATGCCCTTATATGCACACCAACGCGCCAGTGTATAGACCTTGATTAGGTCATCAACCTATTGGTCTGCCAAATGTACATACTCAAACATATAGTAGCACATCTATCTCCGGTCAGAGGATGTGTGCCTGTATCGTGACAGCATACGATATAGGACTTTGGTTATCTCGATCTCGTTAAGTCAACTCTTTGACCTAACTCATATGACACCTCTGAATCTCTATTCCTATGCAGAGGACCTGCATCAAGAGGTCGGTCAGATATCAGCCTAACTGAGATAGGATTGCCATCTCCTACTCAGGCTGGAGATCATCTCTTAACAATCATTTGGCGGTGCTTGATGAGTCCTCAATCTAACTCATTAGATATTCATCTAAGCACCAGCCTCTATGATTCAATAATTGAATCAACAGTTGTATGATCATTAAGATGGCCATGGTACATAACCCTAATTGTACTAATGGACCCATTATGCAAATTATGTACTCTTTATTTCAGATTAAGGAGTGAATTGCAATAACATTTATTGCATAATGGCTTGCCGTGGGCTCGCATGTCCAACACTCAAAACATGGGCATATTAAGAGATTCTATATCTGTTGGGGCATAAATAAGAATGCATAGCAATGCAAGTAAAGAAAAATCCAAAAATAAGACTACATCAAAAATTCCAAAAATAATATTGAGCCTCCAGAAAAAGCTTGCTTCTTGGTGAAGACTCGGTTACATTAATCGATCTTCACAAGGGAATGAGACTCCATTGATCCATTCCCACTTCTTTTCCCCATTCTCCTAGATTCTCTCTTTCTTGATTATGAAATTAGAGTGAACCTGCCCTTAGAAGGAAATATATGTCTCCCTGAGGATGAGTTGCTAGAGGAACAGACTCCATGATAGTTTCACATTTTGTCTGGGAAGAGTTAGAAAATTTACACACATGGTTCTATCATTTCAAGGTTGCTAGAATATGGGACTAAGAGGATGGTTCTGACGAGACTATGGGTTGAACTGAATGAAAGGATTATGGAACCTAAGGGTTGTTGTGTCAAACTTCTTAACCTTGATGCGGCTCCGAACACACCATGAATCCAAAGGTCTTAACTGAGCTTCGAACTTTGAATTTATTAAGATGAGTTTAAAGGTCAAAAACTATTCAAGTTCTTTTCTTTTTCTTTCCTTTATCTTTTTTTCCACACTTATAGGCATAAGTGTTTGCTAGGGACTAGTAACGACAAGTATGGGTGGTAATGAATCTCCATTTCATCACCTTTATTCTTTCGTTTTGGCCTTAAATCCCTAGCTAAATACATGTATATAACATTAATTTGTACAAAATAACACTAAATAAGTCACATAAAATAATGTATAAAATATTGTATTTAATTCCAAATTAAAAGAATAAAGGAAGAAAAGAAAAAGAATGAAGTGTAAATGTCACTACATGACCCTAGACCCGAAGACCTAGTCATCATGATGACTTGGTCGACAAGGAATTAAGAAGGAGTAGATAGGGCAGTGATGAAGCCTCATTCATCACTCTTTATTTTTTATTTTAGCTAATTATCTTGGCAAAGAATCATGTAAATAGTTGTAAATACAATAATTTAACAATAACCATGCATGTGTTAATAATCCATAATTAGCATGTATTTGTGCAAAACTAAAAGAATAAAGAGTAAAAGAAAAAGAAGGAGCTATTTAGAATAAATATTGAGTGACCTAAACCCAAGAGAGGGCCAAGCATTGGCTTGATCACAAAATAAAATAAGTAGAGAGATAGAGCCACTCTACCTTGTACATATATACCCTCTATGTATATATTTTATTTTATTTTTACAAAAATCAAACTAAAAAGGGATTTTTATCTCTTTGTAACTATTTCTCAAAATAAGACAAAAATTAGAAAAAATAAAATAAAAATAAAATTAGAATAAAACTCTCTCTCTCACTTGCATATACTACATGTATATATGTATCTTTCCCTGTTTATTTTATACTTGTAATAAATAATAAAAATAAAATAAAAATAATTTTATACTCCAAACATTATGTTATAAATAATAAAATATAAAATTGGGGTATTTGTGTAAAAATAACAAATTAAAAATACTTATACAAAATACATAGGTATTTTCTACATGTACTTAATACAATATACTTTATATAGAATAATTTGTTTTTTATAAAAATAAATAAAAATCATAGAAAAATAGTTTGAAAAATACCAAACATTTTTCATTTTATGAACTTTTTAATTTAAAATATTTTTTATTTTCTATTGAATTTGTAAGTATTTTGTAAATACTCTTTTCTGATTGTTCGGCTGAAATGTTGACCGACGACTCCTACCCGGGTCCAACCCGGATCCTTGTCACCAGAGCTCCTTCTCGACAGTTCCCAGCCCGAATCCGATCTCCTCTCACCTTGGGATTTGGACCCGAGAATCCTCATACTTCCATCATCCTCGCGGGTCATTCACCCGATCTGATTCCTTCTCGGGTCTCGTGCTTATCTCCGATTTTTCCAGACCCCCCGTCAACTCTATAAAATCTTCTCTCTGCCTCCACAGTGCCTTAGCTCGTGTTGCACACCTTTCTGATACCCTAGACACCTTCACCTTAGTGATAGCAACCGAAGGCCACTCTTGGTGCTCAGAGAGGTGCTGTGTAGCCGACGCTCACATGTCGTGGGCGGAGAACCGCTGCGAGGAGCCTCTTTCGCCATCCGCAGCGTGGTCGAGGCCACAACCCCACTGTCCAACTCCCCTGGAGCTCAATATCATCTTAGGACCTTCAGGTATTATTCATTTCATTCCTAGCTCCTTCATTTGCTCGATCTTTCATTTGTGCGCTGCCATAGCTCCGCCAGCTCCGACCAGCCGGTCGGAGCTTCATTACTATCACTCATCCGCTCAGATCGATGCACTGGCTCTCCCTCCATCTTCTCCCGTATCCTAATCAACCTGACCTTCGATCCTCGTGTCGAGATTAGGAGATAGGTCTCCTCTACCATTTATGCCGGAGACCCACACCCATTAACCCTTGTTTCTTTGGTGTTTATCCCAAATAACCTACACCGGAGCATCACCCCGAGTCCCAGCTACCCTTTGCAGGTGAAAGAGCGCTTCGAGGACATCCAATTCCACCCATCTTGGACTCGCTGGAGTAGCCCCAGGTCCACACCGTCGTCATGACCATCCGACCACTAGCTGCTCCACCGGGTTCGTTCATCTGACGTGGAAGGGGCCCATGACCCTATTGGCACCTTGGATCCTTCATAAGAGTTACAGATCTTCTCTGATGCTCCGGTGGAGGTCGCCCAGACGTAGTTCTTCCAGAGGCCCTCTCTGCCGTTCGATCGAGTCCACCTCCCAGACTTCATCTCGGTCGTCCATCCACTGGAGGTATCAGACCGTTACATGTCAGATCTAACGGTCCCTTACCAGCCATGTCCCCAACATCTGACAGCTGTCAGATCTGACATCTGACGCATACAGAGCAGCACGATCGCGCCTCATCAGCGGCTGCCACACGTCCTCATCACGCGCCCCTCACACGCCCCATGGGTATATTGCTCAGTCTACCCTACGTTTATTTTAGTTTTTATTTTAGTCTGTAAAATAAAATATACAGTTGGACCATTTTGCACTTCAGTAGATGTAGTTTTCCATATTTGCACTTTAGTCCTGCCTGTGTGGACCCACGTGCGTCGTCACATGTCTTTTTGGGTTATTTACTATGTACCTCGAACTTCTTTACTGTTATTGATTGCATATTTACTTTTCATATTTGCAAATATGCCCCTATGAATGTTGTTTTACGACATGTGCGGATGTTGATGAAAAATTTACAGACTTGACCCTAAGATTTTCTCACGTGTTATTGTTTGGTCCCAGGACTTATTTTATTTGCATTTTGGTCTTTGTGGGTATTTTTCAAGAAAACAATGCCTAACGAATTTTCTTATTCTCCTGAATATTTTAAGTCCAATAATAGGGGGAAAAGTCGAAAAAGTCGATGCACGACCAAACACTTTGATGCATATAGAGTAAGAAATGTGTAACTGACTCCATCTCTCTACACACAGGGTGATCTACGCATAATATAAAAGATTTAAATAAAACTACCTATATGATGCAAGAAGAAATCGACCTTAGACAAATAATTTCTACTCGAGCAGAACGATAGCTAACGGGTCAGCAAGAGGGGTCAGGGTCTGGTCACTGATGCCGATCGATGTCCGCCACAATGGATCCTGCTAGTGTGTATGCGGCCTCTAGTAGCACATGACCCCTCCGGTGACTGAGTCAACTTTTTATTTTGTGATTTAGTTAATAAGGTACACTTATCGATCTATAGGAACAGGCAACCAATTAGGGATGGGGCCTTAATTAATTACGTCACAATCAAGCCAAAAATCCCAAGTCTATGGGCAAAAAACTTCGAGAATCAAAAATAAAAGAAAAATGCGATAAACACAAAACCAGCGTAAAATCTGCAGTGAGGTCCCCGAGCACACCGGTGTTTAGCGAAACCGAGATCAAGCCTAGTCTGAGTCTGAGTCCTGTCCTGTATTATTACAATAATAATAGCAATGGAAATAAGAACTAAACTAAAGCTAAAACTCCTCCACATATCCTGCTCCTTCTCTCCTACGCTCTCCTGCGGCTCGATGCAGAAATGAGCCGCCTCCGCATTGCTCGGGTGCCTCGGTGCTCTGAAGATAGCCACCCTCGCTTGTCAGGCCCTCGCAAGAAAGGGAAACAAAAATAGGTCAGGCCACAGTTATAAAAATAAAATAAAATGAAATGAAATAAATGAAAAATGAAAACTAACAAAAAGAAATAACAAGAAATAGAAACAAAAACAAAAATAAAAATAAAAAGAAAGTAGATAAAGAAAAGAAAATGCAACATGAACAAATAAAGAACCCTTTCCGTTATTAGATTTTCCAGAATAGTCCTGAGATGCAAAAACAAGAGGAATGCAACAGGAATAGAATGGGTGGTCTCAGTACCGCCCACGACATCTAGACTTGTGGCATCGGCATCGCGTTCTGACTCAGCATTATCATCTCTGGTGGCATCAGTACCACCTCCTACATCTGGTGAAGTAACGGCCTTAGTACCGTCAGTTGGATCTACATCCTTGGTAGCATCAGTACCACCGTCATCAACATCATCATGAGCGGCATCAGCATCGCTCTCCTCCTCATCTCACGCTCCTGAGTCCTTATGTGGTCGTCGCTTAGATGAGGCACCTCCGGCTGGCATCCTACCGCTCCCAAGTGTAACAAAGTCAGCATCAAAAGTATATGCAGAAATATCACCAAGTGAGTCACTAGGAGTGGTAACCTCTGTAAACTCTACCTGCTCAGACTTCCTCTTCAGGTTGTTCGGATTCGGCTCGATCTGAGCAGGTATGGCGGCCTTGCCCTTCACTATCTCCCTCGTCTCCTGATGGAACACATCCATCTCCCGCCTGAATATAGCTTGCTGCTCAGAGATAAGGTGGGCTAGATCATCTAAAGCTGGGATCTCATCGGCTGGCCCATGAGAACCGGACGGGTGGCCTCTCTGAAAGTGAGGTTGTTGCTGCTGTGAAGGATGAGGGGGATACTGGTGATGAAACTGCTGAGGTTGTTGTTGCTGCCTCCATGGTTGTCCCTACGAGGACCCTACCGTAGTGTGGTTGTGGCTGTGGCTGTGGGAACTGGGGCTGCTAGTGCTACTGGATGTACTGGCCACCCTGAACTGGAGGCTGCTGCTGGGATGAGGCACCTCTGGTCGACCAACGGAATACGGGATGGTCTCGTCAGATCCCAGGCTGAGGTCGGTCATACCAAATCCCGTTGACTTCCATCAACGGCTCCTGCTTGTAAGTTGGTGGGGGAAGAACTGCTAGGGGCTGATCCGGCTGGTAGACTACCATCTGACTGTCCAGAGACGGTGGTTGTCGGACATATTGTTGTTGCTGCTACTGGAACAGCTCTGCATGTATTTGATGCACCTGTCGGTAGTGGGCGGAGGGCTGGGTCAAGTTGTTGCTGCTGTTGGGATCTGCCCTTGACCTTAGACGGGGATGAGAAGCCGTCTGTGCCTCTTGGAGACACATGATCTGGGTCTTTAGGTCACTCAGCGTCTGTGCCATCTGCTCTATCTGAGACATGTCCTGGCACTGGTTCTTCTCTATGATCTCGTTGTGGTCTAGCTTCTTGCTGATAATCCCCATATCAGCGGCCGACGACTCTACCTGTGTTGCAACTGCTGATGATGTTGAAGGATTTGCAACGACCCGTGCTATCCTCTGATAGGACACGTCCTGTGGTGTGGGCTTCCCCTATGTATTGAGGCAGGTCTGGGACATAATTGTGTAATTCTATGCCATCTCCTCATAGATGGCCTAGACCTGATCGTTATCCTTTGAGAAATAAGAACCCCAATAGGATGCGATCACTAGCCCCTACAACTCCGGTGTAATCCCGCAGAAGAAACTCTGGACAAGGTTGGGCTTAGATATATCATGATGCGGACATCGATCAATGAGCTCTCTGAATCTGTCCCATGCCTCATGGAACTGCTCGTTGGGAAGCATGGAGAAGATGTTGATCAGGGCTCTTGCTGCATTCATCCGGCCGAGTGGATAGTACTTATTCAAATACTTGTTCTGGAGTTGTTTCCATGATGTGACGTATTTCCCCAGGTGCTTCAGCCAATAGGATGCTCTGTCGATAAGGGAAAATGGAAACGTCATAATCTTGATGGTATCCTCGTCCATGAGGCGATCGCGGATTGTGCTGCAGATCATCTCAAACTCCTGGATATGGAGGTGCGGCTCCTCGGTGGCAATCCCGTGGAATCGGGGTAATAGTTGGATTGTTTGAGGTGGGAGCTTGAAATCTCCCAGAATGGTTGGCAGGTGAATCCATATGTGGGTCAGAGTTGCACCAGAGTTTTGCAACTCCCTCATTGGACGTACGGGTGCTGCTGGATGTACGAGATCCTTAGGCTCTCTTCCCTCAAGATTGTCTCCTCCTCCACCGGCTCTGCGCTGCTCTCTATCTGCTCGCATCTGCTTTATCTCCCGGTGCATGTCCACCATGAAAGCACCCTGGTCTCTGATCATACGCTTGATGGTCTCCAGGGAGGCTAACAGGGTGTTGTTGATGGCACCTTGATCTAATACGTAGGTCTGGTTCCCGCTGGGTCCATCGGTACGCTCCTCACTATTGGCCATGGTCTCTGCAAATGTAGAAGACCCAAACTTAGGTGCCGTCAAATGATCAAATGAATGCTACTGCCTCTGCCCAGGCACATCAGGACTAGTGGAAAGGTGGTCGAGGGGGAACAGGGCGGAGTCAAACTCAGGTTCGGAGAGAGGGTCTGGGCTCTCGCGAACCAACCTAGATGAGCAGACCGGAGTGCTCGAAAGTGGTGCAACCAGAGGCTGCCTAAGGGACCTCTGACCCATCATCATGATGTAGCGAGTGAAGATGGAATAAGATCTGGAAAACACACAAGATCGGGCAAGCAAAAAGCCCAATTCACCTACTGACGCAGAGCAGATGACCGTAAAGGTTCGATCTTTTATCTTATCGATCTTATTTAGGTGATCATGACGTCTCTTAGAGCGATTAAGCGAGCTGTTGGGAATGCTCTTAGGAGACTGTCCTAATACCAAGGCTAGATCTTTCCCAGCCCGTACAAGTCGTGGAGCATTTACCTACTACCCGATCAACTCGCTCTGTTAAGAATACCGTGGCCCTCTTTACCGGAAATCGGAGAGATCCTCATTGGAGAACAACTAACACGAAATCAGTAGTCTGAGGAGAGGTCGGATATGTCTCTATCCTAGTGTGCAGGTCACTCTCTCGCTCATCCAAACCAGACAATGAGGGGATTGCTCTCCCAAGACAAATTTTTAAATCAGGTGTCTTTTAGGGTCAAGTGTGTTTAGCAGTCCCAATTTTATAGTTTTTCTTTTTTTAAGTATTTTTCAAGCAAACAACGCCTAACGAATTTTCTGATTCTCCTGATTATTATAAGTCCAAAAATAGGGGGAGAAGTCGAAAAAGTTGATGCACGGTCAAACACTATGTTGCATGTAGAGTAAGAAATGCGTACCTGACTCCATCTCTCTATATACAGGGTGATCCACGCATAAAATAAAAGATTTAAATAAAACTACTTATATGATGCATGAAGAAATCGGCTTAGACAAATAATTTCTACTCGAGCAGAACGATAGCTAACGGGTCAACAAGAGGGGTCGGGGTCCGATCTCTGATGTCAATCGGTGTCCGCCACAAAGGATCCTGCCAGCGCTGTATACGTCCTCTAGCGGCACATGACCCCTCAAGTGACCGAGTTAACTTTTTCTTTTGTGATTTAATTAATAAGGTCCACTTATCGATTTATAGGAACATGCAAGAAATTAGGACTGGGGCCTTAATTAATTACATCACAATCAAGCCAAAAATCCTAAGTCTAAGGGTAAAAAACTTCGAGAATCAAAAATAAAAGAAAAATGCGATAAACACAAAACCAACGTAAAATCTGCGGTGAGGTCCCCGAGCACACCAGTGCTCGGTGATACAAATCCTGAGATTAAGCCAAGTCTGAGCCTGAGTTTGAGTCTTGTCATGTATTATTACAATAATAATAGCAGTGGAAATAAGAACTAGACTAAAGCTAAAACTCCTCCACAGATCCTGCTCCTTCTCTCCTATGCTCTCCTGCGGCTCAATGCAGAAATGAGCAGCCTTTGCGTCGCTCGGGTGCCTCGGCGCACCGAAGATAGCCGCCCTTGCTCGTCAGGCCCTCGCAAGAAAGGGAAACAGAAATAGGTCAGGCCACAATTATAAAAATAAAATAAAATAAAATGAAATAAATGAAAAATGAAAATAAACGAAAAGAAATAACAAGAAATAGAAACAAAAACAAAAACAAAATAAAAAAGAAAGCAAATAAAGAAAAAAATAAAAAGAAGAAAAATAAAAACAAAGCCGAAAAGGAAAACCAACTACTAAGCCGTGCTCCCTATAAACGGTGCCATTCTTATGAGCGTCATAGCCGATAAGGGTTAAGACTCGGAAAATCAGATCAAGGTCCTTGTGACCCCAATCGCCTAAGCGGGCTCAATCAAGACAAACAGACCACCAACTAAAGAAATCAAACAATCAAACAAGCCAAGCGGTCTTGCTAATTTATTTTACCTGGTATAGCTACCAGGGTCGATCACAAGGAGCACAGGATGGAAAACCTAGAAGTAGTTAGGAAACCAAGAAAAGAAAGAAAATAAATGGTTTTTAAAATTTTGAAAACTTTTTATGATTATTATAAAGAGAAAAGAATAAAAAAAACCAAAAAGCGATACTCCAACAATTATTTAAAAATCCAAAAATGCTCAAAAATCAAAACAAAAATGTTTCTGTGTTTTTAAAATATTCAATTATTTTTGTGAATTTTATGGGGTTTTTCAGATTTTAATTTATTTTCTAAAAATAGAAGAAGGTCGAAAACAGAAAACAATGTACAACTGAGATCTATAGGCATATTAAAATTATTTAAAATGCCTATAAAATCATAGCAATAAGTTTATGTGAAACTACAAACTAAAATCTAACTACAGAAGAAGAAAACACATTTTTTGATTTTTTTATAAATTTTTAATGATTTTTATAAGATTTTTACTCTTTTCACTTTTTATAGGATTTATAAATAGGAATGAGATGAAAATTGGACTGGAGCTAAGACAACACAAAACACACAACCAATTTTTTTTGGAATTTTTTGAGATATTTAATATTTTTAGGTTATTTTCCAAAAAAGATAGTTATACTTTTTAAGGTATTTAAATTTTTAAAAATAACAAAAGAAATCTATCCACTCTGAGGTCATCGTTCGAGCTAAGTATTGGGGGTGTCATATATATTTCATATATACTTGAGCCATAACTCGTACTTGTGTGAGTGTGTCAATAAATAAAATAGCTAAAATCCCTAATCTAAAAAACCATAAAAATATAAAAGTTTTCTTGTACATAAAATTCTTTCTTGCACATACATAGCTATTTATAAAATTAATTTTGTACAAATGTTTGTAAAAATGTTTTGTGTGTAAAGAGTTTGTAAATATTTTTGATATCAAAATTATGTATATAGTACACCATTTTTGTAAAATGTTTGAAAAATAAAATGTTTGCAAAAACCTTTGTGTAAATGTTTGTAAATAGTCTGCAAAACTTTTGCATCAACTCATTCATTCATTCAAACATTTTTCAAAAATTTTGCATATTTTCAAAAGTTGCATAAAAATACTTTTTGTATATATTTGTACAGTTTTTCTGAATCATAGTTTACATTTAAACTAGCCTGGAATTAAAATGAAAAATGGAGTTGGTTAAGACCTTAATCCACCTAATTCTAAGAGGAACCCTATAGGTCTTAGGGTTATGACTTTTCAGGTCCATTTGGGACTAAATTCTTTAAGTCCACTAGGCTATGATCATATGTCATATTTATGAGCCTAAGTAGAACACCTAACAACGCACACATGCCTCTACAGAAAATGGCATTACTTGCACCGGCACCTTGCACATAGCTCTCTACAGATGAGGTGATGAGGAGGCAGTCTTCTTTGGCTTAGGGTAGCATACGAGGGTAGTACTTCTAGGTGGAACCTCTCATCTTCTTTTAGTGAGGAAAGTGTGTCTCAACTTGGTCTGGCAGCATTGAGGTCTAAAGACAGGAGTTCTGAGTTGCAATAATGCTTCAAAAGAGGGATAGTTTACTAGCTCAAGAGGAAAAACTCCTTATGTTTTTTTCTTGCACCATGTAGATATGTTGTACATATGCACATAAAAAAAGTGTGCAAAAGAAAGAAAAACTCCAAAAAAATGGTGGGTTTGATAGAAAATGAAATACCCACCGGAGTGTATATAGCCAAATAAAGAAAAGCTTATGTTACCCATCCTCATCTCATGAAGCTTGCAGCAGGGAGACTTAGCTACACTAGTTGGGCTCCCTAGGATACATGGCTACACTGGTCATGGTATTCTCTTCTTCCTCCTCTTCTTGAGTCGATTGCACTTGAACTTGGAAGGGAATACCCCGCTCCTCAAGGAAAGAGCTGCTAGACTAGGGCATTAGAGTTACCTTGTTGAGGGGGTTGTTACTTTGCAATTTCTGAGGTGGGGAGCTACATATCACTTACACAGTACAAGAAAAGATTCATGGTTAATAGAGTTTGTGTATGTAGACTTGTTCTGATCTGGATTGTTGAGGAGTCTTGACCATAGATTGGTGGAACTTAGAGGCTATTAAGTATTAAACCTAAGTCCAAATAAGGTTCCGACAAATTAATAATCCAAAGGTCTGACTGAGCTCCATACTTCAATTTAATGAAGGCAAGTTTAATAATCAACCTTGATTCTCCTTCTTTTTCTTTTCCTTTCTCTTTTCACTTGTTTTTCAAATAAGTGTTTGCTAAGGGACTAGCAAAAGTAAAGTATAGGGGGGTGATGAAGCCTCATTCATCACTCTTTATTCTTTTATTTTTGCTAATTATCTTGGTAAAGCATCATGTAAATAGTTGTAAATACAATAATTTAACAATAAGCATGCATGTGTTAATATTTCATAATTAGCATGTATTTGTGCAAAAATAAAAGAATATAGAATAAAAGAAAAAGAAGGAAATATTTAGAATAAATATTGAGTGACCTAAACCCAAGAGAGGTCCAAGCATTGGCCTGATCGCCAAATAAAATAAGTAGAGAGAGATAGGGCCACTATACCTTGTACATATATACCCTCTATGTATATATTTTATTTTATTTTTACAAAAATCAAACTAAAAAGGTATTTTTATCTCCATGTTTATATTTCTCAAAATAATACAAAAATTAGAAAAATGTGATAAAAATAAAACTAGAATAAAACACACTCTCTCACTTGTATATAATACATGTATATATGTATCTTTCCCTATTTATTTTATACTTGTAAACAAATAAAAAAACAAATAAAATTATACTCCAAAAATTATGTTATAAAAAATAAAATATAAAATTGGGGTATTTATGTAAAATACATAGGTATTTTATACCTGTACATAATACAATATACTATATATAGAATAATTTATTTTCTATAAAAATAAATAAAAATCATAAAAAAATAGTTTGAAAAATAACAAACATTTTTCATTTTATACACTTTTTAATTTAAAATCATTATCTATTTTTTATTGAATTTGTAAAGTATTTTGTAAATACTATTTACTGATTGGTCGGCTGAAATGTTGACCGAGGGTCAACGACACCTCCTACCTGGGTCCAACTCGGATCCTTATTACTGGAGCTCCTTCTTGACATTTTCTAGCTCGACTCCGATCTCCTCTTTCCTCGGGATTCGGACTCGAGAATCCTCGTACTTCCATCATCCTCAGGGGTCCTTCACCCGATCTGATTCCTATTCGGGTCTCGTGCTTATCTCCGATATTTCCAGACCCCCCGTCAACTCTATAAAATCTTCTCTTCACCTCACAGTGCCCTAGCTCGCGCTGCACCCCTTTTGATACCCTAGACACCTTCACCTTGGTGACAGCAGCCGAAGGCCACTCTTGGTGCTCGGAGAGGTGTTGTGTAGCCAACGCTCACACGTCGTGGCCGGAGAACCGCCGCGAGGAGCCTCTTTCGCCAGCAGCAGTGTGGTCGAGGCCACAACCCCACTGTCCAACTCCCCTGAAGCTCAGTATCATCTTAGGACCTTCAGGTATCCTTCGTTTCGTTCCTACCTCCTTCGATTGCTCGATCTTTCATTTGTAAGCCGTCGTAGCTCCACTAGCTCCAACCAGCAGGTCGGAGCTTTGTTACTATCACTCATCCGCTCAGATCGATGCACCGATTCACCATCCATCTTCTCCCATATCTTGATCAACCTGACCTTCGATCCTCGTGTCGAGATTAGGAGATAGGTCTCCTCTACCATTTATGCGGAGAACCGCACCCATTCACCCTCATTTCTTTTTTGTTTATCCCAAATATCCTGGACCGGAGCATCGCCCCGAGTCCCAGCTACCCTTTGCAGGTAAAAGTGCGCTTCAAGGACATCTGATTCCACACATCTGGGACTCGCCGGAGTAGCACCAGGTCCTCGTCGTCGTCACGGCCATCTGACTGTCAGCTGCTCCATCGGGTCCGTTCATCTGACGCGAAAGGCGCCCATGACCCTATTAATGCCTTCAGATCCTTCATTGGAGTTACGGATCATCTCTGATGCTCCGGTGGAGGTCGCCCAGACGCAGCTCTTCAAGAGGCCCTCTCTGTCATCCGATCGAGTCACACCTCCCAGACCTCATCTCAGCCGTCCATCCACTGGAGGTGTCAGACCGTTTAGATGTCAGATTTAATGGTCATGTACCAGCCACGTCCCTGACACCTGACATCCGTCAGATTAACATCTGACATGTCCAGAGCCATACGATCATGCCTCATCAACGGCCGCCACGCGTCCGCGTCACACGCCCCTCACGCGCCCCATGGGTATATTGCTCATTATACCCTGTGTTTATTTTAGTTTTTATTTTAGTCTGTAAAATCAAATATATAGTTGAACCATTTTGCACTTCAATATCTATAGTTTTCCATATTTGCACTTTAGTCCTGCCAATGTGGACCCACGTGCGTCGTCATGTGCCTTTTTGGGTTATTTGCACTATATACCCCAGACTTATTTACTGTTATTGATTGCATATTTACTTTTCATATTTGCAAATATGCCCCTGTGAATGTTGTCTTACGACCTGTTCGGATTTTGATGGAAAATTTGCAGACTTGACCCTAGGCTTTTCTCCCGTGTTATTGTTTGGTCCCATGACTTATTTTATTTGCATTTTGGTCCTTACGAGCTGTGAGTTTTGTTTTTGATTTAATAAAAGTAAAATTGCTCCAAAAATCTTGAAATAGCTCTACTACTATGTAGGAATTTTGGTGATTTTTGGGTTGTGTTTTGATTTCGTTTTTTATTTTAAAAAATTCAAAAACCTTAAAAAGTATCACTGTTTATTTTTGAAAATCAACTAAAAATATAAAATATCTCAAAAAATTCCAAAAAAAAATTTGGTTGTGTGTTTTGTGTTGTTTTAGCTTCTATCCAATTTTACTTCTTATTCCCATTTATAAAACCCATAAAAAATGAAAAGAGTAAAAATCTTAAAAAAATCATTAAAAATTCATAAAAAAATAAAAAAAATTATTTTTTCTTCGTCAGTAGTCAGATTTTAGTTTGTAGTTTCACATAAAATTACTGTTAGAATTTTATTGCCATTTTAAATATTTTTAATCTGCCTTTAGATCCCAGTTGTACATTGTTTTCCACTTTTGACCTTCTTCTATTTTTAGAAAATTCATTAAAAATCTGAAAACCCCATAAAATTCACAAAAACAATTGAATATTTTAAAAACTCACAAACATTTTGGTTTTGATTTTTTGAGCATTTTTGTATTTTTAAATAATTGTTGGAGTTTTGTTTTTTGGTTTTTCTTTATTCTTTTCTCTTTATAAAAATCATAAAAAAATTGAAAAATTTAAAACCACCAATTTTCTTTCTTTTCTTGGTTTACCGACTACTGCGTAGGTTTTCCATCCCGTACTCCTTGTGATCGACCCTGGTAGCTATACCAGGTAAAATAAATTAGCAAGACCGCTTGCCATGTTTGATTGTTTAATTTATTTAGTTGGTTGTCTGTTTGTCTTGATTGAGCCCGCTTAGTCGATTAGGGTCGCAACGACCTTGATCTAATTTTCTGAGACTTAACACTGATCGGCTAGGATGCTCATCATGCAGCCAATTGTAAAGAAAACACAGCTCATAAACCCTAATTTTATAAACCAACAATTGCATTTTGGGACCTATTTTATTTCTTATTTTATACTCAAATCAGTGAACACTCAACATGAATATCGTACATCAATATACAAAGAAAAATATAATTTCGTTCAAAAATAATGCACAGTGTGCCCGAGGCATACAGAATAAAAAGGTGCAAGGAAAACTTTTCAGACATGTACCTTCTACATACATATTCAAAATTCACCAAACTCACCTTTATTATTCATAAATTTAAATTATCTATTTAATGAATATGGTTTCATTCCATTTGGAGTTAAGATGCAAAAGTTGAACTTTGAGTCCTCATTATGCAATATAAATGTATATAATATTGAATATATTTATTCTTTTACATTTTTCACTATCTTATATTTTTATATATTTTTGAAAATATTATTTAAAATACATGTAAATAAAAAATAAAATAAAACCATGAAAAATATATTAAAATAAATAAGGTACTTCAATATAAAGGTAAAACATATATATAATATACTTATATAATATACGTACAAAATTATCTAAGTAAATATATATAAACTTAGAAAATTAAAGTAAAAATCTAAAAATATGTAATTAAATAAATTATAAATATAGAAAATTTTTATATAAAATAATAAAATATAAAATATAAATTAAAAAAAAATAGGTCAAATACAAGTTATATGTCAATATATACAAGTAAATATTAACATTTAGTAAGTGTTCATGTAAAAATAAATTAAAATCAGACTAAGATACAACATAAAATAAGGGATTTTTACCTAATAAACTATGGAAACTTGTTAAATTACCTCTACGACTTATTGCACAATGTAATTACCCCATCGACCTCGTAAATTATCCCAAGAACCCCCATATGCTTCAAAAAGAGTATGGGGTAAGAGTTAGCAAGTTTATGGGGTCATGGGGGAATTATGTTGTTTCAAAGGTTGAGATGGTAATTTTTATAGGGTCCGTAGGGAAAAATGCCTAAAATAATAATTATTTTTATGTTTTAACAAATAATAATAAAATCAATGACTATTTTTTCATTTTTATAAGAGACTTTGAACCCCATTTTTTCTGGTTGGTCCATGTGGACCAACCAAAGCCCACGTTCGTTGATCCCACGTCAACTATACACCTCTCAACTGCCCTTGTGTCCGAACTCACGAGGAGGCCTTCTTCCCCCTCTTCGCACACATCCTTTATTCCACCATTCTCCTCGAGTTTTCCATCATTCCGCAACCCTTTCATCCGTATCCTTCTCCCATGCCCTACTTTCTTAACAACAACTTCACCCTCTCATACAATCTCCCAATCCATTTAGACAAAACCCACCTGTATAAAATCCAAGAACCGCCATCCTTTTTTATTTTGATTCTTCTCTCTTGGTCGTAACCCTAAAAGGAGTCCTCGGTTCAGCCCCAGGTGACAGCAGTCGTCTCTCCCTTTCCTTCGCGGCATGGACAAAGATGATGGTGAAGAAATCCAAGCTTCTTTGGCGAACCTCCAGTGAGCATCCTCTGCTTCATTTAATCCGTCTATTGGAGCTATTTAGACTAGGTTTCCTTGATGCTTTTCTTTCCAATAGCCTTGGTTTAGTTTTAATTTCAATAATTAGTCTTTAGCTTCCTTTAATTTTAGATATTAAAGTCGCTGGAACACTAGGCTCGAGCCCAAATTCACCTATGTCTGATTGTAATCTGCCACCCCTCTGCCACCATTCACTCTCTCATTCCCTTCTCTATTTTTCCCCTTTGTTTTTGATCTCAAATCCTATAAAAATATGTGCTCCAGAGCTCTCTCCTTACCCTCTCACCTGAGCTCCCTTGCCCCATCAATCCCATGTGCTACAGGCTTAATCTCTGGGTCGAGCATCTTTGCTTCGAACTCGAGAATAATTTTGTGCAGGAGCACTTAACCCTAAATGCCTGGAGCAACACTACAAGATTTGAATGGAAGTTTCAGGTCAATGAAGCTTCAGGGTCCCTCCGACAGACCTCAGACTCCCTTAAAGCGTCTTGCATGCGCAGGAGATCACTAGGAAGAGGTGGAAGCCATCAGGGAGGTGTTTGGAGATCTGAGGGCAAAGATTCAAGCGATCAAAGCTCAACGGAGCTTTGTTCTTTAGGTGTTCATCCAAGCCACATCCCTGCTATCCGATCAGCTTCACGACCCGGATCTAATATGGGTAGTTGATTAAAGATGATGTGGTATGCCTTGCTCACCGTCCTTCAAGCCATGTGGCGCATCCTTCTCTCTCTATTCGAACACACATAAGTGGGTAAATTACTTAGCCCCCCTCTCACCTTTTTGTATTACTTAAAATTCCATGTAAATAAAGCACGTTCAATATTTTGTATAAAAATTACATGGACCCCCGCATGTTATTGTATATTGCATATAGGTCTAATGTCAGCTTACCTCACATGGCAGCCTACGTGAGGTGAGAGTTTGCAATCGTGCCCAGCTGGCTTTATTTTTTAAAAAATTTAAATAGTGTATAAAAGTGCTAAAATTTTGGTGTTTTTGCACAAAGACCCTTATCTTTTATTTTTATTACAAAAATGCCCCTATTAGTATTGTGAATTAAATTATCATTTTATTCTTATTTAAATATCTCTTATGCTTGTAGATTCATGGAAAAATTTAAGTAAATGATTCATAAGTTGCTTGTTTATGCTGTGTTTTTTATTTATCCTTTTACTTGAATTTCCATTTATTAAAAATCATTAGGAGCCATTTATTCCCAATTTAGATATAAAAATGTAGAAAATTATAAAATCACTTTTAAAAACTCCAAAGAATTTAGAGTATACTTATTATTATTATATAATATAACTCCAGACCAAAAATTACAAAAACATATATAAAAAGAAAACCTTAAAATAGAAAAACCCTCTTAACACTGTAAAAATTAGCACAAATTCTATAAAATCTAAAAAATAGTTTTCTATTATAATTTCTTTTATATTATATAATACATATTAGAAATAGCTTTGTGAATTTGTGAGATATTTATCTATTATAAAATGCCAAAACAATTCATCCTATTATATATTAAGTCCCTATTTTTCTATTTTAAATCAATTAAAAAAATAAAAAATTATTATAATTTATAAGAAAAATCACAAAACCAAATAAAAATTTAAAAAAATTACAACTTTTAAATATATATATAGACATATCTATAAATATAATCCCCTATATAGCTTATGTATATACAATAGCACTTTTATATACTTATACTTATTATTATTAATTATAAATACATTAAATATATTTTATACAAAAGGATTGTACTTATTTGTATTTCCTGATTTTTCATATTATATATATATATCATATATTGTATTATACATATCACTATATATATATATATATATATATTCCTATTATATCTTTAAAAAAAGAATGAAAATAAAAAATAGAAAGGTATAAAAAAATTAAAATTAAAAAATTAAAAAAAATAATACATTAAATTACATAAAAATGAAATAATTTAACAACTCTTAAAAACTAAAAACCTAAAAAGTATAAAAATATTTATTGTTTAATTTTCATTAATTGAAAATAAATACCCTGTCATCTAGCTTGCTCTATATGGTTCGACACTCTACACTTATTCACTATACACATATTTTGTAGAGTTGAAATAAAATTAATTTTTGACTTGGACATTTGCATTGCACACATAGTGGGTTGATTGTTTATTTACTTGGTTGTTGAGATCCGAGAGCCGAGAGAGGCGTCAATACAATGATTGTCGAATCCGACTTGTTAGACATTGTAGACCCTCTAAGACTAGACGCTAGGATTCCTCATCGACCTCCGAATTATCAATATTTTGTGTAAACTTTGTAATGGACCCACTAAACTAATTGAATAATGCATAAAGGTCCATGTCAGGTCACCCACGTTAGGTGGGCAAATTGCAAGGAAGCCCTTCTTGGTTCTTGTATTTATATTTAGTACTAAAAATTGTAAAATTGGTGTAATATTTTGGGTATTTTTGCACAAACACCAATGTATTATTTTTTATTGCATATATTCCCCATCTAGCATTGTAATGATTTATTTGTATTTCTATTTTCCTTAAACATCTCCTGTGCTCTATAAATTTTGGGAAAATTGTGGAACATGCTTTAAATGATGTTGATATACACAATAACAACAACAAAGCCTTTTCCCACAATTAAGTAGGGTCGGCTACATGGATTCTTCGCCTCCATTCAGATCTATCTTGGGTCAATCTCGGATTTATATCCAAAAAACTAAGATCCCTTCGTATAGTCTCTTTCCAACACTTCTTGGGCCGTCCTCGCCCTCTCTTAGCCGGTTCAACATCCCAATACTCGCATCTCCTAACCGATGCATCTGTTGACCTTCTTTGCAAATGACCAAACCATCTTAAGCGGTTTTCTCGTATCTTATCCTCGATCGGAGCTACACCAACTTTCTTTCTGATTGCATCATTCCGAATCCGATCTTTACGTGTATGTCCACACATCCATCTTAGCATTTTCATTTCTGCTACAGCCATTCTCTGCACATCTTTATGGTTCACAGGCCAACATTCAGAACCATAAAGCATAGCAGGTCTCACGGCTGCTTTGTAAAACTTTCCTTTAATTTTTAAAGGAATTTTCTTATCACAGAGCACAACGGAGGCTCCTCTCCCCTTTAGCAAGCCTGCATTTATACTATTAGTAACATCTCCATCAATTTCCCCATCATGTTGCAAAATAGATCCCTGATATCTAAAAGAATCTCTCTTTTGAATGTTATCATCACCAATCTTCACCTCGATTCCTTCACCATTGCTTCCATCAAAGGTGCATTCCATATATTCCGTCTTAGCCCTACTTATACGAAAACCTTTAGTCTTCAATGCATGTCTCCAAACCTCAAGCTTCTCATTTACTCCATCTCTAGTCTCGTCAATCAACACAATATCATCAGCATCCTGAATGTGAATTGTCAACTCGTCCATAATAAAAGTAAAAAGAAATGGACTCAAAGCTGAACCTTGATGTAAACCAATGTTGATATCAAAATAATCAGTCTTCCCCGTGGGGGTCCTTACACAAGATAAAGCCCTATCATACATATCCTTTATGAGATTAATGTATAGGACAGGTACTTGTCTCTTCTCCAAAACTCTCCACAGTATCTCTCGTGGGACGGAATCATAAGCCTTCTCCAAATCAATAAAGATCATATGGAGATTCTTCCTTTTAGCTCTATAAATCTCCATTGTTCTCCTCAGCAAATGGATGGCTTCAATAGTTGAGCGACCTGGCATGAATCCGAATTGGCTTTCTTTTACTTGGGAAACTTGCCTCAACCTTCTTTCGATCACACGTTGATATACACCTAAATTTTTATTTATCATTTTATTGCATTTCCTAGTTATTAAAAATAAATTATGATCTATTTATCCTTTGCTTAGACTAAAAATATAAAAACTATCTTAAAATTTCTAAAAAACTTACAAAGTATCTATTACTATATATTATAACCCTAGATCAAAAATCATAAAAAATATATAAGAAAAACAATAGAAATTGAAAACCCTAAAAATCTCATAAAAATTACTAAAAACCCTACTGAAATCCAAAACATCAGTTTTATATTGCAAACTTTTATATATTATATATTACTTAAGAAAAATATGTTTGGGCAATTTTGAATTATTTATCTTTTTTTTAAAATCCAAAACAATTCAGCCTATTTATTATAGTTTTTTATTTGTATATTTAAATACGTGAAAAATACATAAAAGTTAGCAAAAACTACAAGAAAATCAAATAATAGAGAAAAATATAACAAAACAAAACAATAATTTTATAAATGTTGACTATATATAGTTATATTTAAAAATATAAAATCTTATGTAGCATATATATACATAATATAACTTACATACTTATTATTATTATTATTTATAGATACCTAATATATATTTAAAACCAATAAAAAAATTAAAAAATGTTGTTTTGTATTTTTCTGAATTTTTATAAAATTATTATATATCCTATATAGTATATATATTATACATTCATTTATATGTATAGATATATATACACATATTATTTCTTAAAAAGAAAAAGAACTAAAAATTGCAAAATTAAAAAGAAATTACAAATTAAAATTTAAAATTTAAAAAATATAAAAATTATATAAAACATTAAAAGTCAATAAAAATAAAAATATATAAAAACCCATAAAAATTAAAAAGTAGAAAAAATACAAAAGCATTTATTGTTTGTTTTTACAAACAATAATTAACCTATCTGCAACTTGCTCTCAGTGGTTCGGCCCGTATGCTTATTGTTTATACACATCTTTATGTAGGGTATAATAAATTTCAACATGCATTCCTTTATTGTTTTATCTATATCGTGGGTCGGTAGTTGATCTACTTGGTTGTGTGAGTATCAAGAGCCGAGAGAGAGCTGATACAATGATTATCGGATCTGACTTGTCCTGCACCGTTGGCCCTCCAATACTGAATGCGAGGTACCTCATACTTCTGAATTATCAAATGGTGCAGTTCTCGAGGAGCAACGGTTAGGATAGGATTGTATATATTCACATGCATAATTATCTCTCTTTTATTTCCTTTTTAAAAATTGTTGTTTATCTGCCTCTAACCACTCTTTCTTGTTGACATCTTTATGAGGGGCCGCTATGCGAGGATGGCTTTCTAGGAGGTTGAGGCATCCACTCTTGGTGGAGACCGACTTTCTTCACTTAACCTAAAGGAGAGAGCAAAGAAGAGAGACAAAATGAGACAGAAGAGCAACGAATCATAGAGTAGAATTTTCAATTTTTGCAAAAGAGGGAGACCTTTTTATTTTGCATAACTAATTTGTAATAATAGTGGTACTTTGGAATTTTGGACATTTATACTCTCGTGGGCCTATTCTACCAAGTGTACATTCACTTGGGGGTCTGCTCGATTTTTCCACATTTTCTCCGCTTTCTACCTTTTATTATCCCCATTATCCACTAGTTTTTATTTTTGTTTAATCAATCAAAGAGAGGTTCCTAATGCATGTCCTTGGAGGGCCTGCGGTGCCTGACAAGTTGGTTCCGGCAATCGTTGTATCGACCACTCTCGTAGTACTTGGAACGTCGCCAATCAATAACACAACAATCAACCCACAATCTAAGATAAATCAATGAAATTAAGTGGGTGAATATTATTATACCCTGCAAATAAATGTGAATAGTCACGCAAGTGTATGGTTCGAACCATTGAGAGCAAATACTTGGGCAAGCAAATAATTATTGTCTACAAAAAATAAATATGTTTTTTTTCTAATTTTTATGGTTTTCTTGATTATATTAAGTTTTTATGGTTTTTTAATTTTATATTTATATATTTTTCCTTTTAATTTTCTAGATTTTTTATTTTTCCTTTTAAATATATGATAAATATATAAAGACTACATAATATGTAAAATATAAGTACTATATATACTATATATAATAAATAAATAAAATTATGAAAAATACAGATAAGTATAATGAATTTTATTTTTTTGGAATTACATTTATTCATATGTATTTATTATAATAATAGTAATATAAACAATTATATAAATATATAGTAGAAATAGTATATGTAGGATTTTATATTTGTAAATAAAGATACAAATACTCAAATTTTACAAAATAAAATGTTTTTGCATTTTTCTAAATTTCTCAATTTTGTGGATTCTCGTGTAATTTATACTAATTTTTTGGTATCATTAAAATATGAAATACTCCAAAAGAAGGAGTTAATAAATAGTCCAAGTTGTTTTGAGATTTAAAAAAAGAAAATAAGTGTGAAATTTCTTAAAACAATTTCTAATCTATATTATATTATATAATGAAAAATATATAATAGAAAACTATTTTTATTCTAAAAAAATTTTTGCTAATTTTTTAGGGTTAGAAGGATTTTCAATTTTTAAGGTTTTTCTTTTATAATTTTGTTGATTTTTAGTCTGAAGTTATACTATATAATAATATATAATATCTGCTTTGGATTTTTTAAATGTGTTTTTTTCAATTTTTTTGTATTTTTACATCTAAACAGGGAATAAATTTCACCTAAATCATTTTAATACATAGGAAATGTCATAAAATGACAAATAGAAATCATGGCATGATTAACATCATATAAAAGCATATCCTATAATTTTTCCAAACTTTTCCAAGCACATGAGCTATTTAATACAATAATAAAAGCCATATAAATAAATACACACCACTTCACAGGTATATTTGCAATATAAATAAAGTTCATGCGGTGTGTGCAAATAAACCAAAAGTTTTGAACTTAATTACAAAATTCTGGGGCTAAACACAAAATATGCAAAGTTTGTAGGGTACCCCTGTAAATAACCCTACTCGCGTGGGGGACCACGTGAACTAAGGTAGTGTAGATTGATATGCAATAAAACAAGAAAGTTCGAGGGTCCTTACAATTTTTACTACACTTTTTATACTACACTTAATATTTACATGACCGAATATTAAATAAAAAAGATCAAAGGGATTACTAATAAATTTACCCCTAACTACGCGTAATCGAAGGGCTGAGGACGATCCACATGTCTTGATAGGTGGCTCTAAGGGGTGATGGTTCTCCTAATGAATGAACGACCCAGATTAGATCTAGGTCGCCTTCCATGATCCAACAGCCTTGGGGGTCCCTTGAAAAACTCCTTAAGAACTCGCCTCTAGCTAGCTTCGAGCAGCAATATCTCCTTGTCCCAGCCTTCTCCTTCGTAACTGAGAAGTTATTGATCTTATTGATGCTCATGTGCACTTGCAGGTACCCCTGAAATTGTCTGGGGTCTAGTGATGGGACCCTGGAGCTTCAGCCACATGGAGCTTCTATTTGAGCTTTGGGAGCGTACTCCAGGTGGTCTTCCTCGTCGCTCATCTACATAAAAAGACTTGCGGGCTCGAGCTGGAGTTGCTCAACCCCAAGAACAAGATTTATAGCAAGGGAATGGGCAAGATGGGGAGGTTCGACAAAGGCACCAAAATTGGACCTCGGTCGGATTCGATCCATGCAAGGTCGAGGAGGGAACTATTAGGATTTTAATGAAGAAACGCAAGGGGAAGAAGATGCAAGTAAATGGGGGTCAAAACAGTGGAGGGGCAAAATGAATTTGGTGTTGGGTCCTAGTGCCCCAACGATTTAGATTTTTAAAATTAGGCTAATCTATTACTAATTGCCAAAAGTAAGATTAAATTCTAACTTTTGTATTGAAAAGCATTAAATTAAACCTAACCTAACATCTCGACAAGCTCGAAAGCTTGGAGCAAAGAAGCATCGCTGGAGGAGCTCCAGCAGCACCAGGGTCACCTCCTACCCCGCTTTATCCACACCAAGAAGGGATAGAGCAAGGTCTGTTGTCACTGGGAGCTCAACAATGGTTTCCTAATTGGGTTACAGTGGTGCAAGGGTGATCAAAAGGGAGAAGGAAGCTGGGCTTCCTTATTTATATGAATGGTGAGGGGCAAAAAGGGGAAGAATATGGCGGGAGAGAGGATCGTGGTAGGTGAAGATGCTGGTATGGGTGAGAGTGAGGGACGAGTAGACTACATAATGGGGAGGGGTCTCAACGAATATGGAGGTGTGGAGGGTAGAATGAAAAATGGAGAAGAGGGGTAGGTGAGGTTCTGACGCAGGCAAGGGATGAGGGTGGTATAGTTGACCCACGATCAACAAAAAGAAGTGTCTTGTTGGTCTACATGGACCAACCAGAAATTAGGGATCTATATATACCTTATTAATTTGATTAAAAATAGAAAATGAAATTATTAATTACATTAAAACATAAAAAATATTTGTTAATTTATATAGCATTTAATTCTGATTTTTATTCTTTTTACAAGTTAATTTATTACATGCTAATATTTGCATGTGTGTATAGACCTTTCGTTTATGTATTTTAATTTTATTTTGTATCTTATAATTTATTATTTTATAAACAAATTTTATATATTTATAAATTATTTAAATACAATTTGACATATTTTTTATTTATTTTTCTTAGTATATTTATATTTATAAAGAATTATGTGTATATATATCATAGGTGTTTATATATATACCTTACCTATATATTAAATGCTTTATTAATTTTAAAACATTTCATCATTTTATTCTAATTTTATTATGTATATGTATTTTAACTAACATTTCCAAATTTATTAAAAATATAAGTGAAAAAATATAAATAATGAATATTGAACATTATATACGTGTAGATTGGACAATGAGGGTCCAAAAGCCAACTTTTGCATCTTAACTCCAATTTGAATGAAACCACCTTCATAAAATAAATAATTTAGTTTTATGAAAAAAAGCGAGTTTGCTGAATTTTGAGTCTGTATGGATGAGAGATATGTCTGCAAGTTTTCTTGGCCGCTATTTATTCTGTGTGTCTTGGCACACTATGTATTATTTTTTCAATGAACTTAATTTTGTATTTTTCTTTGTATTTTTACGTACAATAATCTTGTTCAAGGTTATTTGATTTGAGGTATAAAAATAATAAAATAAAATAGGTCCCAAAATGTAATTATTAGGCTATAATTAGGGTTATAGATTGTGTTTTCTATACAAATTGCCACCCTATCTCCCACTATTTTATTCATTGTCGACCAAGTCATCAGGATGGTTGGGTCTTGGGGACCAGAGTCACTTAGTGTCTTGTACACATCATTTTTTCTTTTCTTCTTTTATTCTTTTATTTAAGAATAAAATACAATATTTTTTACAATATTTTATTGAAATACCATAGGTATACCTAGGAGAGAGTCGTACGAACCCACTTGGTGAGATCGAAGTCATCAAAGTGACCTCTCACAAGGACCTCTAATAAATTCAACCAATCAACCCACAATATAAAAGATGAAGCAATGCAAATCAAGTGAGAAGTGGATCAAAAATTATTAAAACCCAAAAAAAGTGTATAGTAGACATGTAGTCTGGATGTTGAATACAAGGAGGGTGTAGAAGGTATATTAACTATAAATAAGTAATGAATAAATAATATAGGCATTTGTACAATATTTACATAATTAATCATTTATTGTTTTTGTTGGTTTTTAAAAAAATTATATTTATATAATATTTTTTAAATTTTAAATTTAAATTTTTTTAATTTTCTAATTTTTATTTTTTATTTTTAATATAATATGGTATTTATAACACTATATATATGTAATATGTATAATATAAGGTATATAATTATAAAATATATAATACATATGCAACAAACAAAAAAATACCTAAAGAATAGTCCTTTTTATTTTTAAAGGGTTTAAAAAAATTTATAAAGTATTTATAATAATTAGTGATAATAATACTTATATATAAGTATATATAGTTGTAAAATACAACATATGGTAAATATTTATAAATATAGTTATAAACAATCAAAATTTACCAAATAAAATATAGTTGTGTTATAAATATTTTTCTAATGTTTTTTTTTGTTTTTTAAGGATTTTTGTAAATTTTTTGGTATATCTACATGTAAAATCTTGGACTTCTAAATTAGGCCAAGTTGATTTGAGGTTAAAAATAGTAAAAAGGTTCAAAATTTCTCCAAATCAATTTTAATGTGTAGATAATAAAATATATCTAAAAAATAGAATGGAGACAAATATTTTTGGATTGTTCAAAAGTACTTTGCAAATATCTTAGGATTTGCAACGTTTTCCTAATTTTTCGAGTTTTTTTTAATATTTTTTTATGATTTTCGGTCTGTATATAAAATATAAGATAATAAATATTATTTTTTTAAAAATTTTTAAAATTGGTTTTATAATTGTTTTGGAATTTTTAGGTTAGACAGGGAATAAATGATACCTAAACCTAATTTAATAAATGGAAAACTAAATAAATGCCATAACTCAATACACTATGTGAACAAACATGATTTAAGGCACTAAGATTAATTTTTCCCAAAATTAAATAAGTACCGGAGCTATTTTTAAAAAAGGAAAAATTAAAATTAAAATTAATTCAAATTGGTAGGGGCATATTTGCAATTAAAATATAAGGCAGGGGTTAATATACAAAATACATAAAAAATTCACTAAAACTCAAAGTTTTAATATTAAACTCTAATTACAAAAACCTGTAAGGGAATATATATAAAATGCCCAACTCACGGGGGGGCACATGAGCTGAACTAGTAAGGACCTAAATGTTACATCACAAAAGCATGAGGGACTTCTTATAATTTTTACACAAAATATTAAATGGATTTAAATATTTACATGATAAATGAAAATAAAACAAAAGAGAAGGATGTTTATGTAATTACCCCTGAAAATAGGTGTGTAATCCAAAGGCTCAAGATCATTCACTTGGACACGTATCCAGCTCTAGATGGAGGATGTCGGTTTGTTGATTGACACTTGAGATTAATCCATAGCTCTGATCTAATGTTTGATGGAGCTCTTTATCAAACGACCACCCTTCAAATTGGGTAGAGGTGCAATCCAATGGTCGCTACTCCTCTGGAAAAACATGGAGGAACAACTCGGCTGATGAACTTCTCCTCGTCGATTTGTCATTGTCCGAGACCCCCTCGCACTATTGTGATGCTCAATCGATGGCTCTAGGTGCTCTGCAACTGATTAAATCCTCAAAAATGTCCAAGACCCTTTGGAGAGGTCCTGAAATCTCAAAGACAATAGGAGCACTTGGGAGCCAAGGCTCGAGGTATCTGGGCCTCGCATAGCCCATTCAGGATCTACAAAGATTATAAGAATAACGGCGACGCGATGGAGGGCGGCCATGGATTTTATTGGTGAAGGTCGGATGGGTGAATGGACAAGATGGCTCAGTCCAAGGAGGGTAGTAAAGTTGGACTTAGATCTCCAGATCTACGATCGATCTGGGTGGCTGGTGAACGGATATAGACAGATAAATGAAGGGTAAAGGTAATGGGATGGTTGGTGGATGTCGAAACAAGGGGGTACGGCGAGGTACGATGGTTGGAGTTGTAGAGCTCTTGCGAACTTAGCCAACCTAATCAAAGCTAAAATAACAATCCAATTACAAAACAAGATGCATAATTAAAAGGCTAAATAAAATTACCTGAACACGAAGGAAAGGAACCTCGACTTGGCCAGAGGCTAAGGAGATGAACCACTAGGAGTGGTGCTCCGACGATGGCTGGGAAGCACCTTCTACGTCGCTCCTCACTGCGAAGCATGGCAATCAACTCCTAACACGAGATCCATCACCATGGAGGTGCTTTGAGGGGCTAAGAATGGGTATAAGGGGAACCAATCGCAAAATGGCGAAGAGGAGAAGAAGTTATAGGCTAAAATGGAGCTGATTTCAAGGTGGGGGTGGCGTGCAAAGGAGGAAGAGATGGTGATGGGGGAAGGGTCGAAGGAGATAAAGGAAGATCGGGTCATACATCAATGAAGCTCGAGGAGATGGATGAGTGGTGGTGCCATGAAAATGGTACGAAATCAGGGTGCATGTGACTTCTGACAAAAGTGAGAAGAGGGGCAGGACAGTTGACTCAAGTCAACAAAAGAGAGCTCGTGGTTGGTCCACGTGGACCAACCAGGAAAAAGCAAATAAAAAAGATTTGTAAATTCAGTAATAACTAATAAATGTATTAAGTAAATTTTGGTTAAAAAAAAATCTAATTTATGTAGTATTCAATTCTTATTTTTATTTATTTTTATGGAATTATTTATTTTATGCATCTATTTACTTGTACAGTCTTAGGTATATTTACCTATATATTGTATTTTTTATTTTTATTTTGTATTTTAAATCTTATTATTTTTTACACATAGTTTACATTTTATACTTTATTTACACATAAATATATCTTGTATTTTCAGATTTTCTTTGTACACTTAAATAAATAGATGTATTTATTATATGTATATGTATAGGAAATTCATCTATGTATTTTTATATACTATTTTATTTCATTATATTTTTTATGGTTTTATGTTATTTTAATTATGTACATATACTACAAAAAATATTTACAAAATTATAAAAATATAAAATTGCAAAAAAATGGAAATAATAAATAAAATGGATATTTTATTTAGGTATATTATAAATAGGGGTCCAAAAACTAACTTTTGCATCTTAACTCCAAATTAAATGAAACCATCTTCATTGAATAGATTATTTAAATTTATATATAATTGAAGGTGATTTTGATGAATTTTACGTTCATATGGTGAAGATACAAGTGTGTTAAATTTGGATTTTGGCTTTTTATTTTGAGTGTTGAAGGCATATTGTGTATTATTTTATGTGAAGAAGATTTCGTACTTTCCTTTTTTTTTATCTGCCATTTTCATGTGCAAAATTTATTGATTTGATGTATAAATCATAAAGAATAAAATAGGTCGTAAAACTCAATTATTAAATAAAGAAGTTAGGCTTTTTATTGTTGTTTCATGCCCGTATCTCTCAATACATTATTCATTGTCGACCAAGTCAATTCTTGACTTCATCTTAGGATTTTGGGTCATTCAATACCCTTGGTATTTTATTTATTTTTATTTTCTCTTTTTATTATTTAATTTTGGCATTAGTAAAAGTATTTTCTATGGTATTTATAGAATAAATAAAGAATTTTGTTTTGTAGGAATTAATACTATATACATGCATTTAGTTAGGGATTTAAGGCCAAAATAGAAGAATAAAGTTGTTGAAATGGAGATTCATCACCTTGTATACTTGTCTTTGCTAGTCCCTAGCAAACACTTATGCCTATAAGTATAGAAAAGAAAAAAAATAAAAAGAAATAAAGGGGATTGATTTCAACTTTTTAACTTGTCTTCATAAAATCGAAGTTTGTAGCTCAGTCAGACCTTTGAATTTTAGGAGTGGTCATAAGCTTGTTCGAGAAACGGACTTGCAACATAGCAGCCTTTGAGAATCACAATACCCTGCCCAAGTATCCTGAAAAGCTAGGTCAGAACAGATCGATATCATATGCAGTCCCTTATGACTATGAGTCTATCTTACACATTTTGTGTCATATGTATCTCCTTGCGGCTGAAGCGGTAAAAGTAAGTATTCTCCAACATGGTGACCCTAATTCCCCAATCTAACATCTCTTTTCCTCTAAAAGTGGGATATTCCCTTCTATGTTCAAGTGAAACCGGCTCAAGAAGAGGAGGTGGAGAAGATAATGGATGGTAACCAGTATAGCTACCTATCTGAGGATGCATGACAGGTATCGTCAAGTCATCCGGCTGCAGGCTCACATGAATACTTTGACTTTGAAGCTCAAGCTTGCTTATTGACTAGATACATGCTCCTACAAGAATTAATTTTTCTTATACTTTTGCTTGTGTATTTTTGGGAAATTTTTTTTCATTTTTTGTTACTATGTAGAACAGGATTTACGTACGGACTTTTTCCATTTGAGCTAGTAGACTATCACTCTTTTGAAGCATTATTGCAACCCACAACTTTTGTCCTTGGACCTCGTGGCTACTAGATAGGGTTGTGGTACAATGCCACAAATGTTTGAGTTTCGATGATTCTATTGGCTTGTGTCTCATGCCGACAAATCAGCCCTCTAGCACTTTAACTGAGTTGAGCAAAGTGCAAGGTGTGTGTGTACATCTTAGGTCACGGTCAACAAGTGTCATGCGTTGTTTCGAAATATTCTACTTAGGCAGTAAGGATGATAATAAACTAAGTCTTGTGGTCTCAAATAATTAATTCTAGTAGACCTAAAATACATCAATTCCAGTTCTCTAAAGGTTCTGGTGATTAAGTGCATTACGGTTCAACCAAGCTCCAAACTTCAGACTTTATTTGGACTCGTTCAATCATCAATATCAGTCCAAAAAATGTAAATGCTATGCACAATGCAAGAAAATGTTTTTATGATGCAATTTTCTGCTTTTAAACTTTCTATGGATTTTGAAAAAGTTTTGCAAATTTTTATGCAGGATTTTGGAAAGATTTTGCAAATGTTTTTGTATTTTTGATTTTACAAAATTTTAGTGATTTTCCAAAAAAACGTTTTGGCAAATATTTATGTGCATATATTTACATGCGAGTGCATCTTTATATTTACGAAAATTGAGGTGAAAGAATTCACACTTTGTATATACATGCTTTGTAAAGAATTTCTACAGTACTCAAAATAATTTGCAAAGATTTTGACAAACATTTTGAAAATGGAGATTCATCACCCTTGTATACTTGCCTTTGCTAGTCCCTAGCAAACACTTAAGCCTATAAGTGTAGAAAAGAAAAAAATCAAATAATAAATAAAGTGGACTGATTTTAACTTTTTAACTTGTCTTCATAAAATCAAAGTTGGAGATCAGTCAGACCTTTGAATTTTAGGTGTGGTTGGAAGCTTCTTCAGGAATCGGACTTGCTACACAACAACCTCTAAGAATCATAATACCCTACCCAAGTATCCTTAAAAGCAAGGTCAGAACAGATCGATGTCATACACAGTCCCTTATGACTATGAGTCTATCTTACACAGTTAGTGTGATATGTAGCTCCTCATGGTTAAAGCAGTAAAAGTAAGTCTTCTCCAACATGGTGACCCTAATTCCCCAATCTGATAGCTCTTTCCTCGAAAAGTGGGGTATTACCTTCTAAGTTCAAGTGCAACTATCTCAAGAAGAGGAGGTGGAGAAGATAATGGATGGTAGCCAGTGTAGCTACCTATCTGAGGATGCATGACCAGTATTGTCAAGTTATTTGCCTGCAAAGCTCGCATTAATACTTTGACTTTGAAGCTTAAGCTTACTTATTGACTAGATACATGCTCTTACGAGAATTGATTTTTCTTTAACTTTTGCTCGTGTATTTTTTGGAGTTTTTTATTTTGCATTTTTTGTTACTATGTACAACAACATTTACGTGAGGACTTTTTCCTCTTGAGCTAGTAGACTATCCCTCTTTTGAAGCATTATTGCAACCCACAACTTTGTCCCTAGACCTCATGGCTACTGGATCGAGTTGGGGTACAATGGCCACAAATGTTTGACTTCTGATGTTTCCATTGGCTTGTGTCTCATACCGACAAATCTAGCCCTCCAGCACTTTAACTGAGTTGAGCAAAGTGCAAGGTGCATGTGTGAAACTTAGGTCACGGTCGACAAGAGTCATGTGTTTGTTTCGAAATATTCTACTTAAGAAGTCAAGACGATAATAAACTAAGTCTTGTGGCCTCAAAGAATTAATTCTAGAAGACCTCAAGTGACTCAATTCCAGTTCTCTAAAGGTTCCTGTGATTAAGTGCATTAAGGTCCAACCAAGCTCTAATCCTCAGATTTTATTTAGACTAGTTCAATCATCAATATCAATCCAAAAAATGCAAATGCTATGCACAATGCCAGAAAATATTTTTATTTTGAAATTTTCTGCTTTTAAACTTTTTTTGGATTTTTGAAAAAGTTTTGCAATTTTTTTATGCTGGTTTTTGAAAAGATTTTGCAAATGTTTTTGAGATTTTTAATTTTATAGATTTTTAGTGATTTTTCAAAAACAAAAAAAATTGGCAAATATTTATGCACAGATATTTACACGTGAGTGCATCCTTTTATTTATAAGAAATGTTGTGAAAGAATTTGCACTTTGTATCTACATGATTGGTAAAGAATTTCTGTAGTCCTCAAAATAATTTGCAAAGATCTTAACAACCATTTTGAAAATTTTATTTTGAAAGAATAATTTGGCAAATATTTTTCCAAACATTTACAAAATTTGAAAATCATTTTGCAAAAAAATTTCAAATAGTACGTATAGATTTGTCAAAGTCTATTTGCAACAGTTTTTGAAAACCATTTGCAAATAGATTTTCAAAACATTTTATTCAAACAAAGAAAAGAAATTTTTACATGCCAAAACATTTTTTACAAACATTTGAAAATATTTTACAAAACATTTTTCAAATGATTTTTTAAATGATTTTTCTAATTGATTTTCCAACCATTTTTTAAACATTTTGAAAAACAATTTTTTAACATGTTTATTATACATAATTACAAATAATTTAATTTGTGTATTAATTTTACTAATTAGCCATATTATATGAAAATACGAATATACGAGTTATGGCTAAAGCATATACCAGGTATATATGACCCACCTATACTTAGCTTGAGTTATGTCCTCATAGGATCAAAAAGAAAAAGAGAAGACATCACTCTTACTGAGTATAGAAGGTCCTATACTACAACGACAGAATAATAATGAAAGAATAAAAAATGAGAAGTCGATTGTCCCCCTATACTTAGGATCACTTAATCCTTAGTATAGAATATTGTATTCTACATGCAGGAATGGTCGAGGGTTGGAATGAGCAGATCACAACTCAGTATATATCCCCTTATACTTAGGGTACGATATCCCTAAGTATAGATAGAATATCAGTTGAGGGTACCGATAAAAATAAATAGATAAAAAGAAAAAAATATGTTAGGAGAATGTACGCATCACTCCCCTTATACTTAGGGTAAAAGAGCCCTAAGTATAGGTAACAATAGAAGTGATGAAATAGAACGAAGAAAGAATACTCGACTCATCCACCTGCCTATACTTAGGACAAAGTACGTCCTAAGCAAGGAAAGCACATGGAACGAGGTAGATGAGCAAAATAGTAGAAGGACAGAAGAAAACGAAAGTTGTTGTACAAAGTGGAGGCTACACAGAGATCAAGAAGGTAGAAATCGTACAATCTTGCTTGACTACTGAAGAATGGAGCAAACAAGGTGCAAGTCAATACAAGGATCATCATCTGACTCAACCCAATCAGGATCGACATGGTATAGATCCTTAGTAGTCTCGAAGAGAAAAGGCACAAACTAGTTAGTGGAAGTACTGTGGTCAGGTTCGGCCTAGGAAGTCTTGAGAATCTGAAAACAAAAAGGCATGAACTCATTGATGGAAGTAGGGAGGTCAAGTCTGGCCTATGAAATTTATCCTAAGTCCACCCTCCGCACTAAGGTGTCTATAGTGTAAATGATGCGGATGTCATCAACTCATCACCGAAGAGGAACTTCAAGGTATATGCTATCCAAGTTTTCCTCCTTGAAGAAGAATTCTTGAGTCTCAATGTCATCCATGATAAATGAAACCTCTATGATTTCAGCAAATTAGTCATAGCCCTCGAGTTTGGCTGACACGGGTGCGCTCTCATCAGATGTGGGTCTCTAATATGTGGTGGGTGCAGTGATCAGGACACTCTTGTTGCAGAATGAAAGCATATCTCTCCATATATATAATCAATAATGGCTCTCATAGAGGCAAGGAAGGGTCTTCCCACGATGATTGGAGAGCGCTCCATGGGGTAGAGACCTCCATGGGAAATACCATGAAATCTATAATGAGGCTCATGCCATGGATCTGAAAGATGATGTTCTCAAGAATACCTTTCGGCCTCTTTATTGATCCATCAGAGATTTGACAAATCATCCTTGTTTTCTTGAGAGGCACAAGATGAAGAATATACCAAAGAGATGGGTATTATAATAATTGATGCATCATCATCAAGGAGAGTGGGATCACAAGAATCGTCAGAAATGGCACATCTCACGAGGGGTGTACTAGTGTCCCCTTTCATATAGAGTGGACGGTGGGTGATAGCATTAGCAGTGGCCATGGTGAGAAGGTGTCGTTTGTATATGCTTTGTCTCTTTCTTTTCTTGGGTGGGTGTGCAGACGATTGGTTCATGGACTTTTGAAGTGGGGCCTCAAGAATATCATGCATAGATGTCGCCACTTCAAGGTTAGTCAACATTGTTTTTAAGATGTTCTATCTCTTCCATACATGGGAAGAGATCGGATTCGTCATCTACATAAGTATGACTAAGAGCAATCTATACAGTGTCATACTTGGGGGCAAAGGTGGGAACAGTGGTAGATGTGTGTATGGGCATAGGATTTGGCATGGGTGCCCTCTCCACACAAATCAACTCGACCAGATGTCTCCCATAATATTTTTGTGTTTTTATGTTTTTCTCATTTTTTGTATTTAGGGCAATTGCAAGCTCTCATAGGAGTCCTCTAGTGAATCCATGGCATAGGAAGGTGAAGCATCAGTATGGCTCTTATTTATACTAGTGAGGTCATCTATCCTCTGCTTCATTTACTCCACTACCCGAGTCACAAACTCAAGAGTGGTATCCATAAGAGGTGACTCCAACAGCTCAAACTTGGGTGGATGAGATGGTGGGAAATGTGATGATGGTGGTGGATAAAACTCAACATCTGATGCCTGAAACTATGGATGAGGCGTATATGCACAAAAAAAGAAATCGAGGGCAAGGTCCTCATGATAAAATGGAGGTGGACTGGTTAGAGAGTAAGAAGGATCTGCAAAGTCCATATAAAAATACCTCCAGTCAACAATCTTAGAAAAAAAAGGAGATTGGGAGATCGCGAAGGTCAAGTCAAGATATGCAAGAAAAAGGCGCAAATTCATAGAGAAGATTGAGTGTGCACACAAATAAACAGAAATATAAACAAACAAACCTCTCAAGTCACCAACTCAACACAATCATGACCGTTAAAGTTCAATCTTTTTATCTTGTCAACTTTTAAAGTTACGTGAGAAAACAAATATTTACAACCTCATAGGTGCAGTCACCTAGAGTAGTTGTGTTCCAGTAGGCGGTGGACACCTACTAAATCACTAGGTCCACTTCATCTAATTTCGAGGCAAGTGCTTCCAGCAATAATAGGGTCCAAGAGTGGACCCAAGCGCTTAAGGCACAAGTCAAGGGATTGGGGCTCTATTCCTTGCGTGTGCGTGCCTCACCTAGTCTGAATGCAACCTGTGTACAAGGAGGCAGTTACTCTCACCATAAAAATCATTTGTCCTTAAGTTTATTTTCAATTAGAATTAGCAGTCCAAGTTATTGTTTATCACTTTTTTTGGATATTTTTGGAATACACGAATCCTAACGAGGTTCCAATTCCTTTAGTATCCTATAGTGGTCAAAACTAGAGGGAGAGAGCGGAATAGCAATACAAACGTAAATCAATGATGTATGTTGACGTAGATGGTGCTCACCTTGCCTCCAGCTCTCTTTGTGCAGGATGCTAGAAACGAACTAAAACCCACACTATATGTAGATGCAAGCCCATGAAAGAACCCTAAAACAAGAATTGTTATTATCGTGAAGAACCAGATGCTGAATATCAAGAAAAGAAACCTTGAGTCCGATCTTGGAGACTCCTCGGTGCCTACCACAACGGGCACTGCAAGCGTTGTGGGGAGTCTCTCATGGCTTGCAGTTTCGAATCTAAATGATCAACAATTAAATTTGACTAGATCCAAGAATGAAACTAAACGTAGATGCAATACAACTGGGGGCTTTAGACCTATTCTATCGATCAAGCAAATCCTAAGCAAGGGCTCAATCGTACAAATCAAATAAAAAGAAAGACAAAAAACTCAAAACACCTGAAACAAAGAAACAGAAAAGTGATGAAAATAGTGAAAAATCCAATGAGGCCCTCATGTGAATAGACACCTAGGCAATGGACCTCATAAAGTGTGAATGCCCAAGTCCAATATTATTACACTTTATCTTACAAAAATAAAAAGAAAAACTCTCTCACTACATAAAACAAAAATAGCTAGAGTAATTGCCCTTGCTTCTTCTCTCTTTGCCTCTCTCTCCTATTTTCTCCTAATTGGATCGGGTGCGTCAACCTCCTAAGAAGTTATTGTTGTTCGATCCCTCGTAAAGAAAATAAAAAAAGAAATAAGTGGTCAAAATAGTCAAATAATAATAATAAATTAATAACATAAAATAAAAGAATAATAATGTAGAAAAATGCTACACTCGATTGCTCCCCAGCAATGGTGCCATTTGAAATATCAGCGTATTCCTAGGAGAGAGGTGTACGATCCCACAAGGCGAGATAGAAGTCGTTGAAGTGACCTCTCACAAGGACCTCTGATAAATTCAACAATCAACCCACGATATAAATGATGAAGCAATTCAAATCAGGTGAGATGTGCATTAAACTTTATTATGACACAAAAATAAATGTGTATAGTGGAAAAGTATTCTAGTTGTCGAACATAGGGAGATAAGTCCATGTATCAGCTATATTAATTATAAATAAATAATGAATAATTAATATTGGTATTTTCCAATATTCACTTTATTAATCAATTAATGTTTTGTGTCTTTTTTATTTTTACAGGCTTTTTTTAATCTTATCATTATATAAATTTTTTATTTTGTAATTTTCATTCATTTTTATAGTTTTTTATTTTAATTTATTTTTCTTTTTATTATATAATATAGATATATGTAATATTTATAATATAAAGAATATAATAAATATACAAAAATCAGAAAAATACTTAAATAATAGTTCTTTTTATTTTTTAAATGGCTTAAAAAATTTATAATGTATTTATAATTAATAATAATAATAGTTATATATCATTATATATTGGCATATAAATACAATATATGGTAATATATTTATAGATAGAGGTATAAATTATCAAATTTTACCAAATCAAATAATTTTGTGTTTTTTATATTTTTATATTTTTTATTTTTCAGGGACTTTTTCAATTTTTTTAGTAATTTATAGTCCAACATATACAAAATCAGGGTTTAAATTAGGTCAAATTGATTTGATATTAAAAATATAAAAATGTAGAAAATTTCTCTATATCAATTTTAGTATAGATAATTATATATATAATAGAAACTAATATTTTATATTTTTTAAAAATATTTTGCAAATTTTTATGTTTAGCACGGGTTTGCTAATTTTTCGAGTTTCTTTTAATATTATTTATGAGTTTTTGTCTATAGATTTAAAATAAGATAATAAATAGTAGTTACTTTTTTGGAATTTTTAAAAAGGGTTTTATATTTTTTTGGAATTTTTAAGTTACACATGGAATAAATGGCACCTAAACCTAATTAATCAATGAAAAAACTAAATAATTGCATAACTCAATACACAACCTGAATAAGCACGATTTAAGGCACTTATATTAAGTTTCCCAAAACTAAATGAGCACAAGAGTTATTTTTAATAAAAGCAAAAAGAAAATAAAAATTAATTCAAGCTAGCAGAGGCATATTTGCAATTAAAATATAAGGCATTGGCTAACATGCAAAATATCTAGAATTTTTTCATTGAAAGTCAAAGTTTTAATATTAAACTCTAAGTACAAAATCTTGCAAGGGTATATATGCAAAATGCCCAGCTCACATTGGGGGACAAGTGAGATGAGCTAGCAAGGGACTAAATATAATATCACAAAAGCTCAGGGTTCTTCCTACAACCTTTTACACAAAATATTAAACAGGTTTAAATATTTATAAGATTAATGAAAATAAAACAAAAGAGTAGGGGTGTTTATGCAATTACCCCCTAAAATAGGCGCGCGATTCGGCTACTCAAGATCATTCACTTGGACACGTGTCCTACTCTAGACGAAGGATACTGGTTCGTTAATTGATGCTTGGGATTAATCCATGGCTCTGATCTAACAGTTGATGGAGCTTTTGATCGAGCGACCATCCTTCAAACTAGGCCTGAGGAGCAATCCAACGGTCGCTGCTCCTCTGGAAGAACGGTGAGGAACAGCTCGGTCGATGAACTTCTCCTCTTCGATTCGTCATTGTCTGAGACCCCCTGTGGAGTTGTGATGCTCAATCGACATCCCGAGGTGCTCCGCAGCTGATCAAAGCCTCAATAATGTCCAAGACCCTTTGGAGAGGTTTTGGTTGTAGGAGCCAAGGCTCGAGGTATCTAGGCCTCAGATAGCCCCTTCGGGACTTTCAAATATGATAAGAAGAACATCAACACAATGGCGGATAGCCTTGTCTTTTATTAGTGGAGGTCGGATGGGTGAATGAAAGAGATGGTTATGTCCGGTAGAGGGTGGCAGAGTTGGACTTAGATCTCCATATCTAAGCTCAATCTAAGTGGCTGGTGAATGGAGATAGACAACGAAATGAAGGGTGAAGGTAATGGGATGGATGGTGGATGTCGAAACAAGGGGGAACGGCGAGGTACGATGGCCGGAGCTCTAGAGCTCTGGCGAACTTAATCAACCTAATCTATGCAAAAACAACAATCAAAATAGAATAATATGTGGAATTAAAATATACTAATTGAAATTGACAAAACATAAAGGAAAGGAACCTCGACTTGGCCAGAGGACAAGGAAATGAACCTCCTGAAATGAAGCTCTAATGATGGTTGGGAAGCACCTTCTACATCGCTCCCCCTCACGGTGAAGCACGCCAATCGACTCCTGTCACGAGATGCTCACAATAGAGGTTCTTTGAGGTGCTAAGAACAGGTAGAATGGGAACTAACCCCAAAATAGAGAAGAAGGGTGGAAGTTATAAGCGGGAATGGAGCAGATTTCGAGGTGGTGTGGCGTACGAAGGAGGAAGAGATGGTGATGGGGGAAGGGTCAGCGGAGATCAGGGAAGATCAGGATCTATAAGGATGAAAGGATCAAGGAAGATGTATGAGTGGTGATGGCATGAAAATGGCAAGAAATCACGGTGTCTGTGACTTCTGACAAAAGTCAAAAGAGGGGCAACACATTTGACACAAGTCAATAAAAGAGAGCTCCTGGTTGGTCCACATGGACCAACCAGGAAAAAGGAAATAAAAAAGATTTGTAAATTCAATAATAATTAATAACTGAATTAATTAAATTTTGCTTATAAAATAAAGAATGTTTCTAAATTTATTTAATATTTAATTCTTATTTTTATTTATTTGTATTGAGTTATTTATTGTATGCTACTATTTACATGTACAATCATTTGTATATTTACCTATATATTATATATTTTTTTTATTTTATATTTTAAATTTTATTATTTTATACACATAATTTATATTTTTATATTTTATTTAAATATACATAAATATATTTTTCTCATATTTTTCAGACGGTATTTGTACACTTAAATAAATAGATGTATTTATTAAATAGGTATATGTATAGGTAATTCATCTATTTATTTAAGTATACTATTTTCATTATACTTTTATGTTTTTATTTTAATTTAATTAAGTACATAAACTATAAATAATATTTACAAATTTATAAAAATATAAAATTGTAAAAAGTGTAAATAATAAATAAAATAAATATTTTATTTAGGTATCCAAAACCCAACTTTTGCATCTTAAATCCAAATTAAATGAATCAACCTTCATTAAATAGCTTATTAATTGTTATACATAATTAAATGTGATTTGAATAATTTTGTGTTCATACGGAGAAGATACAGGTCTGTGAAGTTTAGATTTTGACCTTTTATTTTGAGTTTAGATTGTACATTGTGTATTATTTTTATGTAATGTAAATTTTGTATTTCATATGTATTTTTATCTACAACTTTCATGTACAAAGTTTATTGATTTGATGTATAAATCATAAAGAATAAAATAAGTCCCAAAACTCTATTAGTAACGAATGAAAATTAGGGTTTTTATTTTTGTTTCAGGCCCCTATTCCCCCTACTTTATTCATGGTCTACGAAGTCAATTCTAAACATAGTCTCAGGGTTTAGGTTCATTCAATGCCTTTGTATTTTATTTCTTTTTTCTTTTCTTCCTTTATTCATTTATTTTGGCATTAATAATAGTATTTTCTACAGTATTTATAGAATAAGTAATGAATGTTATTATGTATGAATTAATGTTATATGCATGCATTTTGCTAGGGATTTAAGGCCAAAATAGAAGAATAAATATGATGAAATGGATATTCATCATTTATACATTATTCTATTTGAATTTTTTAGTGCTATTTTTCACAAATTAATGCTATATACATGCATTTAACTATGGATTTAAGGCCAAAATGAAAGAATTAAGGTGATGAAATGGACATTCATCATTTTGTTTTTTGTATTTTAAGTTTTCCTCATTTATTTTCTTTGTTTTATGTGAATGAGTCCTTGGATTTTATGACTTGCTTGATCGATTAATCTAGGTTCAAACACCTAATATCTGCATACACATATAGTCTGTTTAGATCTAGATGAAATTAAAATTGTGCTTCATGTTAATAACAATTCCTTCTTTGGGTGATTTCATCTTCTTGCATTCGCATGTAGTGTAAATTTAGATTACTTGTGTAGCATCCTACATGGAGAGTGTTGGAAAGCACTGTGAGTCTTCTTACTGAGCATGCATCATTTGACACAAGGGTGAGATTTCCATCCTAGTATCACTTGCATAGCTTTTCTGGCTTCTCTTCCATTTTTGTATCACATAAGAATTTAAAGAAAATACAATAAAATGGTTAGGCAAATTATTTTCATAAATACTAAAAAAAGGTGAAAATCAAAAATTAAAAAAAGGGGATTATTTAATAAATCTTGACTAAAACTAAAATTCGTAACTGATAACATCATTTTGGGTTGATAAAGCCCTCATTCTTTCAGGTACATTCTAGATTGAGTGAGGAACGACCCTAGGAAAATATTAGTTCCGCGTCCACGTCTAAGTACCCCGCTAGGCATGTCTCTAGGAAAATACAAAAAAATCGTTAGGCGAATCATTTTGGGGTATCTGTCTAATCATTCCACGTCCGAGTACCCCACTAGGGAGTATTGGTTTTGCTTATTAGCTTCCTCCTCTATTCTTTGGTTGAGTAGTGGATCTGGACCCAATTGTAAGGATTCTCTTAAAAAGTACATGCTACATGGTACAAAGGATGTGGGAAGTGTGAGATACTTTCCTTGTAGTACTCAATCTCCTATAGGGATAGCCCACTAAGGCCTTGTTATAAGATTTCTTGAAAATAAAATAAAATCGAAAAGACAAAAATAGTCGAACTCTTATGGCTTCACATTGTGTGAGTTGGTGAATCCATTACTTTAGTGTTTTTTTGGGTTAAGATTCTAGGTCGAAGATCCAATCCAGTATACTTGTGCCCTTTTTATTTTATCTATTTTCATTTCTTCTTCCCTACTCATTTTAAGCCTTGCACTATTTTCCTCTTAGTGTCATCTATTATTCATCACAGTATTCCATTCCTAATCCATTTTGCTTCAATCCAAGTTGTCATCTCATGGATGGTTTAGTCGGGACCTCACTAACACCTGCATCGATTCCAATGAATCAACATCTTTAATAATCTGAGGTGATTCCCGAGAACTCGGTTCGAATCTTGTGAACCGATCTCCAGACTCCTAGACATCTTCCTCTATTCAAATAAACCAGGATAACACTTGTACCACCATTCGTCCGTTGGGGATGGAGATCTATTTTAGTTCATATCAAATGCTCCATTCACACACATCTGGAATTGACCCTAATTCCAAAAAATCCATTCCAACTTATGCCCATGATTGCCAGACTTATTGGGATACATTTTATGGTACAGATTAAGAACCAATACTTGACCCCGTTCAGATACATTCCTCTTAGTCTGAATCAGAGATGGCTCCTAAGGGAAAAGGGAAGGGACAAAATCAGACAGATCAGGGCCCACAACCAGATCAGAACACTATGAATGCACAGTTGCTCAAGTCTATGTAGTCTCTCTAGTAATAACTGACAGATCTAGTGCTTGCTCAGGTCACCTTCCAGGAGATGATGAATGATCTGACGAGAGAGAGAGAAAGGGAAAGATAATAGAGGAGGAAGAGGTGATGGTGAACAAGAAGATGGACCCCATGGAGGGCTAGTAGATGAGACAGAGAGGCTCCCAGCCTACTCTCAAAGAGATATAAACTCCTGGCTCAGGCTAAATGACAGAGTGGATACAGGTCTCTGTAGTCCATAAACATTTTGAGTTGAAGCCTCCAATTTTGGCTCTTCTTCCCTCCTTCCATGGGAACACGAATGAAGAGCCCTACATCCATCTCCAACAATTCTCGTGCATCTGCCACACCACTCACTACCCTAACTTCCCGTTAGGTGTAATCAATATGACTGCACTTCCCTTTAGCCTTCACGACAAGGCTCTATATTGGATTAATTACTTGGGGAAGGTCATGACAACCTTGGGGGAACATAAGTCTCTGTTCCTCCATAAATACTATCCTTTAGGTCGTCTCAACCATATGTGAGCGGGGGTCAGCAACTCATCTCAGGGATTGCACAAGTCCATTCATGAAGCCTAGTAGAGGTTTAGAGATTTGCAGGAGAAGAGCCCTCACCATGACATTGCTCAGACCAGCCTAGTCCAACATTTCTTTGAGGGTCTAACTCCGGAAAGTTATAGGCTAGTTGATGTCGCATGTGGTGGATCTCATTTTAACATGGATGAAGATGTTGTCTGGAAGAAATTTGAAGAAATTGTCGAAGGAGAGGCCACCTTGTCTTCATCTCGAGCATATCAGAGATAACCTTAGATGACAGTGAACATGGAAGCATCCCATGAAAAGGACAGGGATGATAGCTCCAACCCAGCATCATCGGGAGTGACCTGACCAAAATTGAGAAGCGATCATATGACCTTGACAAGTTGTTCGTGATCAAACAAAGAACCCAACATCTAGACCAAGCTAGATTAATTTTCCAAGTAGTTGGAGTTGCTAGTCAGCACCATCAACATCATACCGTCTGCAAGTCTGATAGCCATAACTCCTGTTGAGATGAAGGATCCACCATCACCACATCATCCTCATCCGAGTCTCGGTCAACCTCAGGTCTCAAATGTATATTAGGTGCAGGCACACTACTAGGAACCACAACAGTTGTCTCAACATATTGTCGTCTATCAGCCAGAGCCCCAGCCCCCATCATGTGCAATCCATTTTCCCCACGAACAACTCAAATCCAAGAGTTGAACAACATCTGGAACAATAATGCACAATTGGTCCGTCTATGTGGATATCAGTAGGGCCAATCCTCTGCAATCAGGTCGTATCACCAACCATCTAGTGGGAGGTTTGTCTAGAACCACCAACCTCTATAGCTACAATCTCCACCTCATTAAAACAACTAGAAACAGAATCAAAACTACCAGTAGCCGTGTACCACAAGTACCAACCGCATCACCAATATATGATCGCTCATCAGAACCATTACCTTTCCCTCCTCAATTTCATCAACAACAACTCCCTCCTCATTACAATCAACAGTATTATCCCCAACAACCTTTGCATTAGCACTCCTAGTGTGGTCAGCATGTTAAATCATCTGAGGTACGTCCTATAAACCCGCTCCAGATTTCTTGGCCCAACTTGTCAAAGTCCTAGTAGAGATAAGTCAGAAGTTTGATGACCTCACTGCTACAAAAACTCTCATACCAACACGTGTCATTGCCAAATAATTTCAAAAGAAAGAGCACGTGGTATATGATTTCTTAGCCGGCCCAAAGAGTCGGGTATTTCAGATTTTTTTTGTTGTCTCATGGAGTGCCTCTCTGGAGCAGTAGGACATTGCAATTGTCTACCACAGCAAAGGGGAAAAATAAAGCATATTCTGACAGGTCATGTTGACGCAGGATCCTCGAGGGTTGTTTATTAATGATACGAAGTTGTCGTTATCCCCAGAAAATCCCGCAACAAATAAAATTTTTTCTTCTCTCATTGCAAAATAGTTATAGAAAATAATGTGGAGCAAGAGAAATTTTTGCTACTTATTTATCTGTATAGCGGACAGGATCTAACTCACGGAGGCTACAATTCCTGAGGGTTACTCAATTAATCAAAAAAATCAATTAAAAGAAAAGGTAGGAATCTCAAAGGAAAACTATCCCTGGTTTTGTGGATTTTTTATATTTTTAATTTTTATTATATTTATTATTTTTTATTTTACAATTTTTAAATTTTTAGTGATTTTAATTTTTGCAAATTTTTTTAAATTTCAAATAAAGAACAATAAGCACAAGATAAGTAATACGCACACCAAACTCTTTTTGTATTTTTCATTTATATAAAAAATGATCAGAAAAATCCAGAGAAAATATTTTCGTGTTTTAAAGGTTTTGAAATATTTTTGAGAATTTTTGTAGAATTTTCAGATGTTTTTATATTTTTCTAAAAATCAAACATGGGCAAAAATGAGAAACAATGCACAACCTAGAGTAATTTGCACCTTAAAAATATTCTAATGTCCAAAACTCCAAGCAATTATTTTTATGATGAAATATATGCAAATATCTACAAACAGGAACTATAATCACGATTTTTGGATTTGTAAAATTTTCTATAATTTTTATAAGATTTTTGATGTTTTTCAATTTTTTTGGGTTTTGAAAAGAATTAGATACGTGAATTTTGGATAGAAATTAAAAGACATTGAAAGAAAACTACTCTAATTTTTTGATTTTTTAGAGCAATATTAAAATTTTTATCAATTTTTGAATTTCAGGAAGAGAAAAGGCACTGTTTTTTATTTTTAAATAATAAGAAATGATGATAAAATGCAATGAAAAATTTATGCTAGAAAGATAAACACATCAGAAGCATATCATGATTTTTAGGAGATTTATTGAACAACAAAACACATTTGTTTCACTGAAAAGATCATGCAAATTTAAAGTTTGTTAAAAAGGGACTAAAGTGCAAATATTTATTGTTTTTACACAAAAAGCTAACCAGAAATAAATAGAGGGAAGTTTTCGTAATTTTACCAAATAAACACGTGAGTTGCACGTGACTTGTTGGAAGCGGGGGGCTTTTCAGAAATTTCTAAAACTCTAAGGGGCTTGAATGTAATTTGCCCAGTAAAGGCATGCCAAGCATGTGCTATGAAGCTCTGCGAGGGCTCTTTTTGTAATTCACAGAAACTCCAGGGAGATAGTTGAAATTTTCCAAAAAATTATAATTGCAGATCTAGTGTTACTATGCTCTTTCCTTTGTACCTTTAACCAAAGAGGGTTGCAAGATGCACCGTTGTCCTCTCTTTCTCAAGCAGGATCAGCGGCGGTGCCTTCCTCGCGCGACGGCTTTGGGTCCAGGTGACGGGCGTGCGGGGTGTGGTTGGGCGCCCGTGGCGGAGGGGGGACGTTAGGCTGGTGGTGTGGCTCCCAAGCGGAGTTGCGATGGAGGTGAAGGAGTCTCGTGCGCAGGCGTCGTGAGGTTCGTGGCGGTTGGCTCGAGCAGGTGGTGTGCTCCGCCGCAACGAACAGCTCTTGCAGGCGATTGTGACGGTGTTCTTCAAGCGACGTTCTGCCCAGGATGGAGGGCGGATGTCAGAGGTTGACGACGGTCGGTCGGCAAAGAATTGCGCGTGGCCGTGGAAGCAACACGGCCAGAGGTCCACGTGTAGATGTTTTTTTATTATTTTTTATTATTTTCTTTTTGTAAATCAGAAACTGTAAACAAAAAACTTTTTTATTGTTTTTTATTAACAAAAATGAAAATTTTTTTTAATTTTTTTAAATTTTTTATTTTATTTTTCCTGCAAAACAAATGTTAATAAGAAAGAGAGAATAACTTTTTTGTATTTTTGTATTTTTTATTTATAAACAAATAAGGACATGAGCATGATACTCGGTCTCGAAATCAAAACAGAAGACATGAATGCCTGCGGTTCAGGAGAGAATGGTGGATGGAACCGGATCTCCGAACACCGTGCGTGGTCGGAGGTGAGAAATCGTGCGAGGTAGAAATGAACGCGTAGAGATCGAGAAAGTGAGATGAAAAATCGAGTCGGTGGCGGATCAAATCGTGATGGATTCTAAGATATAAAAAATTGATGATGAAGAAAAGAGGCGAAAAATAAAACTTAGATTAACCTAAGATAAAAAGTAAGAGAAGAAATATGTGGATCTCACCTTAGGAGCGGAAAAGGCCTTGATCACCTCGACGAAGGCCGACGCGCTGTCAACGGACGACTCGGAGGCTAGGCACCCTTCTACAACAACAAGACTCTCGGAGATCAGGCTCCTCTCACCAAAGATTGATCAAATTAAAATGATGGAGAAGGAGCCATATAAATAGAAAAATAATAGAGTTTGAAATTTGAATTTTTTAATTTTTGTATGAAGATAAGAGATAAGAGAGAAGAAAATCTGAAATGAGAAAAATTAGCAAGATAAATATTTACAAAAATTAACTGATTTTTTGTATTTTCGTCACTTTATTTATTTGAAAATAAATGTTAATTTTTTTATTTTTTTATGCTAGTTAGTTAAGAAAATTAAATAAATATATATACATGATATATACATATATGACATTATCTACATGGGTAAATAAGAAAATTAATTAATTTTTTTATTTTAAAATTCTTACTCTTCTTATTTATTTTATTTTAAATAATGAATAAAAATATTTACAAATATTTACAAAATACAATATGTACAAATACATGGGAAAACTGTACAAACCACCCAAGAAAACCAACTTTTCACCTGTAACTCCAAAAACTATGAAAACACATACATTTTAAAGATAATTTAATTTAGAATACAATGGAAGTGAGTTTGGTTCAATTTGGGTTCATATGGAGCCGGAATTGGTCTTTCAATTATCGCTTAGTGGCTTTTTCCAAGTGTGATTGCTTTTATTCTGTACAAGATTTGATTATGCAATTATTTTTATTATTTAGAACACATTTTTATTTACAACTTTTGTTTTGAAAATTATTTTGTTTGAGGTCAATTTATATACAAATAAAATAGTGAAGTATACAAATATACACAGCACAAATTTTTTTTGGATTTTTCTGAATAAAGACTCTATCTCCCCCTACATTATTCTTGGTCGATCAGGTCAAGTATTGACCTTCTCTCGGGGTTCGGGTCAGCCTATATCTATTATATACTATCTTCCTTTTTTATTTTATTTTCTTTATTTTTCCTTTCTTTCTTTATTTATTTTTTTAGGTGAAAATGGAAAGAAGTATACAATATATACACACATATGCAAGTTAGTAAGAATATGGAGTTAGTGTTATAAACATGTGTTTTATAAGGGACTTTAAGCTAAAATAAATGAATAAAGATGATGAGTCGCAGGTTCATCAATCATCTTATGCATCAACCAGTCCAACAACAAAGTCAGGAGAGGAAGATGATGATGGAGGAGCAGCTCCGGTCCACAACTACCATCAAGACCAAAAATACCAAAAAAATTAGAAAAATAAAAATCTTAGAAAGTAAAAAGGAGTCGAGGCTGAGCCGTACCAAATTAGGAGGAGCCAGAACCAGCAGCACTTCCAGCGCAGTCTGAAAGAGCCAAAGCTCATGTAAATTCATTTTTATCTATTTTGCAAGGTGGTCCACCTTCTAGCAGACCATTTGTATATAATGATGTAGATAAGAATAATGTGTTTTCTTTTGTGAATATTCCTTTTCCAAATGCAATGAAAAATACCAAAAAAGTCAGAAATTTGAAAAATGCATTGTCTGACCCTGGTGTGCTGAGCATCTTGTATTAAAAATGACATTGATGAAGGTCATGGAATACATGACAGATGTGAAGAAAGGTTTAAAACATGCATGTACCTCTAAGTGTCAGAGCCGCAAGAACAGATGCAATAGAGGAGAAAAAATGTCCTAATCATGGCCATTGTGAATGCTATCAGTGATCTCCCACAAAAGTAGAAAGGCAAGGGAGCACCTCTCATCTGAAGCCAGATATTCGATCAAGTTTTTGAGTGAACTGTGCTTGATAGTGTCTCTTCTATAAACCACATGCCCTACTCATTGCTTGCAGAATTTGGGTTGGAACAGTTTAAGCCTACTCATATGATCCTATAGTTTGTGTATTGATCCATCAAGCGGCCAAGGGGTTTATTAGAAGACATTATCATGACCGTGTAGGACATGTGCTCTATAGTGGATTTTATCATCTTAAACATGTATTCTCATGTACTGTTACTTCAAACTCTTGTCATTCTTGATCGGTTGTTCCTTCAAACTGTCGAAGAGGACGTCGACTACGAATCTGGAAAGATCACATTTTGCTCCTGCACTGACAAGGTCACTATGTACATGATCAACGAGCCAAAAGTCGCTTCTGATGAAGGCAAGCCAGAACCAACAGCTGAAGACTAAAACATTGTTGATATGATAGATCAATAAATTTCTTTGAATGATATTTTGACATAGGAGATCCTCTCTTTAGAGGACCTGGAAAGCACAATCGATCCATGCTCCATTGTCAACTAGGAGACAAAGACAGATACAGAATTAATGATAAGCCTATTTGAAGAAGAATCATGCCAAATCGAACATGAAGAATTCATTGTAGATATGGTCGGTACATTATTATCATTGTCAATAGTGTCATAGGTGAACAACACCTCATTGAATTCAGCAAACCATTCATTAACGAGCACAATGTTAAAGTGTCCGCAGAGCAGTCTCCACAAGTACCTGAACTCAAACGGATCTTGATAGTTCTAAAGTATGCATTCCTTACGGGTGAAGAAACCATGTATCCAATCATTAGCAGCAGCAGGCTGACCCCAAATCAAGAATCTTATCTTCTCAAGATTCTAGAGAAAAACTGCAAGGCACTTGGTTGGAAAGTTTCAGATCTCCACGAGATAAATCCAGCCTTGTGTTTACACTGCTTCTATCTTGAAGATGATTGCGAACTATCTTGAGAATTTTAGAGAAGATTGAACCCTAATCTTTAAGAAATTGTAATGAAGGAAGTTGCGAAGTGTTGTGAAGCAGGCTTTATTTAGCCCATCTCTAATTCAAAATGGGTGAGCCCCCTACTTGTTGATCTAAAGAAATCAGGGCTCATTATGGTTAATAATGACCAAGGAGAGGAGATCTTCACTTGAGTACCGAAATATTGCCATATGTGTGTGTTGATTATCGCCGCCTGAATTCAACAACAAAGAAGGACCACTTCCTGATTCCATTCCTTGATCAAGTGCTTAAGAGGATAGTTGGGAAAGAATTCCTTTATTTTGTTGATGGGTACTCTGGGGACAACAAGGTGGTGATCACCCTTGAGAACTAAGAGAAGACAACTTTCAGTTGCCCATTCAGCACTTATGCTTTCTGAATAATGCCATCGGATTGTGCAATGCCCCTGCCACATTCCAAAGTTGCATGCTTGCCATTTTTGTCGATATGGTCCGGAATTTTCTTGAAATTTTCATGAATGATTTCTCAGCCTACGGTAACAGCTTCAATTCATGTCTCATGCACCTAGATCAAGTACTACATAAATGTTATAAAGTGAACTTGGTTTTATCATGGGAAAAGAGTCACTTCATGGTCATTGAAGGAATTACGTTTGGCAACATCATTTCCAATGGAAGTTGGCCTGACAAAGTAGATGTCATTGCTAAATTAAATACACCTCGGAACGTGAAGAATGTGAGGTTATTTCTTGGGCATGTTGAATTTTACAAAAGATTCATCAAGGACTCCAGCAAACTTGCCTGACCTTTCACCGATCTTTCATGCAAAGAGGCGAGTTCATTATAGATCAGAATGTTCTCCAATCATTCTATCAGTTGAATGATTTATCACTCAAGCTCTAGTTTTACAGCGACCTGATTGGTCTCTTCCATTTGAAATCATGACGAATACATCTGATTTCGCAGTTGGGGCTATATTTGGACAAAGAATAGATAAGTTGCCCTATACAATTCATTGTGATAGCAATCCACTTGATGAAGCACGAAGAAATTACACAGTCACAAGAAAGAATTTTTGGCAGTTGTTTTTGCTTTAGAGAAGTTTATATCCTATCTTCTTTAGATCGAAAGTTATTGTTTTTGTTGACCACTATGTTATCTGATACCTACAGCAGAAGTAGGATGCCAAATCACGTATACTCTGATTGATCTGTCTCCTCGCGGAATTCTATTTGGAAATCAGAGATAAGACTCGAGTTCGAAATGTGGTAGCAGACCACATGTCCATAATATAATGTCAATATACCCAAATGAGCAGTGCATCGATCACAGAAACCTTCCCTGATGAATCCATCCTCTACATTGGATCGCTCCCTTGGTATCCCGATATTGTGAATTACCTCATCTCTGGAGTAGTTCCAGTAGATTGGACAAGATTCAAGAAGGACAAGTTCATGTCTAATACCCACTTCTACCAATGGGAAGATCCATACTTGTTTAGGGAAGGAACAGACTGCATTTGGTGTCTGTGTGCTCCTCAAGAGGAGGAAACAAGTGTCCTCGAGCACTACCATAAGCTCGAAACTGGTGAACACTATTATGGAAGCAAAACAACATCAAAAATATTGCAGTGTGGCCTCTAGTGTCCCACAATATTCAAGTATGCTACAGAGTATGTAAAAGCATGCACTGATTGTCAGAAATGGGAAAAACCTTGGTGTCAAAGATTTTATAACCTTAAACTCATTCATTTATCTGATGTGTTTGATGCATGGGGCATTGATTTCATGGGTCCATTTCCTAGCAATCAAGGATATTAATACACCTTGCTTGCCATGACTGTGTAAGTCATAGGGTTGAAGCTATCCCTACTAGAGCTGTAGACAGTCGCACTGTGTACCGATTTCTGAAAGATAATATCATCTCGCGTTTTGGGGTACAAAAGATTCTTACTTCAGGCAGGGGTAGCCACTTCATTAATAAAGATGTTAAGAAACTTGTAAAGGAGTACGTCATAGATCACCAAGTCACTTCTCCTTAACTTCCTCAATTCAATGGCCTGGCTGAATTATCTAACAGAGAAATCAAAACGATCTTGCAGAAACTTGTGAGGTCGGATAGAAAAATTGATAGAACTTCTGGACTCAGTTCTCGAGGAATACAGAACCCCCTACAAGTCTCCTTTTAGCATGTCGCCGTGTTGCCTTGTCTGTCGAAAGCCTTGCTATCAGTCTGTGGAACACATTCAAAAATGTCTTTGGACAATTAACATCTGTAACCTCGACTCACAAAAAATGCGAGTAGCAAAGAAAGATGGATCTCAAAGGGCTCCAAGAATTCTGAGACTATGTGTGTGACAATAGCTTCATGTACAGAGAGAAGGAAAGTGTTGTTACGACAAACATATCAGAAGAAAGGCCTTAGATCCTGGATAGAAAGTGTGGTTATTCAACGCGAAGTTGAAGATATTTCTAGGAAAATTAAAGATTAGAAGGACATGGCCCTATAGAGTCAGAACTGTGTGTGACAACGAAAGTGTTTTGATATTAGAATTGTCAATTAACACACAACCATTCATCGTCAACGATCAGTTATTGAAGTCGTATCTAGAGAACAACACAATTCTGGTCATTTTCGATTTTGTTCAAGTAATTTTTGAGGAAGAATTCTGAGCTTCAATGGCATCACTGGAGCCAGACAATGCCTCCGAAAATATCTTTGAATAATTTTCTTATTTTCTTATTTACATTTCAATTTTCTCGGTCTTTCATTCTTTTATGTTGCACTCAACCCATTCCTCTATGTTATACTTAGTATATGCTTCATCCTAAGTATATGTGAGATGAGTGTATTCAAGTTATTCATTATTCTTTCTCTTTGTTGTCGTTCAATTTTGCTACTCTGTCTATACTTAGGGATATTTTATACTACGTATAGGGGGGACAAGCCGAGCCCGTTGAGTTCATAAATTCTAGATCCTCTCTCATCCCTATTTTGTATACAGTCTGCTATCCTTAGGTTTAGTTGATCCTAAGTATAGAGAGGATGACCAACTTCTTATTCTTTGTTTAATCGATGTAGTATAGACTTTCCTATACTCAGTGCAGATTATGTCTTCCATTTTTCTCTTTGATCACTATGAGTACATAGTTCAAGCTAAGTATGTGGAGGGTCATATATATACTTTAGCCATAACTCGTACTTTCGTATTTTCAATAATATGGCTAATATACTATATGGGTCGGAATACACAATTACCCAACTGTAAAGAATGCATTTAAAAATGTGTATAATTTTTTTCAAAAATTCTTTGTAAAGATGATCAATGAATAGGTTTAAAAATGTTTTTTTTTGCAAAATGATTTGAAAATACTGTAAAATTACGTGTAAAATCTTTTGAAAACTGTTTGGAAAACTTTTGCAAAATGTTTTTGAACCTTTTTAAATATCTTTTGTTTTTTTGCAAAATAATTATATTATTTGTTTTAATAATTTTTTTAAAAATTTAGGTTGCAAGTGATTTGTAAAATGGTTGTACAAATATTTTGAAAAATCATTACATATTGTTTGAAAAGAAATTAGGAAATGATTCTCAAAATTTTATAAATGTTTGTAAAGAAGTTTGTAAAAAATATTTGCAAAATAATGTTTTCAAAATATTTGCAAAAATGTTTTCAAATTATTTTTAAAACCTTGTACATAAATATGATGAATAACAACCCTAATAAAATTATGTATATATAATCCTGGTAAAAAACATGTAAATAACAACTTAACTCATGTATAAATTCCCAGTGTAAATCGTTCACTCAACAACAAGTAAGCACACACTTCCGTGTAAATATCTGCAAATACTTCATTCACTACCTTTAAAAAAAATTACTAAAAATGTCAAGATTTTCAAAACCCATTAAAATTTGCAAAATGTTTTCAAAAATTTCATAAGAAATTACAAAACTTTTTTAAAATTCCATAAAAAGATCAAAATCAGATAATCGCTTCATGAATATATTTTTCTTGCATTATACATAGCATTTGTATTTTTCAGAATGATCAAGACAATTGAACAAGTCCAAATAAAAGTTTAAAGATTTCACTTTAGTATAGATCTTAATCCACTAATTTTCAGAGGATCCCATTAAGGACGGGAATTGAGATATTTCATGTCATCATGACTTAATTCTTTAGGTTCCATGACACTATATTAATGAGTCAATTCATTGTGTCTAATTAGAGCCATTGATGTCATCTATACGACTCTTGAGATAGTGGCTTGACTAGAAACCTCGCACTTAAAACTTAGCTCAACCCTGATGGATTGTCTTCGGATGAGGAATAGTCTGTTAGCACAACTTTTTCTAAGACCCCAACACATGGGCGAACCAAAAGATTCTATACCCGTTAGGGAAAAACATAAATGTAAAGCAATGCAATATAAAGAAAATATGAAAAAAGAGGCCTACACCAAAAAATATAAAATACTGAGCTTCCAGAAAAAGCCTGATTCTTGGTGAAGACTCGATTACACTAGCCGAGCTTCACAAGGAAATGAGATTACCCTAGTCCATTTCCACTTCTTTTCTCATTCCTTGCTTCTCCCTTTACGGTTGTGAACTAGCACGCACCTAACCTTAGAAGGAAATACTCGTCTCCCCGAGAAAGAAATGCCAGAGGAGGAGACTCCTTGATAGTTCAACATTTTATCTGGGAAGAGCTAGCAAATTCACATACATATTACTTGTCATTTCAAGATTGCGAGAGTATGCGACTAAAAGGATGGTTCTGACCAGACTATAACATGAACTAGATAGAGGGTTATGAAACCTAAAGGTTGTTGTGTCACACTTTCTAACTGTAATGTGGTTTTGAGTAAACCAGGAATCCAAAAGTCTTCACTAGGCTCCAAACTTGATTTTATTCGGATAAATTTAAAACTCAAAATTATCCCAAGACCTTTCTTTTTTCTTTTCTTTATTTTCTTTTTCTACACTAATTAGCATAAGTGTTTGTTAGGGTCTAGCAAAGGCAATTATTGGAGGGTGATGAATCTCTATTTCATCATCTTTATTCTTCCATTTTGGTCTTAAATCCCTACTAAGTGCATGTATATAGCATTAATTTGTACAATATAATACTCAATAATTGTCTAATAAATACTATATAGAATACTAAATTTAATAAAAAATAAAAGAATAAAGGAAACAAAAGAAAAAGAATGAAGTTTTAAAGACATTGAGTGACTCTAAACCCCAAGACCCAATCATCTTGATGACTCGGTCGACAAGGAAAACAGTAGGTGAAGATAAGTCAGACAAATTGTACATACTACAACTCAAAACCCCTAATTCAATTCATCAATAAATACCTTTTAGGACTTATTTTATTTTCCTATTTATATACTTCAAATAATAAAACCCTCAACGTGAATATTATACATAAAAATACAAAGAAAATGCAAAACTAATTTCACACAAAATAATACACTGTACACCAGGGAAAGATAGAAAAAAAGGCCATAAACAAAACTTCCTAGATCTACATCTCCTACATACAGACTCAAAATTAACCAAACTCACCTTTATTGTTTATAGAATTAAATAGTCAATTTGATGAAGGTGGTTTCCGTTAATTTGGAATTGAGATGCAAAAGTTGGTTTTTGGGTCTATATAATAATCAGTATATTTATTCTTTATATTTTTAACTTCTTTATATTTTTATTTGTAAATATTACGCAAAACACATTTCAATAATAAAATTAGAATAAAACCTTTAAAAATCCATAAAAATATATAAAGCTGTAGAATATATATGTGAATTATACCTATAGAATACCTATACAAATTTATTTAAGTAAATTAACAAATTCATAAAAATAAACTAAAATATTTAAATTTTTATTTAAATAAGTTATAAATATAGAAATTATGCTTATAAAATAATAAAATAAAAAATGCAAACTAAAAATAAGACACTATAAATACAGTACATACCTATGTATGTACATGAAAATATTAAAACATAATAAATTAGCTCATAAAATCAAATAAAAATAAGAATAAAAAACTACATAAAATTCAAATATATTTCATATTTTGACCAAAAATTAAATAATTCATTTACTATTTTTTAATATAATTAAAAGGGGATTTTTGCATCCTTAGTTTCTGGTTGGTCCACATGGACCAACCAGAGCACGATGTTTCGTTGACCCGAGGTCAACTGTACGCCCGTCAGCCACCTATCTTGTTAGAATACGTGAACCCCTGGTTTCTCCCATTTTCTGTGCCTTCCCCTTTCTGCCATTCTTCTATAGCTCCCTCGGTCATGTTCCCATGTCATCCCTCACCTTAGCCGATTCCATAGATTCCACCAACCCTCTTTCTCCCTCACGCAATATCTTCGCCCCTTTTTTCCTATGGCTCGCATATAAATAACTTAGGCCAATGACCTTCTCCTTTTTGATGTATTTCATCTCATTGGAATCCTCAAACCATAGCATGATCGTGTTGAGCTTGGTGACAGCTCGTTCCGCGAGAGGTTTGCAGCATGAAGGAGATGTGAAGGACGTGATCGAGCTCTGAGGAGCTTATGTGCTCCATGTTCTCTAATGAATCTCTATTTCACTACCTTTATTCTATCATTTTGGCCTTAAATCCATAGCTAAATTCATGTATATAGAAATAATTTGTACAAAATAACACCCATTTATTAACCAATAAATATTGTATTTAATACCAAAATAAAAGAATAAAGGAAAGAAAAAAAAGGAATGAAGTGTCAAAGATACTAAGTGACCCATGACCCCGTGAACCAGTCATAATGATGGCTTGGTCGACAAGGAATCAAGTAGGGGGAGATATGGCAGATCAATTGTAAAGAAAATTCCCAGAAACCCCTAATCTTTATTCATTAATAATTGTATTTTGGGACCCATCTTATTTTCCTATTTTTACACCTCAAATCAATAAACCCTCTATATGAATATTGTACATAAAATACAAAGAAAATTACTAAATTGATTTCATTCAAAAATAATTCACATTGTGAATAGGAGACACATAATAAAAAGCTGCAAAGAAAACTTTACAGACTTGTACCTTATTCATACAAACCCAAATTTGACCAAACTCATCTTTATTATTCATAAATATAAATTATCTATTTAATGAATATGGTTTCATTTGATATGGCGTTAAGATGCAAAAGTTACCTTTTGTAACCTCATTGTGCAATACACATGTATATAATATTCATTTTATTTATTCTTTATATTTTTCACTTTCTTATATTTTTAGATATTATACAAAACACATATGAATAATAAAAAAAAAGAAATTTGTTAAAATATATTAAAATAAATGAATTTATAGAATATATAGATGAACTATACCTATATAATATATATAATTAATTATTTAAGTGATAAAAAATAAGCTCAGAAGAAAAAACTAAAAATATGTAGAGATGTAAATAAATAAATTATAAATATAAATATTACTCGTATAAAATAAAATTATCTAAAATATAAAATAAAAATAAAATACATCAAATATAGGTGTATATATACATATGTATATACATGTAAATACTAACATCAAATAAATCAACTAGTATAAATAAATAAAAATCATAATAAAATACTACATAAAATAACAAATATATTCATGTTTGACAGAAAACTAATAAAATCAATTCTTATTTTTAATCTATTTATTTTGGGAATTCTTTCTCCGTATTTTCTGGTTGGTCCGTGTGGACCAACTAGAATTCTTTACGTGTTGACCCTCAATCAACTCCCCCTTAGGCGCCTCTGACTTGTCAGAGCACCTCAAGTCCCCAACATTCTCCCTTTTCTCGCGAGTCCTAACGATCAAATGACCAAGAGCCTTAAACAAATACTTCCAATTGGATCTTCGTGATTCACTCCTTAATTTTTGACTCGCTCGATCAATATCGAGCCAACATAGATCTTCTTCATAAGATGGCTCCTCCATTTGTCTATAAATAAAACACTCGTGCCACTTTTTGGATTTGATCTTTTTTCAACCCTTTGTAACCCCAAGCTTCGCTCGCTTGAGGATCGTGGTGACAGCAGGAACATCATTCGAGCCTTGGAGAGGAGAAGAATCGGTCGAAGGAGGACATCCAAGGTTCATCGGAGCTTCACCGATGACCTTCTGTTGCTCCATGGAATAGCCAGGTAAGAGCTACATTTCTTGCATAATTTGATGTGTTTTCATTCCACTAGTGTAGGTTAGTGTTTAGTTTTCGCAACTATGCAGTAGGCTTAGGTAATTTTCATATCCATCACGTGTTGGAGCTTACGCTCCAACTCAAACCCATCGTAGTGTAGCTCCTGTTCTGACCCATATTCACCTTCATCTTGTTCCCCTTCACATTCTTTGTCGAACCCTTCTCATTTCACTCCTATTCCCGCAAGGAATCGAGATATCCAGTTCTCCATCTCTGCCCTCCACTAGAGAACTCGGCCACAACTCAACTATGCCCCATACGACCTAATAAAGCCCCATATATCTCTGCCTTCTCTTTACCAAGCTAACCATGTAGGCTCGAGTTCGAATTTATTCTGCATAAGGAGCTCAATCTACCTGATCTTCGACGACCCTCCAAGCCCCTCTCGAAGGGGCCCACATACTTTTGAGAGTGCCATTGGCTGAGGACCTCTGCTCTGAACCTGTAAAGCATCTGAGCGATAAAGAAAACAGATGAATCCTCATACATCACTCTTTATTATTTTATTTTAGCTAAAAACCTTTGCAAAACACCATGTATATGTTTGTAAATAGAATAATTTACCAAAGTGCATGCATTGTGTAAATACTCATAAATAGCATGTTTTTGTGCAAAAATAAAAGAATAAAGAAATAAATAAAAAGAGGGAAATATCTAGAATAAATATTGAGTGACCTGAACCCAAGGGAAGGCTCAATATGGGCCTGACCACAAAATAAAATAAGTAGAGAGAGATAGGGTAACTCAACCTTGTACATAAAACCCCTCTTAGTGTAAATACTTTATTTTCTAAAAATAAAAATAGTTATGTGTTCCCCATATCTTGTATATATTTATAAAAATAAAATAAAAATGTGAAAAATAAAATAAAAATAAATAATTTCTCTCTCCTCAGTGTATATATACCATGTATATAAAATAAAAAGACATATTTATTTCACCTTTGTAAATAATTAATAAAAATCAAATAAAAATCTATTTATATTCCAAATTTAATGATGTAAATAAATAAAATATAAAATATGAATAATTTACATAAGTAAAATAATTAAAAATAAAAATAAAATACATAGGTATATATACCTGTATATAATTATAATAATATATTGTAAATACATAATTTATTTAAAGAAAAAATAAATAAAAATCACTAAAAAATACTTTGAAAATAAGTAAACATTTTTTATTTTGTAAATAATTTGAAATAAAGCCTTTTTCTATTTTTAAATGAATTTACAAATATTTTTCCAGCGGCACGCTCCGATTGGTCCACGGGGGATTGTTGACCCCCGTTCAACTCTCCCCCCAGGACCACATCTTCGTGGATCTGTGTTTTCGATCCGACTTCTCCGACTTTTCCAGACAAGATCCGCCACCCATTTGATCAAACCCATGGCTCTGATTGCCAAGGAGTGATCCGTGATACTCGCGTGCCCATCCTCCTAGGGATCCTCTCCTTGGAATGCTCGCCCGGCTCCAATCTTTTCGGACCCCTGCCACTATATAGCTTCGCCTCCTTCCGCCATTTCACGCACCTTTGTCTCCCGTTTTCATTCCCAGTGACCTCCACCTTCATCCTTGAGTGACATCAAGCGATTGAGGGTGTCGCAGCGAGGATTTGGAGGCGTTTGCCCTAGGTCCAGCGACCATCATCGTCGAGCTACGTCATTGGTGTTTCCCGAGCCTGTGGAGGCATCGCTCCATCGAGGCGAAGACCTTAAGAGACCCAGCAGCTCCAACCCAGACGCGTCCGACCATCAGGTAGCTTCCTTAGCTTCTAGTTCGTCGAGTAGATTTAATCCTTCACATCTCGCTCCTCCAGCTCCGCCCCAGTGGTCGGAGCCCCGACACCTCATCCTCACCATATCGATAGACGCCTAGACCGATCGTCACCCTTCCTCCACGATCTGATCACCTCGATCTTGGCTATCCGAGCCAAGATCGGGTCTGGTTCCTTCCGCCACCTCTGTCGGAACCTCCCTTCGCCAGCACACCTCGCTTCCCTTTGCTTTTTCTTCAATAACCCATGCCGGAGACTTCCTCCGAGCACGAGCTCTCTTTTGCAGGTAAATAAGCGCGAGATACCTCCCTTAGTCGCATCGTTCAACCCTCGCCGGAGTAGACCAGGTCTCTCCTCCCTCGCTGGAGGATCTAACCGTTGGGGGCTTCATCGGCCACCACCATCTGACGCGGAACGTCATCGCGAGGAGAACCCCCCTCTCTGATCTTCCATCGGACGCTCAGAGCACCCCCAGCACGTCGGAGAAGTTCGCCCAGGAGGAGTTCTTCCAGACCATCTCTCGACCGTCGGATAGCACCCCACCTCCAGTTATCATCTGAACCGCTCGTCGCCTGCCACTATCAGGCCGTGAGATCCATGATCTGACGGCCACGTGCGCCCCATGTTCGCCCTTGTGCCAGGACCGTTGGATCTTCCAGGAGGCGTCATCAGAGCCGTACACACGCCAGCCTCTCACCGCCTGACACGTCACCCCTCACGCGCCCTACACGCGTTGTGGCTGGGTAACTTGCGCCCGATCCCCTGCATTTTCTTTTAATTTTTTTAGTATACTAAATAAAATAGTACACTTGGACAAATTGCATAGTAGGACCTGCAGTTGTTTGTGTTTGCACTTTAGTCCTTGTTTTGTGGATTCATGTGCTTCGACACGTGAGGTTTGGGTTATTTGTAGGTTTAGGGATTGGGTTTATTGGTTGGTATTGATTGAACTTTTAGTTTCAAATATTTCAAATATACCCCTGCGCGTACTGGAATTAGAACATGTGTTGATTTTGTGTGAAATTTACACTGTAGCCCTTATACTTTTCGCATGTGTTTCTTGTTAGCAATGTGAGCCCGAGGCGAACCATTCCTACAATAAATGTTATTGTAATAAATGATTTATCAATAAAAGTTATTGATTTTGTTTCACTCCCTTTCTGATATTGAATGAATGAATGCACTATAAGGTCCCTCTGTACAATAAGGGTTATGTACCATGGCCAACTTGATAATCATGCAGCTGTTGATTCAATGATTGAATCATAGAGGCTGATGCTTGGATGAATATCTAAGGAGTTAGATAGAGGACTCATCAAGCATTATCAATGATTAACAAGTAGTGATCTCCAGTCTGAGTGGGAGATGGCAATCCCATCTCATTAGACTGATATCTGATCGACCTCTTGATGCAGGTCCTCTGCATAGGAATATTGATTCGGAGGTATCAGATTAGTTGAGTCAATGAGTTGACTTAACGAGATCGAGATAACCAAAGACCTATGATGAATACTGTCACATCACAGGCAAACATCCTCTGACAAGAGACAGATATATTACTATATGTCTGAGCATGTACATTTGGCAGACCAATAGGTTGATGACCTAATCAAGGTCTATACACCGGCGAGCTGGTGTGCATGTAAGGGCATATGAGTAATATGATCTCTCAAAGGGAACATACAGGTTCACTTGTGAATCGGGAGACATGAGCTCACTCATGAGGTATTGGGATTGACCAAATTCCATGCATGGTCATCATGCTTTAGAAGCATGATATGAATTTGAAGGTAAGATATATGCTTTGTGAAAGCATATGATCTGTACCATATCCCAAGGACCAAGATTGAGAAACTTAATGATCAGACTATGAAGATGACAGTGTAAAAGTGATCTTTATCTTCATGATGATCATGAGTCTTCCAGTATGCAGGATGTGCAGGTATTGGGAATACCTGAAGGGTGATTTGATCATAAACGATTGTATAACCATGGCGCTTCCATTCCGAGGGAGTGATGAAACAGGTCTGGATTTTAGTGACTCCTCTCATCAGAGAAGTAACCTAATCTTAGTCCATTTACTGGACATTGATCTGAATGAGATTCAGATGCAATGAGAAGATTAGGTTTACGGTCTTGATTTAATCAAGCATCTATGAGAGGTCCATGGGATCTGGATTTGAGATGTGATCTCAATATCCAAGTCACTATACGTGGAACAATACAATCGCCCTGTCCTTATCTCCAAGTATCTGAGGAGAAATAGCATTGTTCTTAAATGGTTTGAGAACAATTCCATGAGATCTAAGCAAATAGAAGTTGATAATTAAATGTGATTTAATTATCATGATGTATGAGATATTATCCAATATAATTAAATGTGATTTAATTATTATGGATAAGAATAATGTGGATAGTAATATCCAATTATTCCTAATATATTATAAATGTGATTTATAATGTATTAGAGAGAGGTAAATATAATTTATATTAGTAGATTAATTATTAATGTGTATTGGATACACATTGTTTAATTAATTGAAAATGTAAATTACATTTTGTTTTGGGTTGTGAATTTGATTCACAATATTCCAATGTCAAGATTGCAATATTCCCAAAATTAATTGAAAATTATTTTGGTGAATTAAAATACCCACAAATTGTTGTTGGAAAATAAGTAGAGAGAAAATTAAGGAGATGTGCAATCTCATGGGGATCATGAGATTGCACTCCTCATTAGGAATGAGGGGGGCGGCACTCAATTCCCTTGGGGAATTGGTGGCAGTCCCCTCTTCCAAATAAGGAGATCATCTCCTTTGCCTTCTCTCTCCTTATTTGATTGATTTAGATTTGGTATTAATATTTATTTGATTTATCAAATATATTTTTTATCATATTAAATCACAAGTTGTTGGCTTTTACCAACAACAATCTTGACCATTGGATTGTCATAAATCAATCTCAACCTTTGATTTTATATGACACATGGATTGAGATCCATGGATCCCAAAACCCTGTAAATAGAGAGGCATTCTTGGCTCTCTCTTTACACATGCTATTGTAGCAAAACTCTCTCTCTCTTTCTCTCATACTCGACAGCCCTCTCTCCCTCTTCCTCTTGGTGGCCGTCCACCTTGGTGGAGAGAATCGTCGTCGCCCTCGCCTTCGTGCTGCCGCTTAGACGCTCTGCGGTTCTCCGTCTACTTCGAGTGCTTCGCACACGAAGGAGACGTTCGATCTTGTGCGACGAGATCAGAAGCAACCGCGCTTGGATCAACTTCTTGGATTGCGAGGACTACGCGGTTCATCCCCGCGCTCGCAAGCGATCTCTCCAACGATCGGACTTGAGATAGGAGGTCTCTTCTCTTAGAGACTCGATCAACCACGCTTCAAGAGGTATTGCATAATACTTGCTGTGGTTATAGATGAAACGATCCGAGAATGGTTCTTGGATCATGTGGTTTCATCGAATAAAATTTTTTAAATTCCGCTGCACCGAACAACTAGTACGACTAGTCGTTCTTCGTCGTATCCGATACGACGCTCACGCTTCCGTGATGAGCTTGAGGATCTCTCTATATCCTTCAAATGGTATCAGAGCCTTAGGTCAACGTTTTCGAATAGTGATTCGTTAACCAAGGACGACTTGGGTTCGCTAAGGTCGCGAAAGTTTTCATCGCATTTGATTTCGCAGATCTGTTTAGTAAATAGATTCGGCACTGTTTAAATTGTTTAAACACAAATTTTGTACTTGTATTATGTTGCCCATTAAATAAGGAAACCATAGGATCTGAGTTTGAGTAAATCGGATTTCGTATTCTCGAGATATGGTCGTTTTAATGAACATGTATGCACTGTTGAGGGAACTGTGAATCTGAACGTGATTAAAATGTTAATTACTGTTTAGACTTGCCTCGAAATGCGTGAAACATCACTTAGGTTCTGTCCTAAATCAAATTAGCAAACTTTAGAAATTGACTTTGATTAATTTGGATTTAATATGATTGAGATATGCCAATTTTAGTATGTAGGGGTCACTGCTGAAATTGCTTTCCTAATCTAGAACCAAGTGATTGTCAATTAGTGAATTTAATTGTTAATTTCGTGAAATAATCTTGAAAAATATTTGTGAAATATTGAAACATGATTATTTGCCTAATTGACTTGGCCCCAACCAATTAGTTGATGAGATTTGATCTAAACCTTAATTGGAATTACAATCATCAAACTTCTTGCTTGAATAGGACTTGGGAATTTGCCTAGCAAATTTCCTTAAAATCAAAATTGTTTTGATTACTATATGGTATAATTTCGGTTGAAGAACCGATGATCATCTCAAGTACAAAATAATTAATTTGGCATTATCCTTTCCCGAGGTGGATATGGTGTCTAGTCGGGGATCGCTGGTCAGCGTGTTGCAACGTATGTGGTCCGCCACTCCCGTCGGTACTGGCCATGACAGCGGGTAGGGCCGGGATAATGTCCGAGGGATTATGATGTATTTTTTCTATTTATTAAAATACGAATTAATACGTACTTTGAGAATAATATCATATATATATTCAAGCATAAAATTAAGTTTGATTGATTGAATTGGATTGATAATTAATTTAATATTATTAAGTTAATTATATCCAATTGAAATACTCTAATATGATTAGAGTTAATAATTCCCTTGGAAGAATTAATTATATGAATGAGATTCATAGTAATTAATTAAATTTGAATAAGAGATGGAGGATCACATAAGTGACATCCATGGTCTCCCGTCAAGGCGAAGGGTTTCGTCGCCAAATATTATATGTGGGAGACGCCTGTCCGAAGTGACAGCTCTCACATATGATCCGTTTGGATCGGGCTCGTCGCTTCTCGAAAGAGTAAGGACGTATGCGTAGTGACCCCAATATCGGGTCCTCATATTATTGGGGCGATATTGGATTGCGCATAGCGAGTTGTATTCCTATTGACGGCTGGTTCAATTAATGACGAGTAAACATCACCTTAGGGGTGGTGGGCTCGGGTATTAAAGACCGAATTGGGAAATGCAAGTTGGACTTGCAAGGCGGAATGTGTTCCCGCTTCTCTTTATTTGAGTCATAGGTTCTCATATTATTGGGATATGACAAAGATAAAGAGGAGATCCCAGTTCTTGCTTGAGATATATCGGTAAGTATATCTCCTACTTTGAAAGTGAATAACGGAATAAACTTTCATAGTTGACATAGCAAGACTAATTTGATTTAAAATGCTTTAATCAAATAAAATTAAATTGAATATATGATTATATGTTCTAATATAGTGCATTCTCAATTTCAGAAAATGAAGGCCATGAACCCACTGAGCAGGCTTCTGGAGGTCAACCAATTGACCGGACCAAATTACTCGGATTGGATCCATAATTTGGAGCTTGTGCTTTCGGCAGAGCGCATCAGTTATGTGCTCTCTGAAAACAAACTTGAAAACCCTAAATCTAAGGAAGACAAAGCATATAATGACAAGTATGATGAAGATCATGTCTTGGCTAGGTGCTATATCTTGGGTTCTCTCTCCAATGTTCTTCAGAAGCAACATGTGGAGATGAGTACTTGCCAGGATATCATGCAGAATCTAAAGGATATGTTTGGTGACATTAACCGCACCCAGCGGTACAATGTTATGAAAGAACTCATTCGCTGCAAGATACAGGAAGGGACCTCGGTCCGCGAGCATGTACTCAAAATGTTTGGGTACTTGTCGGAACTTGAGACTCTGGGGGCGACGATGGATGCAGACATGCAATCTGATTTCATTCTGCTGTCATTGCCCAAATCTTTCAATAACTTTGTGGTGTCATTCCACATGAATAAGCTGGAATTGACAAATGTTGGGCTTCTTGCTGCATTAAAGTCTGCAGAAGACGTAATGAAGAAAGATGGTCCCACTGGCACTGCAATGGTTGCACAGTTCAAAGGGAAGCGTGGTCGGAAGCAAGGTTCTCGGAAGGGCCCGGCCCAGAAGAGAAAGAAGAAGGGACAAAGTGTTGCCTCATCTTACAATGCATCCACTTTAATGGCGTCGAAGAAAACCGACGTATGTCACCACTGCAAGAAGCCGGGGCATTGGAAGCGTAATTGCCCAGATTATCTGAAGTCGATCGACAAAGGTAAAGCCCCAGCAGGTATGAAATCTACTTTTATCATTGAAACCAGCTTTCTCGTTGGACGAGAAGGAAGTTGGGTAGTTGATTCTGGTGCTTCTGTTCATGTATGCAATTTGTTGCATTTGTTTCAGGAAACTAGACAGCTTGAAGAAGGGGAGATAGTCATCCAGATGGGATCTGATGCAAGTGTTGCAGCAGTCGCCGTCGGGACCTACAGACTATCGTTATCTAGTGGAAGAGTCCTAGTACTTAAAGAGTGTCTTTATGTACTTGAAGTCAGAAGGAATTTGATATCTGTATCTAAGCTAGTTAGAAGTGGATATTCATTCCTATTTTGTAATAAATTAGTCATAAATCATTATGATAAATATATTGCAGAGGGTATTTTGATTTCTAGAGGACTCTATGAATTGTGCATTAATGAGCATGTCATGAATGTTACAACCACTAATAAAAACCCTAAAAGATCCAGGAGTAATATAAATCATTCAAACATGATTTGGCATCAAAGGCTTGGTTATTTATCTGTTGATAGGATCAATAGATTAATAAAGGATGGACCTTTGGATTTTCTACAGGTTCAGCCTTTACCTACCTGTGAACATTGTATTCGAGGTAAAATGACTAGGATGCCTTTCCGTAACAAGGTTACAAGATGTGAAGGTATTATTGACCTAATACATACTGATGTATGCGGTCCCTTCAGTACCACGACTCGAAATGGATATCGATATTATTTGACATTTATTGATGACCATTCGCGATATGGGTTTATCTTCCTATTACGTCATAAGTCTGAAAACTTTGAAAAGTTCAAAGCGTTCAAGGTTTTGGTTGAGAACCAAACAAATAGAAAGATTAAACGAATTCGATCTGATCGAGGTGGCGAGTACCTATCAGATGAATTTAAGGAATACCTTAAAGAGAATGGAATTATTTCCAATCTCACTCCTCCTGGAACTCCCCAACTTAATGGTGTTGCTGAAAGACGCAACAGAACCATCATGGATATGGTTTGTTCAATGATGAGTAAAGCACATTTGCCACTTAGTTTCTGGGGATATGCAGTAGAGACTGGAATATATATCCTAAATAAGATTCCTAGCAAATCTGTACCTAAGACTCCTCATGAGCTATGGTATGGAACCAAACCTAGTGTTAATCACTTGAGGGTTTGGGGTTGCTTGGTCCATGCAAAGAATGTGGATGCAAGTAAGCTAGAATCTCGCTCTCGTGAGTGCTACTTCATTGGGTACGTTAAAGATGGTATTGGATACCAACTTTATGACCCTGAGACCCAAAAGTTTTTTGTCTCTAGAGATGTGAAATTTCTGGAGGATGATTTCCTTAAAGGTCAAGACAAAAGTGAAGTAGAGGAACTCATTGAGTCCCCTGAGGACTCTGAGCTTCCTGAACCAGAAACTGAAGAAGTAAATAAAGATGAAACACCCATACCTCTTCGAAAGAGTTCGAGGGTGGTTGCACCACCTGAAAGGTATGGATTCCATGTGTCAAGTGAAACTGACAATGATCCTACTTCATTTGATGAAGCACTCGCGGATCATGACATGGATAGATGGATGCTAGCAATGAAGTCAGAAATTGACTCCATGCATAAGAATGGTGTATGGACCCTAGAAGATCCACCTAAGGGGGTAAAACCCATTGGGTGCAAATGGATCTTCAAGAGAAAGAGGGGACCTGATGGGAAAGTAGAGACTTTCAAGGCACGGCTCGTAGCCAAGGGCTACACACAGAGAGAAGGTATCGACTACGATGAGACATTCTCTCCTGTGGCTATGCTTAAATCCATCAGGGCATTGCTAGCTATAGCTGCATATCTTGACTACGACATTTGGCAGATGGACGTCAAGACGGCTTTCCTCAATGGATACCTCGAGGAGGATATCTACATGGAGCAGCCCCAGGGCTTCATGACTGAGGATGGCAAAGTATGCAAGCTGAAGAAATCCATCTATTGGCTCAAGCAAGCTTCTCGTAGTTGGAACATCAGATTTGACGAAACCATAAAGAGTTATGATTTTGTGCAGAATCCTGATGAACCTTGTGTGTACAAGAAGCTTAGTGGGAGCGCCATTGTGTTCATCGTGCTTTATGTAGATGACATCCTTATCATTGGGAATGATATAGGGATGATGACCAGTGTGAAGATTTGGCTGTCCCATACCTTTGAGATGAAAGATCTTGGAGAAGCCTCTTACATCTTGGGTCTGAAGCTGTTAAGAAACCGAGAGAAGAGGATATTGGGATTGTCACAACAAGGATACATTAAGAAGATTCTTGAAGGATTCCGTATGGATAGTTACAAGAAAGGATTCCTACCCTTAAGACATGGTATCCACCTGTCTAAAGGAATGGCTCCTCAAACTGTTGAGGAAAAGAAGGCCATGGCTGGATGTCCTTATGCATCAGTCGTAGGAAGCTTAATGTATGCCATGATGTGTACTAGGCCAGATATCTGCCATGCAGTAGGAGTGGTAAGTCGTTACCAATCCTGCTATGGAGAACAACACTGGAATGCAGTAAAGAACATATTCAAATATCTAAGACGGACGCAAGATTACATCTTCGTCTATGGAGATGGTGATCTCCAAGTCTTGGGATATACAGATTCTGACTTCTAATCAGATATTGATGATCGAAAGTCGACATCAGGGTTTGTGTTCCTGTTGAACGGTGGTGCTGTGAGCTGGAGAAGCAAGAAGCAGGACACTACGGCAGATTCAACAACAGAAGCCGAATACATTACCGCATCGGATGCTGCAAAGGAGGCGGTGTGGTTGCGCAAGTTCGTCCAGGAGCTTGGCGTAGTTTCCTCTAATACTCCCATCCCGCTACTCTGTGATAACATGGGAGCCATTGCCCAGGAGAAGGAACCCAGATGGCATCAGAAGAGCAAGCACGTAGAAAGGAAATACAACATCATTCGAGAGATTCAAAAGCGTGGTGACATCATCATCACCAAGGTGGCCTCCGCCGACAACGTTGCTGATCCTCTTACCAAACCTCTGACACAGAAGGTTTTTGACCAGCATGTAATGAGTATGGGTTTAAGGCTTGTTCCTGAATGGTTCTGAGGGCTAGTGGGAGATTGTTAGCAATGTGAGCCCGAGGCGAACCATTCCTACAATAAATGTTATTGTAATAAATGATTTATCAATAAAAGTTATTGATTTTGTTTCACTCCCTTTCTGATATTGAATGAATGAATGCACTATAAGGTCCCTCTGTACAATAAGGGTTATGTACCATGGCCAACTTGATAATCATACAGCTGTTGATTCAATGATTGAATCATAGAGGCTGATGCTTGGATGAATATCTAAGGAGTTAGATAGAGGACTCATCAAGCATCATCAATGATTAACAAGTAGTGATCTCCAGTCTGAGTGGGAGATGGCAATCCAATCTCATTAGACTGATATCTGATCGACCTCTTGATGCAGGTCCTCTGCATAGGAATATTGATTCGGAGGTATCAGATTAGTTGAGTCAATGAGTTGACTTAACGAGATCGAGATAACCAAAGACCGATGATGAATACTGTCACATCACAGGCAAACATCCTCTGACCAGAGACAGATATATTACTATATGTCTGAGCATGTACATTTGGCAGACCAATAGGTTGATGACCTAATCAAGGTCTATACACCGGTGAGCTGGTGTGCATGTAAGGGCATATGAGTAATATGATCTCTCAAAGGGATCATACAGGTTCACTTGTGAACCGGGAGACATGAGCTCACTCATGAGGTATTGGGATTGACCAAATTCCATGCATGGTCATCATGCTTTAGAAGCATGATATGAATTTGAAGGTAAGATATATGCTTTGTGAAAGCATATGATCTGTACCATATCCCAAGGACCAAGATTGAGAAACTTAATGATCAGACTATGAAGATGACAGTGTAAAAGTGATCTTTATCTTCATGATGATCATGAGTCTTCCAGTATGCAGGATGTGCAGGTATTGGGAATACCTGAAGGGTGATTTGATCATAAACGATTGTATAACCATGGCGCTTCCATTCCGAGGGAGTGATGAAACAGGTCTGGATTTTAGTGACTCCTCTCATCAGAGAAGTAACCTAATCTTAGTCCATTTACTGGACATTGATCTGAATGAGATTCAGATGCAATGAGAAGATTAGGTTTACGGTCTTGATTTAATCAAGCATCTATGAGAGGTCCATAGGATCTGGATTTGAGATGTGATCTCAATATCCAAGTCACTATACATGGAACAATACAATCGCCCTGTCCTTATCTCCAAGTATCTGAGGAGAAATAGCATTGTTCTTAAATGGTTTGAGAACAATTCCATGAGATCTAAGCAAAGAGAAGTTGATAAATAAATGTGATTTAATTATCATGATGTATGAGATATTATCCAATATAATTAAATGTGATTTAATTATTATGGATAAGAATAATGTGGATAGTAATATCCAATTATTCCTAATATATTATAAATGTGATTTATAATGTATTAGAGAGAGGTAAATATAATTTATATTAGTAGATTAATTATTAATGTGTATTGGATACACATTGTTTAATTAATTGAAAATGTAAATTACATTTTGTTTTGGGTTGTGAATTTGATTCATAATATTCCAATGTCAAGATTGCAATATTCTTAAAATTAATTGAGAATTATTTTGGTGAATTAAAATACCAACAAATTGTTGTTGGAAAATAAGTAGAGAGAAAATTAAGGAGATGTGCAATCTCATGGGGATCATGAGATTGCACTCCTCATTAGGAATGAGGGGGGCGGCACTCAATTCCCTTGGGGAATTGGTGGCCATCCCCTCTTCCAAATAAGGAGATCATCTCCTTTGCCTTCTCTCTCCTTATTTGATTAATTTAGATTTGGTATTAATATTTATTTGATTTATCAAATATATTTTTTATCAAATTAAATCACAAGTTGTTGGCTTTTACCAACAACAATCTTGACCATTGGATTGTCATAAATCAATCTCAACCATTGATTTTATATGACACATGGATTGAGATCCATGGATCCCAAAACCCTATAAATAGAGAGGCATTCTTGGCTCTCTCTTTACACATGCTATTGTAGCAAAACTCTCTCTCTCTTTCTCTCATACTCGACAGCCCTCTCTCCCTCTTCCTCGTGGTGGCCGACAACCTTGGTGGAGAGAATCGTCGTCGCCCTCGCCTTCGTGCTGCCGCTTCGACGCTCTGCGGTTCTCCATCTACTTCGAGTGCTTCGCCCACGAAGGAGACGTTCGATCTCGTGCGACGAGATCAGAAGCAATCGCGCTTGGATCAACTTCTTGGATTGCGAGGACTACGCGGTTCATCCCCGCACTCGCAAGCGATCTCTCCGACGATCGGACTTGAGACAGGAGGTCTCTTCTCTTAGAGACTCGATCAACCACGCTTCAAGAGGTATTGCATAATACTTGCTGTGGTTATAGATGAAACGATCCAAGAATGGTTCTTGGATCATGTGGTTTCATCGAATAAAATTTTTTAAATTCCGCTGCACCGAACAACTAGTACGACTAGTCGTTCTTCGTCGTATCCGATACGACGCTCACGCTTCCGTGATGCGCTTGAGGATCTCTCCATATCCTTCATTTATTTTAAGCCCTCAGAACTTATTTGTCTTTCACTTAGGTCCCTGTGCTTTTGTATTGCTTTACTAAAATATCAAATAAAATCCAAATCTTGTGAAATTTGGACACGTAGCTCCTGCCACTGTATAAAAATTTCATAAATTTTTTGGGATATTTTTATTACTGTTTGCTATTTTAGAAAATCAAAAACCCCTATTTTTGTTATTATTAGGAATATAAAATAAACTAAAAATAAAAAATGTCCTCTAAAAAGTCTAAAAAAATTAGGTAGTGTTTCTTTTAATGTCTTTGAGCTTGGGTTCGATTTTTGTCTTGTTTGGATTTATTAAACCATAAAAAATATAAAACCCCAAAAACCTTGTAAAAATTATTACAAATTCTATAAAATACAAAAAATGCAATTTTGGTTTCTGTAGCTTAATTTTTATTTCTATTTTTATAAAAATTACCTTCAGATTTTTAGAGGCTGATTATATATTTTTAATTAGACTTTCAAATCTGGCTGCACATTAGTTCATTGTTTTTGCCTTTTCCCATTTTTATAAAATCAACAAAAAATTATAAAATTCTGAAAAAATTACCAAAAATACTTAAAATTATATAAAACACAAAAATATTTGTATTTGAATTTTCTGAGTTGCTTTGGAGTGTTTAATAAATTGTTATTTGTGTGCTTTTTGCCTTCTTTTTATATTTTCTTCATAATTAAAAATAAAAAGAAATTTAAATATATAAAATCCCCCAAAAATCATTTTCTTTATTTTATTTTATTTCTGGCTACTTCATAGGCCTTCCAGGCCAACGCATGCTCCTTGAGTCCGACCCTGGTCGCTATACCAGGTTAAATAAATAGCGAAGACCGCTATTTGTGCTTCATTGATTGTTTGATTTCTTCAGATGGTCTATTTTTCTTGTTGAGTCCGATTCGAGGGATTGAGGTCGCAACGACCCGTGATATTTATCTCCCTTAGTCTCTCGTCGATTTTTCGGCCTCATCAGAAACCACCTAAGCCATGAGATTTTGCCAATCAAAGGAGCCCTAACACCTAGTTCTTCCCTATTCTTTGTGACTAATAGGGACCATTCGATTGAGGAAACACCCTAGTTTGATGAAGATCGTCCGATCTTGAGCTTCAGTGGCCATAGGATTCATTTAAGAATCTGATCTCATCCATCGATTGAAGAAGTAGTATAGGAGGATCTGAAACCTTCATTAGATAAGTGAGCCCGTGTGGAGTACTGAGAGCCGTCGGAGGAAGCACATTTTAAATGGGGTATATTTCAAGTCCCCCTCCACGTTTTTAATATTTACTAAAAGGCCTTGTAACTATTAAAGTACACTTTATATTTTATGTAAAAATTACGCGGACCCCTTGGGTTGTTTTAATTATTGCACTTAGTCCAGTGCCAGCTCACCTCATGTGGCGGTCCATATGAGGTGGGCATTTTGCAGGGAGCCCTTATCAAGTTTGGTTATTTCTATTTAGTATTTAAAATTTGTAAAATCATGTTAAACTTTTAGGTATTTTGTATAAGATCCCCTAGACTTTATTTTATTACAAAAATAGCCCATTCAGGTTGTTTTATTTTATTTATATCTTTTTATTCTTTTATTAAATAGCTCTTGTGCATCAAAAATTATGTGAAAGTTCATATGAATGCTTGATAATGTACTGATATTTACCCATATTTTTTAATTGGCATTTTCATGCATTTTATCATTTATTAAAAATCATTTAGGAACTGTACAACCCTTGTTTAGCTATAAAAATACAAAAAACTACAAAACCTTCTCTAAAAATTTCTAAACCATTACATATTATATATCACTTTATATTACCATTCCAGACCCAAAATAACAAAAAAATCAAAAGAAAACCTTAAAATTCGAAGAAAAAAACTCCTAACCCTAGAAAAATTAGCAAAAATCCTATAAAATTTCAAAAAAAAATGGTTTTCTATTGTATATTTTTATTTATAATATATAGCATAGATTAAAATTAGTTTTAAAATTGTTGATATTATTCGCTATGTTTATAACCCAATTTTTTTTACCTATTTATTAATCCCCCATTATGCGATTTTTCAGACTTTAAAAATACCTAAAAATAACAATAGTTCCATAACAATTCACAAAAATAGAAAAAATAGAAAAACACAAAACATTTTATTTTGTTAAATTTGAATATTTTTAGAAATACTTGTAAATATAAATCCTATATACACTATATATACTTGTATTTATTTATATGATTACTAATATTATTATTCATAAATACCTATAAATATATTTAAAACCTCAAATAAAATAAAAATGATTATTCTTACTTATATTTACTATATTCATATATATATTGTTATACTATATTATTCTATCTAATACTATTACTATTTCTACATAGATATATATACATATTATACAATTAAAAATAAAAAGAAATTAAAAAACGGAAAAATAAATAGAAAATAAAAATTATAAATATCAAAGTATAAAAAATATATAAAAATTAAAACTCCATAAAAATAAAAATAATTAAAAACTCGCAAAAAGATCAAAAATCCAAAAAGCATACAAACACACAAGTTGGTTGCTCCTTTTTCTCTGTTATCCTTTGCTTTATATGGTTCGACACTCTACTCTTATTCAATATACACTTATTTTGCAGAGTAAATAAAATAAATTTTTTACTCACTTCACTTTGATTACTTTATTCATATTGTGTGGCTTGATTGTTATTTTAATCCTAGGGTTCGTGTTTAGTCGCCTCAACGATAGTGTTCTCTCCTTGTGTGGAACACCAGACTGGCTCAAACCCCTATTCAACATTCTCCGAGTAGATATGAGCTCTTTTCTTTGTATATTTCTGTAGCTTTCCATTGTAATAGTGTAATTTAGGTTTTAGGTTGTACGATTAGGTTGTAGGATAACTTAATTTGGTAATTTCTCAATTGCTGGAGCATTGTGCTCCATTCTAATTCCTAATGATCCATCTTGTTTCCACTCACCATTTCGCTTCATTTTCAATCCTCTTCATTTTCTCGATTGTTCTCCCTTGTTCCTCTCCTTAATTATGCACGAATCAAGGTCGGTCGAGCTCCCTTCCTCTGCCTTCACTGGAGCTCCATCTCCCCACTGTTCACTTGTGCCTACAGCTTCAAGAGATGGTCGATTGTGACCCTCTTGTCATTCTCAACCATTTTGTGCAAGGTCCCGAGCCTTAACGAACCACCTGGAGACCACTTGAAGCTCAATGATGAATCCGTGATTCATTAACATTTCGTCTGCATTTTTTTCTTAAAACCCTTAACAAATACATGTAAATATCCATTAATATCCATCTTTTACCCAAACCACTTTCATGAATAAAAATGCGCTTTTATGCATCAAAAACATGTAATCAAATAAAAGAAAAAAATAAAGAAAACAAAAAGAAGGTAGATTGTAGATATGTATATATGTAAAATATGACTTATAAAATATAAATATAGATAAAATATGTATTATAAAACCTAACTCCCGAGACCAAGTCAGCATGGATTGGTTGACAAACAAACAAGTAGGGGGAGATAAGGAAAGAAAGCCACAAAATGAATTATTTATATACTCCAAACATTATTCATTATTTATTATCAAAACTTAAAATAATTTTAATTAATTCATTTGTACATAACTTTCACCAAACTCTTTTCCTATTTATTTGTAAAAATGTATAGAAAATATAAAAATAAGTTAAAAATATTATCTTGTATATATTCCCAGAAATCCCACTTTCAAACTATCAACTTCTCAACTTCCGAACAACATAACTTACTCATGCGTACTCCAATTTCAGTCTACTCACCTTTAAAGTACATAAAATAATATTTTCTATTTAATGAATTTTATTTTATGAAAATCAGAGTCTGTTTGCAAAATTTTGGTTCTGGGACCTAATGACAACTAGGTTTTGGAGCTATTTATTTTCCTTATAACACATTATAATTAATAATTTTATAATTTTAATTATTTTCTTAATCTTGTATTTTATCCATAATTTATTTTAGAATTTTTTGATATTACTTATTATTTTTAAATAAATCAAATACCCTAATTTATAGATTAATATGACCTCTAGAGTATATAGCTGTATTTATTAATATATTTATAACAATTATTAAAATCTGGAAAAATTCATATACTCTATTTATTATCCTAATAATTAATAAAATATAAAAATAATATACTATTTATTAAATTATTATATTAAAAATATTAAGTATATTTATTAAGTATTCTATATACTATTTAGTAATATTATTTTTTATTTCTTTAAATAATTATTTTTTATAAAAAGAAATTATATAATAAATTAATATATTTCATTATTTATATTTCCTATTTTTATATCTAATTTATATAACTTTGTTTAATAATTATTAAATATTTTATAACCTAATTACTTTCCTTACCTACCAGGTTCTGGCACGTGTCAACACCTGGGCCTTCTTCCTACAAGAAGTTGTTGCAGCTTCTGTTACAACTGACCTTCTTTACATAATTTCCCCATGACCACCTTCCATTCATTTCCCAATCCAATATGTCCACCTTACAGATCTAACTATCTAGATTTTTTATCACCATTGGATTGACTCCAAACTCCCATTGTTTCTTCTATATAATCCATCCAACTTCCATCGTTACAAATAACTTTCCCTATCACCAGAACAAACTGGCCGAGACCTCATCTTCTTCATGTTATGCTCACCTCTGGTGGTGACAGCACCTGAAGTTTACCCCCACGTGGAAGATCAATAATCAGAGGAACAGTTCCAAGGTGGAACTCTGCCTTGCATCGCTGCCTTGCATGCATAGAGCTTCGGGAACGTCGTCCCATGGAGCGAAGACCATAAGGATTATACATCCTTCAACCACAGGTAACCACTTCACCCCTTTTCATTTTTTGACTTTTATGCATAACTAGATCATCTAATTACGTCATTAGTTAGATTTAATCCACTTGTTTGACTCTCACTCCAAATTCATTCGCAATTTCAACTCAAATCGACCCATTTTGCGTCTGTTATTCATCTTCCTGTAACCCAAAATAAGAACCTGCAAATACATTAACGTCTTTGCATATTGAATTAAATGGTCTATCCTTATTTGCAGGTATTGATTCATCTTTTGGAGGGTAATCAACATTAATCAGACTAGCTGCACACGAGCATCTCTTTTGTATAGAGCAATTTCAAGAGGAGGAACTACGCATTCTTCTTCACCAGTTCAGAAACTCTAGACCACCTGGAACTCGACCACTCCACATCTTCTTTGATGCATCTTCCACTGCAGGGAGCTAGAGGGGTGATGGTGTCACCCTTCTGGCCCTGCTAGAGTAGCACCATAGCCACTGCACTAACGATGATCACCAGAGAAGGATAAGCATCGCCGCCCGCAAGGAATTTAAGGAAGAATAACACAAGAACATGAGATAGGCTCGTGACACTTGTGCAGATCCAATGCTCCAGATCACGTGTCCCAATCTAATCGTAACCGTTCAAAACCAAACGGTGGAAAATTACATAAGGAGCCCCACCACTTTTCATAATTCGCACGCGCCTCCGGAACTTTTATCTATTTGCATATAGGTCCCCCCGATGGGACCTATGTGCAAAACTCCATACTGTTTTACTCCAAATAGGTCCCTGACCAGGAACCTATTAGAAAGAAGAGCCTATCTTTTTGTGTAGTATTCTTTTATACATTCTCTCTAGACTTTGGACTATATTGTCGACTCTTGTACATATTATTCTATCATCAAGTATTTCTTTTCATTTTTGTTCCATTTTTTTGATGATTTCTTCACGTCTTTTATTACTCCATCTTGAGTTTATTTTGAGTGCTTTTCGAGCCCGTCGCTCGAGCGATTTTTTTACTACATTGTATTACCTATATACCTTATTTTTTTAAACCTAATATTTTGTAGATAAATTATTTTAGAAAAATATCACTTTGAAAATTAAATAAAAATTGGAAAATAAAATCAAGTAAAAATCACAAAAATAAAACTAATAAAAAGAGTTTCTCTCTTTCTTCAGGAAGAAATTAAAAATAAAAAATTATCCTTTTTCTCAAAAATCTAGGTGTTTTTATTTTGCTTCCTCGACTTCAACCCAAATACACTTACTTGGATAAATAAAATAGAGTAGATAAAATAGGAGAGAGCCACTTTATTTACTATTGTTCTTCACTTCTCTCTCTCTCTCTCCCATTTTATTAAATTTTTGTTTGATTAACTAAGTCTCTCTTAGTGGTTCACTACAACGGACATTTCTCATTTCTTAACCACAAGTCATACTCTGTTTATCACCCAACATAGAGATCTAGGTGCAGTAGAGCTCCAGGCCCCCTCCAACTTGGTCTGGACTATCATTAATCCTCAGGTCGACGGAAGCCCACCAAAAGATTTTGAGCTTTGTAGAAGCAATGGAGATGACCGGAGCATAGCGTTAACTCCGATTGTAGCAGTTCCGATAGGCTATTCTTGGTTGTTCTTCCAGAACTCCTCTGAGTCATTCGATCATGAGCACGACCCAGATCTAATCGAGGCCCTCTGAAGAACATCAAGATCAAGGAAGGATCATATCGTTCGATCTTGGAGGGTCAACGGTGCTCGATAGGTTGGGTCCGATAATCACAGTCTCGATCGCTCTCTCGGCTCTCAGATATCCTCAATCCAATGCATCAACAATTAACCCACAATAAGTCTCAAGCAATGAATAACAATGAGCTAAATTTTATAAATTATTTAGGTTATTTTTTATATAGATTATTATTATAAGTAAATATACTTATATATAGAATATAGGCTTTTCTATTTATACATATAGCTATAAGTACTCAAAACGACTAATTTAAAATACTTTTATCTTTTTTATTTTTCTCTATTTTAAATATTTTTCTTATAATTTTTGCCATTTTTTGTATTTTTAAAGAAATAAAATGGCAAAATAGTGAAGAAGAATACAAGGCTGACATGTTTTGGAATTTAAAAGTACATAAATATATATACATACATATATATATATATATATATCAAATTTTCCAAAACTACTTTTAATATATATATTATATAATATAGATAAGATACAGAAATATAAATGGTTATTTTGGATTTTTAAATATTTTTTTATTATTTTTATAATTGTTTTGATGGTTTTCAATTTTTAGTGTTTTCTTTTGAATTTTTTAGTGTTTTTGGTTTATAGTCGTAAAATAAAATAATAAAGATATTGAATAAATTTTGGAATTTTTCAAAATATTTTTATATTTTTTGTATTTTTAAATGCAAAAAATAAAATAAATGCAATCTTTTGTATTTTAAAAATTAAAAATTACTTTTAATTTCCTTACGAAAAATATATGTGATTTGATAAATATTAATGCATGTATAATAATTTCCTATGATTTTTAAATGCAAAATGATATTTTTAATGATCAAAATACAAGAAATAAAAATTAGCATGCTGGCAATAACCCACGCGTAATTTAAATAAACCTAGCATGAAACACATTTTAAAACTCCAAGGGCATCTATGCAAAAATCCTAGAGGTTTTTAATATGAACGTGGTGGTAGGGGTATAGAAGCAATTGCCAAAATGTTATAGGTCCTACATGTAATATTTCTTGAAAAAATAACAAGTAATTAAAAACTTTAAGGACTAAATTATAACAATAACCCGCAAGGGGTTCCTGTAAAATGCCCCCTGCCTCACATGTATGTGCACGTGAGGTGACGTGGCAAGGGACCTGAATATAAATATTACAAGTCTTGGGTTCAAAATATAAATTTTACAAAAGTTTTATAACTATAGTGTAATGATCTTAGACTAAATATAAAATAATGCGTGCACGGTTCGACGGTTCTAATCTTCTCACTTATACATGTATCGTGCTACCAACGGCCGATGACACTTCATTTATATGTGACTGACATAAGATCCCTGCCCAAGATCTGATGGTTGTGAGGGGAATGATCAAATGGCAGGTGGATGATTTGAACGAAGCACTTGATTTGAAGGTAGGGGAGACATCACGAAGGCCAGGGAAGAAGCTTCGCCTGGTTAAGCTTCTTCCGACGAGCTCTCCCTCCTTCGACTGTCTCTAGCACTACAAAAGGGTGCAATAGATTCCTAGAGCCATCGCGAAAGTGCTGAGATGCTCAAGCAAGGTCTAGAGTTCAAAAATGAGCTCTAGAGGTCGAGGAAGAAATCGAGCACCTAAAGCTTCGTCTAGAGTCAAAATCACCTCAGATGAGACTGTTGACCCTTGGACCTTGCATGATTAGCTCAAGCATACAAAAAGGGACATCCATGGGTCAATTTGGGAGGAGATGGAGAGAGGTGATGTCGAGGCAACAGTCTCCGATGAGCGACGGAGGTGGCGAGGGGATCTATCGATTCTTCGTGAATCGAGGGGACAGAGGTTCTTGGGGCATAGAGGAAGCGTTGAGGAATAAGATGGAGGTTATAAGTGCGGCGAAGCACGGTCAAGTCATAATGAAACGATGGCCGGAGCAAGAGCTCTTGCAAACTACAATTTGTGAATTAATGAAATAAAAGATAAATTTAAAGGAAACTAAGTGTTACTCTACACCAAAATTACTGCAAGGAATGAAAAGAAGCAAGAACCTCAGGGCTCTACCTGCAGAATGAAGGAGCCAAGGAAGAGCTCCAACGATGATGCACGACGAGCTCAGATCACCAAGTCCAGCACCTCTTCCTCCACACCAAAATCTTGGACATGATTGTTGCTGTCACCAACGACCTTAGGAGCTAAGAAACTTGGATATTTTGAGGGGGGAAATGGGATCAAGTCCAAATGAGGTCCGCGGAGGGTTTTTGTACAATGTGACCTTTGACCAAGGATACAGCTCGAAGCAGAGCTCCATCGATTGAGGAGAGACATCAGCATAAAAGAGAAATGATTGAGTTACAAAATCTCTAAAGGAATCAGGTCAATTTGGTGCAAGGGTTGTCAGGGAAAATATGAGGAATAAGGGCAGTCAATAAGGTCTGACATGCCTAGGTGAGCAGCGGACAGGTTGACCGGCAGGTCAACCAAAGCCGCGCTCCCATTGTGCCATGTCATGCATTACGTGACAAAAAAGTTAGAAAAGAATAGAAAATAAAAAAATAAAATAATAAATGATTTAATTAAAAAATCATTACATGAAAATTGTTTATTATTTTATGTAAAATTTAATATAATTTTTATTTATTTTTTCGAGTTAATAAATGATATGTTACTTTTTACAAGTACTAATATAAGTATATTTACTATATAGTGGGTATTTTATTTTTATTTTAAATTTTAGATTTTATTATTTTATATACATACTTTATGTATTTATAACTTATTTAAATACACCAAAATATATTTTTATTAAAATTTTCTGAAGGTATTTCTATACTTAGATAAATATGGATATTTATTATACAAGTATATTACAAGTACATTCATCTATATATTATAATACATTATTTATTTTAAAGTCATTTTAATTATTATACTCTAACTTTATTATGTATATGCCATTTAAATATTATTTACAAAATTATAAAAATATAAAAGAGTGAAAAATATAAAGAATAGATATATTGATTATTTTATACAAGTAAATTGCACAATAAGGATCAAAAACCAAACTTTTCATCTTAACCCCAAATTGAATGAAACCACCTTAGTTAAATAGATAATTTAATCGTAGGAACAATAAAGGTGAGTTTGTGAATTTCGAGTTCATGCGTGTCACATATTGGGTCGTCCACAATCTCATACATCGAAGTTGATGCGCTTGTCAATTGCATAATCAGTTTCTCCTTCTCCCAGAGCTGTCGTTGGGATTCCTCCAGCTTCTCAATGAAGAATTCTTCTGAAAATTTCATCATGTTTATTATGTCTTCTAAAAACACCTTCTCTGCAACTAAGGACTTCAGCGTTGAACGCAATGGTGTATACCTTGATCTTATACCTGCAAGATCATTGTTCAGAAGGAAATGATTTGATAAGTCTCCTTGTAGGAATGCTTAAATAAACAAAAATTAATTTCTTACAGCAAACTCTCACCACTTTGGTCAAGTGTACAACAATCGATCCTCGACGTCCTCATATCTGCGCAAGTCCTTGAAGAGAAGGAAGGCATCCTCTGGGCAGTAGCATCTAAACCCATGAGTCCTTATTTGATCACAATGACGCATTTTCATCGTCAGATTTGTTTCTAATAGAAATTTTGAATACTGTAACAAGGAAAAATGAGCCAGCAGAATGTCTATGTTAGTGATGGTTAAGAAGTTGGTGATGGTGATAAAATTTAATCATACAATTTCTCAAACAAACCAGCTAAAATATTTGAAAGAAATTTCTCTCAGGTTGCATTTTCCTCATAAAAACTAGTGTTGACGCATCCGTCGGTTAAGTCATGTCACCGTAGTAGATGCTCATCCATGTCCGGTACCGCATCATCAGTTGTCTACTTGAAACATGGGCTATCATCATCTAGATTTGAAATCTTCATCGTGGGAAAATTAACAATGCAGTTGAAATGAAAAGCATGTGATAAGTTGCACATAAAGATTTTTCATCGATACAATATGGGAACATGAACGAGTTAAGGTCACTAGTAAGTTCACGAAAGAAGAATACAAAAATAGAAAGTATTAAACCCAAATAATCACCAAGCATACAATATAAAAAACAACATCCAAACAAAAAAAACTAGGTGGTTTTGGTGGTGCAAACTCGCATAAGAGGAGTAATGAAGATCACAGTTTTCTTTTAAAACATAGCAGCCAAAAAACATGCTCAGAATCACAAGCAAACAAAAGAATCTTTATCAAGGTCAAAATTCCAATTAGATGAGAACATGAGAACCCACAAAAACATGCTCCTAAACCCAAAAATTCATCTCCCATCACAACAGAGAGTAGGAGAAATATAGAGTATTAAACATCATAGCAGCCCACTGGGGGCATGCTCAGAATCACAAGCCAATAATAGATCTTCATTATCAAAAATCCAATTAGTTGAACATGATAACAAAAAAATGCTCCCAAACCCAAATATTCATCTCCCATCACAGCAAAGAGCGAGAGATAGGGGATATTAAACAACATAGCAGCCCACTATGGGCATATTTAGAAAGGCTCAAATTATCATCACATATGCAACATAGAGGCCAACATCCAAACAAAAAATTGGGTGGCTTTGGTGGAGCAAACTGCTATAAGAGGAGTAATGAAGATCACAGTTTTCAGCTCAAATAGAATAACCAAAAAACATACTCATTATCACAAGCAAACAAACGAATCTTCATCAAGGTTGAAAGTCTAATTTGCTAAGCACATGATAACCCACAAAAACATGCTCCCAAATTCGAATATTCATCTTCTATCACAACAGAGAGTATAAGTAATATGAAGTATTAAACATCATAGTAGCCCACTAGGCGCATGCTCAGAATCACAAGCCAACAAAATGAATGTTCAAGATCGAAACTCCAATTAGCTGAGCACATGATAACCAATAAAAACATGCTCACAAACTCAAATATTCAACTCCTATCACAACAAAAAGCAAGAGAGATAGGGGGTATTAAACATCATAGCAACCCACTGTCGGCATGCTCAGAAAGGCCCAACTTATTACTAAACATGCATCATAGAAACTGGCATCCAAACGTGGAGCAAATTGGCATAATAGGAGCAATAAATATCACAGCTTTAACATCAAACAGAGTAACCAAACAACATACTCAGAATCTAGCCAAAAAACATACTCAGAATCACAAACAAACAAATGAATATTTATTAAGGTCGAAATTCCAATTAGCTGAGCATATGAGAACCCACAAAAACATGCTCCCAAATCCAAAAATTCATTTCCCATCACAACAGAGAGTAGGAGAAACAGAAAGTATTAAACATCACAGCAACCCACTCGGGGCATGCTCGGAATCATAAGTCAACAAATGAATCTTCAAGATCGAAATACAAATTATCTGAGCACACGATAACCAACAAAAACATGCTCCCAAACCCAAATATTCATCTCCCATAACCGCATATATTGCTTCACTCTCTTGTCCTTTCACGGTGCGGATTAAGACTATAATAAGTCAGGTATTTTCCAGAGGTTTTTATATCCTGCGTCCACCTCTTCAGAATGCATACATTGTCAAAGACCTCCACATTTCCTACTTTCAATACATCAAGGTTGTGCTTGCAAGGAATCCCATGAAATTGCATTCTTGACGGTCACAACGAGATTGTTTCTTTATCTTGTGTGTATACAACTGCGTTGTCACTAGCTGATTTACCATTGGAAGAAACGATATATTAAGTGCAATCCGTCGATGACTTAACAAACATCTTAGATGCCTTCGGAAATCTTACGTTCAGCGTAAGATATATACATTTGCGTAGGGTTACAAGTGTGTGGTTGCGTTTCTCATGAATGTTCGTCATATTCCAATCGTGTTCTCTGGATCGTATTGAAATCATAGCATTGCAACCGGTTATAATTACACAAACAATATGAAGTTCATTTCTTTTATTCATTGCTCTTCTGTTTCCTTCTTTCCAGCTGACAAAACTCCTAAAAAAATATCTCGTACTTCATTTTCCTATTGAATCCATGCTTTACAACTTTTCAGTACGTTGAATCCCACCATGCCTGCATCAGGAGTCTGAGGATGCAGCTGATGTGGATTATGGGGAGGTGGTTCACATCCACCTATAAAGAGAACAGATCCTCCGCTATACAGCAGAGGAGTATTGTAATACCCGAGCACGTCGGAGATGCTCGATCAAGATGGAGTGGTTCGCACGAATTCAGAGTTTTTGTTGTCCCTTATCGTGCGAACCGCTTGATCTTGATCAAGAGGCTTGGATATGCTCGAGTATTGCAGCAGTCGTCTGTTCAAGAAAGGATTTGCTCTCCTCTTGTAAATATACAAATATACATAATTTACTACTGTGGATGACGTGAATCTGCATGAAAATTGTGGTGTGAATTATAATAAAGTAAAATTATTATCGATTTTGTGAAATGATTGCACCTTCTTTTAAATTTAAGTGAATTTAAATGGCTATTGGAGTGAATAGAAGGCATTCTTATGTGAAGGTAAATAAATGGTGATTGCATTACCCAAAAGAGGTGTCCAGTGTCCTAAATGTGAGAACAATCGATTAAAATCTAAACTATCGTTACGTAATAAATGGTGATCAAGTTTGATACAGTGGTAGTATTGTTTTGGTTTGTTTATTTATATAGAATCGTACCGCTTAATGTTTAACATTAAAAAATATATTTATGGACAAATAAAATGAGGTTATGAGGTGTGCAATTTGCATAGGAATTCATTTCGAGATTTTTTAAAAAAACGAACAACTTCTTAAACTAAACATGTTATAAAAAGATACCGCGTAGAAAATTGCGTAAGTTGGTGGCAACATGCACAGACTGAATTGGAGAATGCTTATTGTAAGTTGTGGATAAAAAATGTAACTGAAATTGATATTATATAAATAATGAGAAAAATAGAAAACCAATCGATTGATGGAATGTTATTTCAACTATTAAACTGAACAGAAATAGGCAAATCATTGTAAATAGATTTCAAATTTTGCAAATAATTGATTAACTTTGTAAAATAAAGATTTTATAAAATCATATTGTTTAGAAATTACATTGAGGTGCCAGCATGTACATTTTAAATTGGAAAATGTATATCCTATGTGCATCAAATTTTAAGAAAATCGAGAACATGTGTCAATAATTATAAATATTTATAAGATTTTTTATCAGTTGTGCCGACACAAACGGATGCTAACTTTGGGATATAATGAGAAATAAATAAAAAAGAGGTTGAAATTTCAATCCACCAACTCCTCCCCCTTCTCCTCCTCTCCTTACTCCCCCTCCTTCCCCAACTCTGACTCTGCCCCTCTTCGTCCTCCTCCGACTCCCTAGCCATCTCTGCCTCCGGCCCTCCTCCTCCTCCCACTCTCCATCCTCCTCTTCCTCCTCTCCAGTCACCTATGCCCCTTCTGAATAATATGGTAAGATACATAAGCGCATCATGGAAGCGTGAAGATCGCATCATATGCGATCGGGAGCGATTAGTCGTACTAGTAGCTCAGAGCAACAGAATTTAAAAATTTAAATGCTATGAAAACACATGATCCAAGAAAACTTCTCAGATCATTTCATTTAATCCACAAAGGCGTATTAGAGTTACCTCTTGAAGCACGGTTATGATCGAAGTCTCTAAACTAAGTGACCTCATGTCTCATGTCCGACCTGATGGAGGAGACGCTTGCCAGCGCGTTGATGAGATGCAGGCTTCTAGCAATCCAAGATGATTATCCAAACGGTGAATCTCCTTATCTCGTCACACGAGATCCGATGTCTCTTCACGAGCGAGGCACACCGAAGGAGACGGAGATCCACAAGTGGTCGAAGCGGTGACACGACGGTGTGGCGATGACGGCAAATTCTCTCTAAGGCACAAAGTGGACGACTGAAATACTGAAAATTATCCAAGAGGAGGGTTGCAGATGTCACACAAGGCGGGCACACAGTTGTCGAAGTGACAAATCTCAAGGACAAAATACGATAAATAAGCAAGCAACCCACAAATAATAATGAAGCAATAAAAGCAATGAATGCGGATCAAAATTTATTATACCCTACAATAAATGTGTATAGTGTACAAGCAGGTAGGAGTCGAACTCAGGGAACACACGTGTAGCACGGGTATTTTGTTTATAAATAAGTAAAATATGAATAAATGTATATAGATATGAACACTATTTACTTAGGATTTTGTGGGGTTTTAAATACTATATTTTTATTATATATATATACTTTTTTTGTTTTTAAATAATTATAAAATATCCAAGATAATAAATAATATTATCACTTATATATTACTATGTATAGATATATAATACACTATAGGGTAATATACTTATACATATAGGTAAAATTAATCAAAAATAGCAAAATAAAATATTTTTATGATTTTTATAATTTCTATATTTTTATGATTTTCAAGTATTTTGTTAATTTTTATGTATTTGTAAAGTCCAAAATATCCCAATATATAGTAAATAAATAGACCACATTGATTTGGAGTTTAAAAATAGCAAAAAGCCTCAAAATATTTCTATATCAAGTTTAATATATACTAATATATATATATATATAATTATAGAATAGGAAGAAATATTTTTCGAGTTTTTAAAGAATTTTTCTATTTTGTATGGGATTTTGGGACTTTTTAATTTTTTTCTCATTTTCTTTTTCACTTTTTAGGGATTTTCGGTCTGGGGGTACTAAATACTATAAAAACATACATTATTTTTTGACAATTTTTAAACACAATTTTATACATTTTTTTATTTTTTACATCAAACATGGAATATCTGTGCACTTTTTTAATTTTCAATAAATAGAAAAAAGGAATAAAATGCAAAATTAGTTATATGGTGTGAAAGAGCATATATCCAGGTACCTAATCCTATTTTTTTCATAATTTTTGGAGCATATGATATTTATAAAAAAAATTAAAGAAACACGCACAAAAATATTTGAACTGGCTGGGGTATGTTTGCAATTAAAAATAAAGTCAGGAGTTTCATTACAAAATACCTAAAACTTTTGAATTGATATCCAAACTTTCTATATTAAAATTTAATTACAAAAAATGTAGGGGTATACAAGCAATTTTCCATGCACTTGGGTCTCCGTGTGAGGTGATGTGGTGGAGGACTAAAGTTCCATTCTACATAGTTAAGGGGCTTATATGCATTTCCCGACAATTTTTAGACGAGATAAAATTATTACATGGCCTCTTAGCTATTATAAAAATTGGAGAGGGTGCCTAAGAAATTTACCCCCTAACACTTCGGATCCAACCGTTGCTTTGCTGCCACGTGGGAGATCTGACGATTCTAATCAGGCAGCGGTTCACTTCGAGCCAATGCTTTAGATTAGATATGGATCTTGATGTTGATCGAACAGAGCAGGGGGGCGTTGGATGAATTGGGAAGAACAACTGCCCTACGACTTTGGATCTTTGATTCCTTGCACCTCTGCCCACAATTCAACCCGCCAAGGGGTTTTTCTTATTCCTGGAGCTTCTCCACGCATGCAGGTAGGCTCTAATGAGCTGGAGGAGCGTCAATGGTGAACCTGGAGTGTGGCTTCTTCTAGCATGACCTAGAGGTGTTCCAGGTGGTATTGTTCGCTCAAAATAACTCCTCAAGGCATCGTTCCTGCATCAAAAGGTCAGGTGGCTCGAGGTGGTAGTCCTCGGCCCAAAAAGGCAGCATGAAGCAGCATGAATGGACGGGGCGAGTAGGCTCCGACGAGGTAGAAGAGTGGAGAATTATTCCTTGAAGGAATCAAGGGGGGAAACTGGTGGAAAATATGGATAAAGTGATCAGGAATGAAATGAGGGGTTGATGATGTGGTCAACATGGATTTTTTTATGAATGAGGCATGGAGCTCAAGCTCCAAGCAAGTGCAATTTTTGGATTTGGAGTAAAACTACAAATTAAAGCTATAAATTAACAATAGAATTAAATTCTACACTACAAGATTACCTAGAAAATAAAGAAATGGGGCCTCGATTCGTCTTGAAATAAAGAGGTGAAACCTTGCATTAAAGCTCCGTCGTAGATGGTTGGATCATCTCTAACACCTATCCTCCTCGCTGCAGATTAGAGCTACTCGCTCCTGTCAATAACAGGATACTCCTGGGAATGATATAAGGGTTAACATTGGCTAGAGAGCGATCAAAAACTCAAAAGAAGATCATAGGACATATTTATAAGCGAGGTTTCAATGAGTTTTGATGGAGATTTGCATGTGAAGGAGCGGGGGTTGGTGAGGATTCAGGCATGGGTGAGGATCGTGGATATCGGGATGTACAGAGGTGGTGCAGCTCGAGGGAGAAGAGGTAGGGTGGAGTCATGGAAATTTGGCGAAGGTGGGTGGTCTACGACTCTGACATAGGTCAGAGGGTGTTAGGGTATAATTGATTGTAGGTCAACAAAAGAAAGTCCATGATTGGTCCACGTAGACCAATCAAGAAAAAGATAATTGAAAATGTTTGTAAAATAAAAAATTATTAATAAATGAATTAATTAAAATTTGGTTATAAAATAAAAAAATTTATTATTTTACGTAGAATTGTAATCAGATTTTTATTTATTTTATGTAAAGTAAAAAATATTCTTTAGATTAATTTATTATGATTTACTTTTTAGGGTTTTATTTATAGGTATATTTACCTATATTTTGTTTATTTTATTTTTATTTTGTATTTTGTATTTTTTATTATATATTTTGTATTTTTATAAGTTATATTTATATTCATAAATATATTTTTATTATATTTTTTCTGATATCATATGTACACTTAAATAAATATGTATACTTATTATATAGGCATAAGTATTGTATATTCATCTTTGTATTTTTATATAATATTTTATTTTATTACTTTCTTTATGATTTTATTTTATTCTACATATATACATACAATGTAAAGAATATTTACAATATTATATAAATATAAAATAATGAAAATATAAAGAATGAATAAAATGAATATTTTTCAAGTATATTGTTCAATGGGGGTCCAAAAATAAATTTTTGCATCCTAAATCCAAATTAAATGATACCACCTTAATTAAATAGCTTATTAAAAGTTATATGCAATTAAAGTGATTTCGGTGCATTTTGAGTTCATAAGGAGGAGATACATGTCTGGGAAATTTGAATTTTTTATTTTTATTTTGAGTGAAAAATGTACATTGTACATTATTTTACTATGAAATAAAGTTTGTATTTTTCTTCGTATTTTTATCTATAATTTTCATGTACAAAGTTTATTGATTTGATGTGTAATTAATACAATTAAAATAGGGATCAAAAGGTAATTATTGACCTATATTTAGGGTTTTAAACTATGTAATTTATATAATTGGTCTCCCTATCTCCCCCTACTTTATTCCTTGACGACTAAGTCATCATGATGATCGAGTCTCGAGGGCTAGGGTCACTCAACACCCATGGTGTCTCGTTTCTTTTTATTTTCTTCTTTTATTCTTTAGTTTTGGACATAAATGCAATAAATGTACATTATTTTATAAAATATTTTGTACAAATTACCGGATGTCTATTTTGACAAATTAATTATATATAAATGCATTTGCATAGTGATTTAAGGCCAAAATGAAAGAATAAAGGTGATGAAATGGAGATTCATCACCCCCCCCCATACTTGTCTTTGCTAGTCCCTAGCAAACAATTTTGCTTATAATTGCAGATAAGAAAATAAAGAAAAGAAAAAGAAATAATTTGGAATAATTATCGATGTTTGAACTTATCTAAATAAAGTCAATGTTTGGAGCTCAGAGACGGCCTTTGGATTAATGATGTGTTCGGAACCACATAGAAGTCAGAAAACATGAAATAACAACCCTTAGGTTCCATACTCCTATCATCCAGTCCAATTCACATATAGGTCAAAACCATCCTCTCAACTACATACTCTTGCTACCTTTAAGTGATAGAACCATGTGTGTGAAATTATTCAGCTCGCCCCAGACAAAATCATTGAACCGTCAAGGTGTCTGCTCTTCTAGTAGCTCGTCCTCTTGGAGACCAATATTTGCTTCTAGGGTCAAGTGCTCCCGGTCTTTACAACCGAAGAGGGAAAAAGTTAGAAGAATGGTAAGAGAAGTGGGAATGGACCAGTGTACTCTTCATTCCCTTGTGAAGTCGGTCAGTGTTACCAATTTTTCACCAAGAAGCAAGCTTTTTCTGAAGCTTAAATTCTGTGGAATTTTTGGTTAGGCTTCTTTGATATTTTCTTTGACTTTGTATAGCTTCTGCATTCTTTCTTGTGCCCTAGTGGATATAGCATCTTTTGTTCCACCCATTTTTTTGTCTTAGAGAAAGTTGTGCATGTAGACCATTCCTCGTCCGAAGCATTGTCTCAATCCATCTCCAGTCTTTACATATCATTGTTACAAAAATAAGTGGGTTAGAGTACAAATGTCGGCAATCCCCAAGAATGATTCCTGAACCACCCTTGATGAAGTGGCCTCGCATCGTCCCGATATAGACTCCAAGATTTTTCAAAAGTCCATCTGAGTTGAGCTAAGTTCTAAATGCAAGGTTTCCAGTCAAGTCATTGTCTCAAGAGTCTTACGAGCGATATGAAGGGTTCTATTTAGGCACATTGAATTGACTCATGAACATAGTTTAATGGAGCATAAAGAATTAAGTCAAGGTGACATGAAATATCTCCACTTCTACTCCTCAATGGTTTCGTCTGCAATTAAGTGTATTATGGTCTATCCCAAGCTCCAATCTTCATTCTTTATTTGGACTTGTTAAATTATCTATGTTATTCCGAAAAATGTGAATGTTATGTACAATGCAAGAAAATATTTTTCTGAAGCAATTTTTTATTTTGAATTTTTTTATAGATTTTTGAAAAAGTTTTACAAATTTTTTATGCAATTTTGAAAAAGGTTTTGCAAATGTTTTTTGGATTTTTCAAAACAAAATTTTTGGGAATAGAAATAAGTACAGATAATTATACAGGAGTGCATCTTAGTAATTACAAGAATTAGGATTTAGGAATTTACAAGAGGTATTTACAGGTATTTAATTATTATTTACAAATTAATTTATTATGTTTGTAAAAGATTTTTATTTGCTTGGATTGTGTACATTGTTCTCAAATTATTTTGAAAAGATTTTTGCAAATATTTTGAAATATTTTTTTGCAAGCTAATTTGACATGTAATTTTTGCAAATATTTTAAAAGTTTGAAAATCATTTTGCAAAGATTTTTCAAACAAGTTCTATAGATTTTTCAAACTAGTTTTGCAACCATTTGTCAAACCACCATTTGCAAATCAATTTTCAAAACCTTTTATTTCAAACAAAGAAAGGGAATTTTTACAAACAATAAATTATTACAAAGATTAAAAATATTCTACAAAATATTTTCCAAACAATTTTAAAAAGTTTTCAAAAAGATTTTGAAACCATTTTTTCAAACATTTTGAAAAACATTTTTAACTTGATTTATTAATCAATATATATAAAGAGTTTTAATTAATTTTAGCCATACTTATTGAAAATACAAAAGTACAAGTTATGGTTAAAATATATACGGAGTTATATATTGTCCCCCTTATACTTAGCTTGAGCTATGTCCTTATAGATCAAAGAAAAAAGGAAGATATAACTTGTACTAAGTACAGAAAAGTCTATACTACAATGACTCAATAAAGAATAAGAAGTTGACCCCCCTATAGTTAGGATAACTTAATCTTAAGTATAGAAGACTGTATTTTACATACAAGGAGGGTCGAGGGGGGAATGAATAAATGAATCGTCGTATCGGCATGTATCCCCATATACTTAGGATAAAATTTCCCTTAGTATAGACAGATCGTCAAGAGTTGAGGAGGCAGGCGTGGGATCAAAGAATGAATAAACCAAGGGTGCTCACCCCTCCTATACTTAGGATGAAGGATATCCTAAGTACAACACAAATGAATGGCGTGAGGGCATCACAAAAGAAAGAATTTGAAGAATGAAAAGAAAAGAAGAAAAGAAGAAAAAATTAACTAATTAAAAATGTTTTTGATGGCCTCGTCTGATTGGGTTGATGTTGCGGCGTGAATTTCTTCATCATATACCTCCTGCACTGAATCAACCACAGACAGAAACGTATCATGCTCGAGATAGGGTTTCAGTAACTATCTGTTCATCACAAATGGTTGTGCATCAGCTGACAGTCTAGATATCGTAATGCTTCCATTGTCATGCACATGCTTCACTATGAAAAGCCCGGTCCATTTGCTCTTCAACTTTCCTAGGAATAATTTTAGCTTTTAATCAAACAACTAAACCTTCTGACCTAGTTCGAAAGTCTCACGGCGGATGTACTTGTCATTCCACTTCCAGACCTTCTCTTTGTACATTAGGTTGTTATCGTATGCATACTCACAGAATTATAGAAGTCTATTCAGAGCCATCTTTCTATTCTTACTAGCCTTCTTGGACTCCAATACATTGATTGTCCACAAAGATTTGTGAATGAGTTCTACAGGCAAATGGCATGGATCTTGCCGTACACCGAGCGGTAGGGAGACATCCCTAATGGTGACTTGTATGTTGTACGATAGGCCTAAAGAACTGAATCGAGGAGTTGTGACCAATTCTTCCTGTCGGGACACACAATTTTCTCCGGGATTGTCTCTATCTCCCTGTTTGAACATTCGGCCAGGATATTGGATAGTGGTTGGTATGGAGAGGCAACAGGATATTCTATGCAGAATTCATGTGTCACTTTCTTCACCTCTATGTTGAGGAAATGGCTACCCCTGTTTGATATAAGAATTTTAGGGATCCTGAACCTTGCAATGATATTTTCCCTTAAGAATAGGCATACAATGCGATTGTCAGTGTCTCGAGTTGAGATAGCCTCCACCTAACGACTTACATAGTCGACATCAGGCATAATATACTCAAAACCCTGACTGTTAGGAAACGAACCCATGAATTCAATGCCCCACACGACAAAGAAGTCTAAAATCTGTATGTATTTCAGAGGCATTGTGCCTCTCATTCCACTAGTGTCGTCCAGTCTCTGATAATCAGTGCAATGTTTGGAAAAGTCTTCCAAGTCTTTAAATAGAGTCAGCCACTAGAGGCCGCATTGAAGAACTTTTTCTATCATTCTTCTCCTAGAGTGGTGTCCTCCTGATTCTCTGGTGTGGCAATGTTCAAGGACACTTTGGACTTCCTCCTGAGGAATGCACCTCCTCCAGATGCAATCTACCCCCTCACGAAAGAGATAAGGGTCCTCCTACCAATAGAAATGAATATCCGATAGGAATTTGTCGACTTTAAACTTTGGACAATCTTTTGAAGTTCTTTAGATACAAGATAATTCACAAAATCGACAAACCAGGGGAGTGAGGTGACTGACAGAATTGATTCATCTGGGAATGTTTCCATAATCATTGATAAGCTTTGCTCAGGAGTATCCAGATGTGGTAATCTTGAAAAGTGATCTGCCACAATATTTTTAACTCCAGGTTTATCACGGATTTCAAGATCAAATTCCTGGAATAGAAGGATCCATTTGATAAGTCTTGGTTTGACATCCTTCTTGTCCTGTAAATACTTGATTGCAGAGTGGTCTGTATAAACTCACTTTGGATCCAAGCAGGTGGGATCTAAATTTTTTAAAGCGAAGATGACTGCTAGCATCTCTTTTTTAGTGACAATATATTTTCTCTAAGCTTCATATAGAGTCCTCTAGCATAGTGAATTGCAAATGGAAGAGTGTCTCTTCTTTGTCATAAACCACTCCAATGGCGTGGTTTGATGCATCTGTCATGATCTCAAACGGGAGAGACCAGTATGGTGATTGAAGGACATGGTCATGGGTGATCAGTTCTTTCAGATGATTGAATGCCTAGATGACTTTGTCATCAAGGATAAAATCTGCCTCCTTGCCCAGAATCTCAATCAACGGTCAGGCGATTTTACTGAAATCATTGATGAATCGTCGGTAGAAACTGACATGACTTAGGAATGATCTAACTTGCTTCAAATTTGTAGGTGGCTCAAGTTTTGAGATGGCGTCCACCTTTGATGGGTCTACCTCCATGCCACGTTTTGATATGACATGGCCTAGCACAGTACCCTCGGTCACCATAAAATTGCTCTTCTCCCACAAGAGCACAATGTTCACTTCACATCATCTCTTCAAGACTTGATCTAATAAGATAGGAATTGATCAAAGCTATCTCTGTAGATTGAGAAGTCGTCCATGAATACCTCAAGAAAACATCCAACCATATCTGCAAACATGACCAACAATCATTGAAATGTCGTAGGAGCATCGCATAACCCAAACAGCATTATGTAGAAGGCATAGGTCCCAAATGGACATATGAAGGCCATTTTCTCTTGATCTTTAGGAGAGAGATAGCAAACTGATTGTAACTAGAGTAACCATCTAAGAAACAGAGATATTCCTTCGTGGACAATTGCTTGACTATCTGGTCGATGAAGGCGAGTGGGAAATGGTCCTTCTTGGTTGCTAGATTCAAGCATATGTAGTCCAAACAGGCATGCCAAGATGTTTGTACTCTAGTTGCGATCTCCTCTCCTTTGTCATTTTTTATCATGGTGATTCCTGACTTCTTTGGTACAACGTGCATGGGGCTCACACATTTCGAGTCGGAGATGAGATATATGAATCCTGTATCACACCATTTTGTGATCTCATTCATCACAACATCCTAGAAATTTGGATTTAATCTTCATTGGAATTCTTGGGACAGCTTGCTGTCTTTTTTATGGTATATGTGATGCAAGAATAGTGAGAGGTTGATCCCATGGAGATCTGAAATTTTCCACCCTATGACCTTGCGGTTTCTTTGTAGAACCTCGAGCAGATGAGATTCTTGTTCCTCGGTCAATTGTGAACTGATAATTATGGGGAACATGTTTTACACCAACAAGGGAGGCGTACTTCATATTTGTTAGAAGTGGCTTGAGCTCTGGTGGGGTCTGGTGTAGCTCTGTGATGACTTCAGCTTCTGTGCATGGCGATAGTGTCAGATCTTTGAACGGAATGGTGTCCACCATTGGCACTATAGACTCGACATTCAATGCTGCACAGAATTCTTCTATCACAGAATCTTGTTAACAAAAGTTTTCAATGATTGTTTCTTGCTCTTCTAAGGATAGGTGGCCAATAGATGTGTTCATCAGGAAACTCAGCAAAAATCTTGTCATCAAGGACATCTGGGAAGTCGATCGTGCTATCCACTAGTTCTTTTGTGAAGAGGAACTTGTAGGTTTCAATATCATCCATAAATAGATTTGTATCATGGATTTTAGCAAGAAAGTCACAATCTTCTGTCCACTGCTCTGTAGGCTCACTCTCGTTTGATGTACACTCTGACGGGCCTGCACTTGGATCGTCTCAATTGGCACCTTGTCGCTTTTCAAGCGGAAGGTGATCTACCCGGTGTCGTAGTTCACCATAGCTTCGGTTTTTTGAAGGAACGATCGTCCAATGATCGGGGAATGCAGAAGAGGATCTAAGGTGTCCATGTCTAGCATGATGAAGTCTATATGTAATTGCATTCCCATAATGGTGACGATGACATCCTCCGAAATTCCTTTGAGCCGCTTGATGGATGTGTCTGCGAACTGCAGAATCATTCTAGTAGACATGAGCGGTCCCAACCCAAACTCTTTTAGCAGTGAAGTGGGCATCAATTTGATTGAGGATCCATTGTCAAGTAGAGTTTAGTCGAACTCTTGATCGAACATCTAGCATCTGACTAATGGAGCTCCCATATCCTTCTTCTTGGTAGGGAGATTACTGATTGCATTTACTATAGACACGGTCAGACTATGATTCACATTTTGTTCTCTGGCTCTGAGCGGCTGTTTTTTTGAAGTACATGCCTCCTTCAGACCTTTCATGATGTTAAGCATGTACTTGTTGGCTTTGAGCAAGGCCATTTCAAGCATGAGATTCTGAATAATCTTAATAACTTCAATATCAGAAAGGGTATTTTTGAAATTTTTTATTTTTTTTGGGTTTTCTTAATGCATCTGAAAAGGAATATTTACAGAATCAAAAGAAGCAATAGAAATAGTGTTCTTATTTACATCAAAATATGTGCTCACAACAGCCTGTACAAATGAATGACTAATGGGCAGGGTCGTCTAGGAAAAGCATGCATCCAAAATCTGCAGGCGGGGCTCCACCAGTTGGTACTGGATCAACTGTAGGTGCGGTCTCCTCCAAGGTTGGTTGTATGGTACTTTGGCTACTACTGCTGGTTCTATTTTTTGGCATTTTTTATTTTTTCGAATTTTTTGGCCTTTTCTTTCTGGTGCTTTTTCTTTATCTTTTTCTTCCTCACCCGGTCCGAATGCTGGATCGGCTGATGTAGAAGATGATGATTTACCTAGTGAAGCTTTCATCTTCCCCTTCATGGTGGCAGTCGGTTGCATGTCCATCACTTCTGATAGTGACAGCATTAGAGACAAATAAATCATTCACATCTGACTCTGTTAGATCGGATGGAACATCACAGACTACCTTCTCTTTCTTTCAGAAATTATTGGGGTTAGCCTCCACTTGTGCTAGAATAGAGGTCTTCATGAAGGTAAGGTCATCGAGTTTCTGGATCATCTCTGCTTGGATTTTAACTAACTGATCCAGACAATCCAAGTTAGGGTTCATAGGAGGAGCAGCCTTGGATGATTTGGAGTGCTTTCCACGCTGATGATGGTATTGACGCGGAGGTTGCTGGTGGGAGTACTGATTATGGCTTTGAGGAGAATGATGGTATTGCTGTTGATGTTTAGGGTTCTGATATGTCACAACTGAGTAATGCTGATTTTGATGGTACTTATGGTACTTCAGTTGTTGGTTTGATTCTGTATCCGATTTCCATATTTTTTTGGAGACTGTTGCTGGTAGCGAGGTTGATTCTGCAAAAATCTCACTCCTTGTTGCTGAGGGAACTTGTGGTTTCTTGACTGCTGGCCCTGCTAGGGTCTGCCTGGATGGGCTAGTTGTGTGTCATTGTTCCGCATGCCATTCATCTCTTGAATGAGAGGCAGTAGGGGAGATAATTGATCTAGTAAGGTCTGGATCTCAGGCTGGTAGACTATTAACTATTGTTGTTGTGGATGCCTTGGAGATGTCAATTCTATGGCATGCACATAATAAATGTACTGGACCACTGGCAGGGTCTTACTCTGTTGAGGAGTAGGGTTGCTAATCGAACAGAAACGTAACGAACGAACCTATGTTTGAGTTTAGTTCGATAAAGAAGTTTGAATGTTCGAGTTCGAGTTCAGTTCGATAAATGTTTGATAGGATATGTCTGAGTTCGAGTTCGTTTAGAAAACGAACATTTGAGTTCAGTTCAATAATAGTTCATTAACGATTTAACTAAACTAAAACTTGTTTATACAAACAAGTTCGAAACTGAAGTTCGATAATCAAGTTCGATAAGCAGTAAAAATAAAAAATTATTTTTATTAAAGTGGTACAAAGCCCAATAAATGCCACAATCTCTTTAACCTCAAAATTTATCATTTGTATAAATACAAAATTACACACACAAATACACATACATATACACATATAGAACTCGAACTTTTATCGAACGAACATATGTTATGTCTGTGTTCGGTTTGTTAAGCTATCGAACTAAAATTTGAAGTGCATGTTCAGTTTGTTTAGAAGTGAACAAGCATTTCGGAACTATTATTGAACGAACTTTAATATAATACGAAAAAATTCAGTTCGATTAGCAGCCCCACTGAGGAGGTTGTGGTGAGGTTGATTCCTTTGACTCAATTGGAGTGATAATCGATGCAGACACATAATTGCAGGAGCTGGTCGTACTGACCAACAACTCTGGCTGCTTGGTAATATGGTCCAACTTGTCCAGATTCTACATCCTTTGTTCGATCATAGCGAGTTTCTCAAGGTCATGTGATCGTTTCTCGATGATATCCACCTTGGGTAGGTGGCTCTCTGTGATTCTCAGGTTGGAGCTTTCGTCCATGTCCAGCTCGTGTGAAGATTCCATATGAACTGGCTTCTGGAGGTTGTGGGGCTGGCATTGATATGCACAAGAAGATGACAAGGTGACCTCCCCATCGGTCATTTCCTTGAAGATCTACAAGACAATGTTCTCATCCTTATTTAAATGTGAGCCGTCACAAGTGGCACCCACAAGCTTCTGACTCTCAATTGTTAGTCCCCCAAAAAAATGTTGGACCAAGCTAGTCATAGGAATGTCATGATGGGGACATCTCTTTTGCAATTTAGTAAACCTCTACCAAGCCTCATGAATGGATTCGTGGGTGGCTTGGGTGAAGTTGGCCATGTGGGTACGCATCTGGTTAAGCCGCCCAAGTGGATAGTACATATGCAGAAAGGCAGACTTAAGCTCTTCCCATGTTGTGACGACCTTCCCCAAGTGGTTGATCTGAATGAAAGGCCATGTGTTGGAGATTGAATGGGAATGTCGTCATCTCGACTACTTCTAAAGGTATGTTAGGGTAGTGCATTATACCACGGATGTGCATGAATTGTTGCAAGTGTGTATAAGGTCCTTCATTTGCATTTCTGTGGAAGCTAGGTAGGAGCGCTAAGAGTTGAGGCTTCGACTCAAAATGTGCGTGGAACGCTGGGATCTGGATCCACTCGGTGACTTGACTGACTCAGGATTGTAAGTTCCCTTGAGAGTCAGCTTGGGCCTCTCCACTCGGTCTTCTTCTGCAGGGCATGCACGACCTCCACCTACTCTTTCTTCTTCTTCTCTTCCTCCTCCTCATGTGTTGTCTCTCCTCATCCTTAGATCATTGAGCATGTCCTAGAAGGTGACTTGGGCCAACGCCTAGTCTGTGAGCTGTTGTTATAGTCTGAGTGGAGGCGAGAAGCTGGGCATTCATGGTATTTTGTTCTAGCTAGCCCTGCTCTGGCTGTGGCTACGGTGGATGCTGCGGTCCCTTCCCTTTTCCTCCAGGAGCCATCTCTTTTCTGAATCTGTATCTAACAAAATTTATTGCTACAATTAGGGCTTATGATTTGCACATGAAATGATGCCCTGATAAGTCTAAATTGAAGCACCAGATGTAGAGAATCGTTCTGTGTTAGGGTTAACACAAAATTTCATTAAGGATGATGAAGTGTAAGGAGTGGAATTAATTGCCATCCAAAATGGGAAGAATTCAGGACAAGAGTGATCCCAGATTATTGAAGAATGCGGGGAGTCTGGAGATCGGTTTGCGTCGTCCGAACCGGGTTCTCGAGAATCGCCCCGAGTTATTGGAGAAGGCAAGCGCACAGAATCGATGTTAGTGTCAGCGGAATTCAAACTAAGCCATCTGTGAGTTTTGATCTCAAAGGTGAAGAGGAAGATCAAGTTGGATGAAAGATATGGTCAACGAGAATCAAAAGGAATGTAAAACAGTAGAAGGCTCAAAAGTGAGCAGGGTGACATACAGAAGAAAATGAAAAGGCACACAATGTGTGGAACTGATCTTTGACCTTAACTAGCATCAAACAAACACCGAACAATTGTGGGTTCACCAACTCAACATAGGTGAAGTCGTAAGAGTTCGGCTATTTTTATCTTTTCAATTTTATTTTTATTTTTCAGGTAAGATCTTATAACAAGTCCTTATGAATGCTAACCCTATAGGAGCGTGTGTACTGCCAAGCAAATGCCTCGTACTTCTTCCACTTCCTTTGTAACATGTGATATTCGTACTGAAAGGTCTTTGATGTTGCGCTTGGGGGGGCTACTCGGCCAAAGAATAAGAGAGGAAGACAATAGGTGAAACCAATACTTTAGACCTTACTCGCAACGGAATCACCCGTGAGTGTGAAAGGACCTACTCGGACACAAACCGATGAGACAGACACACCCCTGAGGATGTGGCCTACGCTTAGTACTTTAGACCAAGTCGGATGTTCCAGACAATATGGAACACCATGCTCGACAAGACCCTACTCGATCACGTACGATAGAAACGTCAATACTACGTCATCCCATGAGATAATCAAAGCGTCACAGATCATGATTTGAGCTTTATTCCTTATGGGTCGCGCCTCACTCGATATGGAATGTACCTTAAAACAATGAGGGCTTTATGAACCCAAAACATTGATGTTCATTACAATTTTTATTAAGGTCAAAGTTTTATTAATAGTCCCCTTATTTTAATTTTTGGTTTTCAATTTTTTTAATATTTTTCAAAGAAAGATGCCTAATGATTTTTTTGTATTATTTATTTATATCCTAAGTGATATAAATACATGGGGAGAGGACTTAAAAATCGTGCAAGTTGTCTCTAAGATGGAAATCTTGCCTTAGTGACTAATGATGCATGCAAAGATAGAATTACATACAGTGCTTCCCAGCTCTCTCCATGCGGGACGCAAAACCAAATATATAAACCTATGCTATATGTACGATACGCAAATGGTAGAAATCACCCTAAATAGGAATTGCTATTAAATGTTAAGAACCAGATGTTAATTATTTAGAAATAAGGTCCAAACATCCGGTCTCGGAAGTTCATCAGTGCCCGCCATAACGGGTCCTACAAGCAATGTATAGAACATCTCTCTGTGCTCGATCTCAAGTCCAAATAATCAAAATTTAACTTTAACTAAGTACAAACGTAAAGAACTAAAGGAACATGCTTCTATTAGGTGTTCGACCTAATTTACCGTGCAAGCAATCCTAATGTCTAAGGGCTCATTCCACAAAACAAATGAAGACAATGGTGGAAAGCTCAAAACTTGTGAAATAAAATAAAAGAAAGGCGATAAAACATGAAATATCACGGTGAGGCCCCTAGGTGAACAGACACCAGAGCACTGGACCTCGCTAAATGTGGCGGTGTCCAAATTAATTACAAATTGGTTTGCAAAAATAAATTATTTTCCTCACAAAATAGAAAAAAAACTAAGCCAGGTTGTTGTTTTCCTCTCCTTGCTCCTCTTCTCCTGCTCTCTCCTGGTCAGCACACAAGTAGAAGGCCGGCCTCCACTCGTCTCAGGTGTGCCCACCTCCTAAGAGATAGTCGTCGCCAAGCTGTCCCTCGCAAGAAATATCAACAAGATAACAAGGATTAGAAGAGTCAAATAATTATAAAAAAGAAATAAGCAGAAAAAAGGAAGAATAATATGCATCTATATACAAAATATGCTATGATCCATTGCTGTCGCGACCCCGTTTCCCGGGCCGTCGGATCCTCCCAAATCCGGATCGGGTTACTCAACAATAAGTTATTCAGCAATCACAACTAACATTCAGAAATAGACTGCAAATAAAATTACTCAGAAGAAAGTATTTCAACACTTTTCCATTCACAAAATAAAGTTCAGATGATACACTGTCTCACTATAACCATTTACATGTACATCAGCTTGAAAGGAAAATATACAAAAGATTACTAACTACCTTAAAGAGTAAAGCTACTGTGGCTGACTGGATGTCTAGTATGTAAGCTGGATGAATTTTTAAAGTCCTTGCGATGGCTCACCGATACCTGTTGGGTTTTCCATAAATCATAGGATAAAAATTAGCGAATGCTAAGTAACGAAGAAGAGAAAAGCAAACAAATTGTGTATTTTTTCAAAACTTCATACCATAAAAATTTCATTCCTTCTCATTAATTTAAGTCATATTCCTTTCTATTCCACATCAGGGAGTAGTCCAAGGGAACCCCACCATTCTTGGACTCCGAAGCTGTGGACACTTCAGGATTGGAGATTGTGTTGATCTTGGTAAGCTTATGTCGCCGCACATCGCCTCAACCAATCCTCCAATACTACCCTGACAATTTCCTTTTCTTTTATTAAACAGGGTCTTAACCCTCAGCCTGGAAAATCAAATGAGCACACCGTCCTCGAGGACTCAGTTGCTTAAAACCTCAGGCTAACATTTAATCATATAACCTAGCGGCTTTAAATACATATTATCGTGACCCAGCCGCTATTGAACCACCCGTGCCTCCACATGGCACGACCACATCTTCCGTCATTCCAACCTGAATATATTAGCTCCCGGTACCACGCGTTGCAAAACATTCAATTTGTGCGCACTTATCATAATACGGCAACCGTGTACCACCTAGGTAGGGAAATGCCAATACGGGTTCCTTCCGACAAACCTACAGGTTGCATGCCCGACCTGTAGTTCTACTCTCAGTCATCCTTAACATGACACACGATCCTTTTCAGGATCCAACTCAAACCACATCAATTCACATGATGTAAATCTTTCATTAAGTCTTCGATTTGCATAATCAACATTACTTAGTATAGACTCACATATATATTATTCATATGCATATATACTCCTATTTATGCATGTTTTAACTCCCAAAACCAAACTTTCAAAGCCAACGCATCAATTTCATGTGTAAACCTTATTTTAGTGGGAATCACAAAGCAATTCTTCATATTTTTTTCAAAAATAGCCAAAATTAGGGTTCTTCGTAGCAAAGAACACAAAATCAAGAATTTCAATAATTTCTTATGAAAATCCAACAGCAAAAGGAAGGATTTAGTTACCTAATTGAGCTCTCTCTTGTGTATGCAAGGCTTTATCGTGTTTCACTTTTTAGAAAGGCTATTTTAAGTCTCCTGAAAAGATCGAATTTCATTTTCGTATCAAAACGCTAAGAACATGTTAAGAACGCGAAGAACGAATGAAGAACGCGAAGAACACGAAGAACGTCAAGAACATATTTTCTCTTAAAATTTCGGCAGAGTTTCCCCTTGTATCGGGACATATTTCTCGGAAAATTCGGCAGAGTTTCCCCTTATATCGGGACATATTTCTCGGAAAATTTCGGCAGAGATTCCCCTTATATCGGGACATAATTCAAAATAAAAACGAAAAGAGTTTCTTCTATAAAATCAATCGAGAGGAAAATAACAACGAGACTGAAAGAATATACTCAACAACAAGAGATGAAGAACCGGTAGACACCACACATCTTAGGTGAGTGAACGTGTGACGAATTACAGGGTCACTGATGTGCATAGTCGCTCGCATCTAAGTAGGGTATTACACAGATTTCTCCATCAAAATAACTATAAAAGCATAATACGAAGAATAGAAACATAAACGATGGAGAATCGGTAGACACCACGCGTCTTAGATGAGTGAACGTGTGACGAATCACAGGGTCACTGACGTGCATAGCCGCCCGCACCTTAGTAGGGTGTTACACAGATTTCTCCTCGAACCACAACAGGAAAACGAATAGGAAAGAAATATGAATCAAAAATAAAACTTGGAAGAACAAGAGTATGAATTGAAAGCCTAGCTTACGAAGCATCTAAGAGAGGATCATACCTTTCTCCTCCTCGTTCTCCCGGCAGCGCTTTGCTAGCTCTCCTCCCTCGCCTCCCACTCCTCCTCCCGACCTATCGACCCTAGCCCTTGGGTTGGTGGTGGTAGTGGAAGTCGTAGAGAATGAATGGGTAGGGGAGGGTCTATTTATCGGCCCCAGAAAATCACTAACCATAGCTAGAAAACCATGGTTTAGTGGCCCATGGTTTTGGCCCATGGTTTTAGCCAAAACTTATCCCAAACTTGGGGCTTAAGTTAGAACCTTCTAGAGGATTCTAGATTCGTTAATGACGCTTAATTAACACTAATCGTGATTAACTTTCACTAATCGCGATTTAACTTTCGCGGCTTACGCTTATCTTTTGCTAACTATTGATTAGTATTTACTAATGATCATTAGCAATTTTTAATCGATCATTAGTTTCTTTAATCATGTTTAATTAGTCTTAATGACAGACATTATGGATTAATGACATCTTAGCCTTCCTTACTTCTCTTTCTTCCGAAATTCATAACAAATCGAAACGAAGTTCGATTCACACGAAACGAATTCCGCTGGTTTCCTCTTGACGAGCCGGATCTTATTATATAGCATCCGAGATTTGCCAAGTTCAAGGCTTTACAATTATAACAACCTTAAAAGAAGTCTCATCCTTGAGACTAGAAATGCATGCATAACAACCTTAAAGAGGATTGAAACCATAACAACCTTAAAGAGAATGAACGTCATTTCATTTATAAAGAAGATATACAATACACAGTGTTATTACTCAAATAAGTAGGGGTATTTCTCTCTCATTTCTGCCTCAGGTTCCCATGTGGCTTCTTCAAACTCTTGGTTCCGCCATAATATTTTAACTAGAGGCACCTCTTTGTTTCTCAACTTCTTGATATCCCTTTCAAGTATTTGCACAGGTATCTCTTGGTATGTCAAGTCTGGCTCAACATGTAAATCATCATAACTTATCTTATGCTCTGAATCCCTAATGTACTTTCTCAGATTTGATACATGAAATACATCATGTATTGCCGAAAGATGTGGAGGAAGTTCAAGTCTATATGCCACTTTTTCAATGCGCTGAATATTTTTAAAGGGACCCACGAACCTGGGTGCTAACTTCCCACGCAAGCCAAACCTTTGAACACCATTCATAGGTGATACTTTGAGAAATACAAAGTCACCTACCTCAAATTCAAGGTCTCTTCGCCTGGTATCACTATAACTTTTCTGGCGACTCTAGGCAGTTAATAGTCTTTTTCTAGCAAGCTCTACAGCTTCCCGTGTCTCTTGAAGTCTATCTGAAGCATAAAGGTTCTTTATTTCGACCTCTTCTCAACACAAAGGAGTAGTACACCTTCGTCCATATAGTGCTTCAAATGGTGCCATGCCAATACTTGTATGGTAACTATTATTGTAGGTGAATTCTGCAAGTGGCAAATGTTTAATCCATGATCCCTTCCATTCTAAGGCACATGCTCGTAGCATATCCTCTAGTGTTTGAATCGTACGTTCTGACTAACCATCTGTTTGTGGATGATATGCTGTGCTTAAGCATAACTGTGTACCTAAGGCTTTCATGAAGTTCTCCCAATAGTATGAGGTGAATCGTGAATCTCGATCAGAAACTACTTCCTTCGGGATACCATGGAGGCGAATCACATGTGTCATATATAGCTCAGCAAGCTGGTCTGGAGTGAAAGATAAACTTATCGTAATGAAGTGTGCTACCTTTGTCAGACGATATATTATAACCCAGATACTATCTTTACTACTAGTCGTCTGAGGTAAGCCAGTAATGAAATCCATGGAAATGCTTTCCCATTTCCATTCAGATATAGGAAGGGGTTGCAATAATCCCGATGGCTTTTGGTGTGAAGCCTTTACCTGCTGGCAAGTAAAACATGAATTCACAAACTCAGCAACATCTTTCTTCATTCCTGGCCACCAAAAGTATGAATGAAGATCCTTGTACATCTTTGTAATTCCTGGATGAATAGATAATCTTGAGCAGTGCGCTTCTCGTAAGATGTCTTTCCTTAGTTCAGGTGTGTTTGGTACACAAACTCTGTGATGGTTATACAGTAACCCATCTTGTATCAGGAATCCCTCTATCTTATTCTTCTCAAGTTGTTGTTTCAAGTCTTTAAGGACTGTATCATCCTCCTGTCCATTCTTTATTTTATCTCAGATCTCTGGTTTGTATCGATGAGGAATAGTTATAGTATCAACACTACTATCAAATGGTTTCCATTCACTCAACGTTGATAGTAAACCCCAGAAGTGGATAGCACTCTCACTAGCCCGGGTGAATAAGTTCTTCTGCTAAGGGCATCTGCTATGATGTTCCCCTTACCAAGGTGGTAGGAGATAGTGTAATCATAATCTTTCAACAACTCTAGCCACCGTCTCTGTCTCGTATTGAGCTCCTTTTGATCAAACAGATATTTCAAGCTTTTATGATCAGTGATGATTTCAAAAGTAATATCATACAGGTAGTGTCTCCATATCTTTAAAGCGAAAACTACGGCAGCTAATTCAAGGTCATGTGTTGGGTAGTTCTTCTCATGTGTCCTGAGCTGTCGTGATGCATACGCAACTACCTTACCATGTTGCATAAGAACCGCCCCAAGTCCTTCTTTAGATGCGTCAGTGTACACTGTAAAACCTTCACTCCCGAAGGATAGAGTAAGGATTGGTACAGATGTTAGGCATTCTTTCAGTGTCTGAAAACTAGCTTCACATGTATCAAACCATAAGAATGGGACCTCCTTCTGAGTTAGTCTAGTCATTGGCAATGCTATTCGTGAAAAGTCCTTCACGAATCTTCTATAATATCCAGCTAATCCCAAAAAAAGATCGCATTTCTGTGACAGTCTTCGGACGTTCCCAGCTCATCACCGCACTAACCTTTGTAGGATCAATTGATATACCTTCCCCAGAAATAACATGGCCTAAGAAAGATGCTTTAGATAGCCAGAAGTCACATTTGCTATATTTAGCATACAGTTTGTTCTTCCATAGAGTTTCAAGTGCCTTCCTGAGATGATGTTCATGCAGATACTTATCCTTTGAGTAAATAAGCACATCATCAATAAAGACTACTACAAAGTGATCTAAGAACTCCTTGAATACTCTATTCATGAGATCCATGAAGGCTGATGGGGCATTTGTTAGTCTAAAAGGCATAACTAAGAATTCATAATGCTCGTATCTAGTTCGAAAAGCTGTCTTGGGAATATCTGTATCTTTAATTTTCAACTGATGGTATCCAGATCTTAAATCAATCTTGGAATACACAGTTGAACCTTGTAACCGATCAAAGAGATCATCTATTCTTGGCAGAGGATACTTGTTCTTTATTGTCCTCTTGTTTAGTTGTCTATAGTCAATGCACAACCGCATCGACCCATCCTTTTTCCTAACAAATAAGACAGGTGCACCCCATGCTGAAGTACTAGGATGAATGAATCCTTTATCTAACAGTTCTTGCAATTGTACATTTAACTCTCGTAACTCAGCTGGTGCCATCCTATACGGAGGGATAGAGATAGGCTGAGTATCAGGTATGAGAGAGATTTCAAATTCAATCTCTCGCTCAGGTGGTAATCTAGGTAGTTCCTCTGGAAATACATCAGTAAACTCGCACACTATAGGTACATCTTCTATCATTCTTTCTGACCCTGATGTAGTGGATACATAAGCTAAATAACCTTGGCACCCTTGCTCTAACAATTGTTGTGCCTTCAATGTAGAGATATATTTGATATTATCATTGGATGTCTGTCCAATGAACTGGAACTCTATCGAGTTAGGAAGGTGAAACGTTACTGTCTTCTGAAAACAGTCAAGACATGCATGATGCCTTTCTAGCCAATCCATTCCTAGTATAAGATCAAAGTCCTCCATTTCGATTAGTAGTAGTGAAACAGGTAACTGATGTCACGCTATCACTACTATGCAATTATCCAGGATTTTTCGGATTATAAACACTTGTCCTCCTGGTCCCTTGATCAGATAGGACTGTTGTACTTCTACTGGTCTCTTAACCAAAGTGGGTACTAACCGTCGAGCAATAAATGAATGTGAAGCACCATAATCAAATAAGGCATGTACTGAAAAGCCATGAATAGTAACGGTACCTCGTACGACTGTACCTGAGTGGTAGACTTGTTCCTCAGTAATTGCATTGAGCTGGCCATTAGGAACTGGCAAGCTAGAACCCACAACACTTTGTGGTGGTTGTTGTGTAGGAGACGCTCCTTGTGAGCCTCGACCTCTACCATGTCTTCCTCCATGTGTTGCTCGATTGCTCGAGGTGGATGTTATACTATTAATTGGGGTTGATTTAAACCCTGAACCTCTCAACTTCGGACAACCTTTCTTGATGTGACCTTCCTGATGACAGTAAAAACACACACGTGCTCCTGCTTGAGATGAAGATCCAGCCACAGAGGTGCTAGCTCCTGCTACTGAGTCGCGAGGATATAGTGGAGGACTAGAGAAACCCCTTCTTCCTGATAATTCCTGACCCAAGGTCTGTGGTGAGCTTATATTGGAACCGGCTGGAAGATAGAGACGATCTCTACGATTATAATGTGCCTTGCTTTTGGATGGTCCACCATTAAAGTGGAAACTTCTTCTTTGGCGATTTTCATCCCTCTCCATCTCAATACGAGAGGCGATGTCCATTGCTTCATCTACGGTTGTGGCTCTAAAACCAGCAAGCTTTTCTCGTAGATCTCCCTGAAGACCGCTAACAAATTTGGTAAGACACTCTTGTGGTGAAGCTTCTAGAGCTGGTGAGTACCGTAGTAGCTCAATAAAGTGGATATGATAATCTCGTACAGTCTTAGAACCCTGATTCAGAGAAGACAACTCTCTCCTCTTTAATTCTTCCCAATGAGAGGGACAGAAGTGAGCTCGGAACCTCTCTTTGAAGATATCCCATGGAACAGGATCTGCTAACTTCTTGGAAATTGCTCTCCACCATCGTCTTGCATAGTCTGCTAAGGAGTAATCAGAAAAGTGCACCCAAGTATCTGTCGGTGCGTGTATTATTCTCAACATCCTACTGACGTCATTAAGCCATAATTCAGCCTCGGCAAGTGTCTCTACACCTTTGAATCGAGGAATTTTTCCCTTTCGGTAATTATCTAGTAATGTTTGGTGTCTAAGAAGGGTCTTCTCCATTGCTCCTTCAACCGGGGTAGGAGAAGACTTAGTTGAAGGATGGTAACTAGATTCTTCCTCAGAAAGATGGACAGAACCTTCAATCCTAGCATCCGTAGGCTTAGATGCCTCAGGTCTCTCAGCCTGTGCATTGAGCCTCTCCTCCAATGCTTGTTGCCTTTGCCCCATGTCTTGGAGCATTGCCATCATAGCCGCTAATTGTCTAGACATGTCTTGGTATGCCATGATCCTGGGATGAGTAAAGGTCAAAGGTCAGATCCTATATGTCTTAGCATGATGTACATAAGGGACAATGACTTTTGAATGGTACTGCAGTCATTTATTAAGATCAAAGGATCTTAATACAACCTTAGTTTCTGAATACCGCTCGTATTTATTAATTACTAAATAAATTACTGGAGTAACCTGGCTCTGAAACCAATCTGTCGCGACCCCGTTTCCCGGGTCGTCGGATCCTCCCATTTCCGGATCTGGTTACTCAGCAATAATTTATTCAGCAATCACAACTAACATTCAGAAATAGACTGCAAATAATATACTCAGAAGAAAGTATTTCAACACTTTTCCATTCACAAAATAAAGTTCAGATGATACATTGTCTCACTATAACCATTTACAAGTACATCAGCTTGAAAGGAAAATATACAAAAGATTACTAACTACCTTAAAGAGTAAAGCTACTGTAGCTAACTGGATGTCTAGTATGTAAGCTGGATGAATTTTTAAAGTCCTTGCGATGGCTCACCGATACCTGTTGAGTTTTCCATAAATCATAGGATAACAATTAGCGAATGCTATGTGACGAAGAAGAGAAAAGCAAACAAATTGTGTAATTTTTCAAAACTTGATATCATAAAAATTTCATTCCTTCTCATTAATTTAAGTCATATTCCTTTCTATTCCACTTCAGGGATTAGTCCAGTGGAACCCCACCATTCTTGGACTCTGAAGCTGTGGACACTTCGGGATTGGAGATTGTGTTGATCTTGGTAAGCTTATGCCGTCGCGCGTTGCCTCAACCAATCCTCCAATACTACCCTGACAATTTCCTTTTCTTTTATTAAACAGGATCTCAACCCTCAGCCTGGAAAATCAAATGAGCACACCGTCCTCGAGGACTCGGTTGCTTAAAACCTCAGGCTAACATTTAATCATATAACCTAGCGGCTTTAAATATATACTATCGTGACCCAGCCGCTATTGAACCACCCGTGCCTCCACATGGCACGACCACATCTTCCGTCGTTCCAACCTGAATATATTGGCTCCCGGTACCACGCGCTGCAAAACATTCAATTTGTGCGCACTTATCATAATAGGGCAACCGTGTACCACCTAGGTAGGGAAACGCCAATACGGGTTCCTTCCGACAAACCTACAGGTTGCATGCCCGACCTGTAGTTCTACTCCCAGTCATCCTTAACGTGACACACGATCCTTTTCAGGATCCAACTCAAACCACATCAGTTCACATGATGTAATTCTTTCATTAAGTCTTCGATTTGCATAATCAACAATACATAGTATAGACTCACATATATGTTATTCATATGCATATATACTCCTATTTATGCCTGTTTTAACTCCCAAACCCAAACTATCAAAGCCAACGCATCAATTTGATGCGTAAACCTTATTTTAGTGGTAATCACAAAGCAATTCTTCAGATTTTTTCAAAAATAACCAAAATTAGGGTTCTTCGTAGCAAAGAACACAAAATCAAGAATTTCAATAATTTCTTATGAAAATCCAACAACAAAAGGAAGGATTTTGTTACCTAATCGAGCTCTCTCTCGTGTATGCAAGGTTTTATCGTGTTTCATTTTTTAGAAAGGCTATTTTAAGGATCCTGAAAAGATCGAATTTTATTTTCATATCAAAACGCTAAGAACATGTTAAGAACGCGAAGAACGAACAAAGAACGCGAAGAACACGAAGAACGTCAAGAACATATTTTCTCTTAAAATTTCAGCAGAGTTTCCCCTTGTATCGGGACATATTTCTCGGAAAAATTCGGCAGAGTTTCCCCTTATATCGGGACATATTTCTCGGAAAATTTCGGCAGAGTTTCCCCTTATATCAGGACATAATTCAAAATAAAAACGAAAAGAGTTTCTTCTATAAAATCAATCGAGAGGAAAATAACAGCGAGACTGAAAGAATATACTCAACAACAAGAGATGAAGAACCGGTAGACACCACACATCTTAAGTCAGTGAACGTGTGACGAATCACAGGGTCACTGACGTGCATAGCCGCCCGCACCTAAGTAGGGTATTACACAGATTTCTCCATCAAAATAACTATAAAAGCATAATACGAAGAATAGAAACATAAACGATGGAGAATCGGTAGACACCACGCGTCATAGATGAGTGAACATGTGACGAATCCCAGGGTCACTGACATGCATAGCCGCGCGCACCTAAGTAGGGTGTTACACAGATTTCTCCTTGAACCACAACAGGAAAACGAATCAGAAAGAAATATGAATCAAAAACAAAACTTGGAAGAACAAGAGTATGAATTGAAAGCCTAGATTACGAAGCAACTAAGAGAGGATCATACCTTTCTCCTCCTCGTTCTCCCGGCAGCGCTTCGCTAGCGCTCCTCCCTCGCCTCCCACTCCTCCTCCCGACCTCTGGACCCTAGCCCTTGGGGTGGTGGTGGTATCGGAAGTCGTAAAGAATGAATGGGTAGGGGGTCTATTTATAGGCCCCAGAAAACCACTAACAATGGCTAGAAAACTATGGTTTAGACCTTAACCATGGTTTAGTGGCTCATGGTTTTGGCCCATGGTTTTAGCCGAAACTTATCCCAAACATGGGGCTTAAGTTAGAACCTTCTAGAGGATTCTAGATTCGCTAATGACACTTAATTAACACTAATCGTGATTAACTTTGACAAATCGCGATTTAACTTTTGCGGCTTACGCTTATCTTTTGCTAACTATTGATTAGTGTTTACTAATGATCATTAGCGGTTTTTAATCGATCACTGGTTTCTTTAATCATGTTTAATTAGTCTTAATGACAGTCATTATGGGTTAATGACATCTTAGCCTTCCTTACTTCTCTTTCTTCCGAAATTCATAACAAATCGAAACGAAGTCTGATTCACACGAAACAAATTCCGCTGGTTTCCTCTTGACGAGCCGGATCTTATTATATAGGATCCGAGATATTCCAAGTTCAAGGCTTTACAATTGCTCCCTAGCTGAAGGATATGGTGAGATCCTTAAGCGCATCACGGAAGCGTGAAGATCGCATCGTATGAGATCGGGAGCGACTAGTCGTACTAGTAGCTCGAGGTAGCAGAAACTAAAATTTTCATGTGACGAAACCATATGACCCGATAGCATTTCTCGGATCGTTTCATCTAAACCATAAACAAGTAATATGATTACCTCTTGAAGCGTGGTTGCGATCGAGTCTCTAAATGAAGAGACCTCCTGTCTCAAGTCCGATCTGACGGAGGAGACGCTTGCGAGCATGTTGATGAAACATGTACTTCTCGCAATCCATGTTGATGATCCAAGCAGCGAATATCCTGATCTCGACACACGAGATCTGACATCTTGTTCACGAGCGAGGGGCAGCGAAGGAGATGGAGATCCACGAGAAAATAAACTGGCAGCATAATGACGACGCTACGGTGATGGAGACTCTCTCTAGGGCATCCATGGTGGACGGCCATATAAGAGAGAGAGGGATGGCGTGTAGAGAGAAAGAGAGAGAGAGAGAGAGAGAGAGAGCCTTATGTTCTCATTAGCATTTGAAGAGCAAGGGGTTCCCTTCTATTAATAATATTTTGGGATCCATGGATCTCAATCCATGGGTAACACAAATGCAATTGCCCTCATTGATTTGTGTTTCTTTTAATGGCTAAGATTTGTGTTGGTAAAAACCAACACTAATTAATTCAATTTAGATTAAATCTATATTGATAATTCAATATAAATCAATCCCAAATTAAATCAAATATATATGGAGATCTTGCATGGAGATTTCATCATCCCATCATAATAGGTGGGATAGCCACCAATTTCCATATGGGACATGGTGGCCATCCACCCATATCTCATGGGAGATGCAATCTCATGCAATCGCATGAGATTGTATCAATCCATAAAAATCTCCAATATTTTTACAACAACATTTGTTGTAAATTATTCTATAATAAATAATTCGTAATTATTTTGAGAATGTTGCAATCTTACCATTGAAAATTTATGAATCACATTCACACCCCAAAATAAAATGTGAATTACATTTTCAATTAATTGTCCAATGTGAATCCAATTCACATCAACATTTAATTAATAAATGTATATTATAAATTGCTCTCTCTTAAATATCATAAATTACATTTACATTATATATGATTAACATGGATAGTGCTATCCACATTATTCATATTCATGATAATTAAATCACATTTAATCATCTTGGATCTCTATTCTCAAGTACCAAATAATATGAATCACATTCACGTTATTCATATCTTTATTAATAAAATCACATTTAATTATCAAAGATAACTCTCCTTGTAATATGAATCAAATTCATATTATTCGTGACAATTAAATCACATTTAGTTATCCCATTTCTCAATGCTCGTATACATATATCAACAATGAAATTATCCTGAACTCTTTCAAGGATAATGTGCTTTCTCCATGGATACTTGGAGATAACGACAGGGCGATTGTATTGTTCAACATATAGTGACTTGGATATTAAGATCACATCTTAAATCCAGATCTCGGGCCTCACATAGATGCTTGATTAAATCAAGATCGCAAATCTAATCTTCTCATTGCATATGAATCACATTCTGATCAATGTCCAACATTTGGACCAAGATCATATTATATCTCTACTGAGAGGAGTCACTAAAATCTAGACCTGTTTCATAACTCCCTAGGAATGGAAGCGTCATGGTCATACAATCATTTATGATCACATCACCCTCAGGTATTCCGAATACATGTACATCTTGCATACTGGAAGACCCAGAATAATCCCAAAGTATAAGATCAATTTTGCATTGTCTACTTCAAGGATTTATCATTAAGTTTCTCATTAGATTATTGGGAGTTGGTATCGATCATATACTTTCCAAAAGCATATATCTACCTAGGTATTGATCATATACATTCCAAAAGTATATATCAAACCTTACAAATTTAGTCAAGCTTCCAAAGCGAGACGACCGCACGCGGAATTTGATTCTTCCCAATATCTGATGAGTGAGCTCATGTCTTCTGATTCAGTAAATGAACATGTATGATCCCTTTGAGAGATCATATTACTCATATGCCCTTGTATGCATACCAGCGTGCCGGTGTATAAACCTTGATTAGGTCATCAACCTATTGGTCTGCCAAATGTACATACTCAGATATATAGTAACACATCTGTCTCAGGTCAGAGGATGTGTGCCTATATTATGACAGCATATGATATAGGACTTCGGTTATCTCGATCTCGTTAAGTCAACTCTTTTGACCTAACTTATCTAACACCTCTGAATCTCTATTTCTATGTAGAGGACCTGCATCAAGAGGTCGGTTAGATATCAGTCTTCAGAGAAAGGATTGCCATCTCCTTCTTATGCTGGAGATCATCTCTTAATAATCATTTAACGGTGCTTGATGAGTCCTCAATCTAACTCTTTAGATATTCGTTGTAGCACCAGCCTCTATGATTCAATAATCGAATCAAATAGTTGTATGATCATCAAGATGGTCATGGTACATAACTTTAATTTTACTAAGGGACCTATTATACAAATTGGTTATTCTTCATTTCAGATCAGAGAAAGATATTTGCAATAACATTTATTGCATAATGGCTCACCGTGGGCTCGCATGTCCAACAATATCCCACTAGCCCAAAGAACCATTAATGAGCTGATCATTAAACCAGCACTCATGTGACAATCATAGGTTGTTTAAGAAAATAGCAAGGTAAGTTGATCAGTCACTCTGTTCCCAAGAGACTACGTTAAGTCCTTTTATGGTACTCGCATATCTCCGAGTAACAGTTCTCACATTCAATGCAAAAGTTGCATCTTATACAACCAATACTCAACATTATTAGTTATAGTGTCGTTGACACTATAGCTCAATAATCATTTAACCAGTATGTAACTTCTATTATCCTTATTAGAATACCCTTATTCCTGGAGATCTATATCTCCCACGATATCCGCAGTTAAGACCTTTTAGATCACTAACTATAAAGTCTTAATTTCTTGAAGATAAGACTTAGAGATCACTATCTCTAAAGTCTTGTCATCTTTGATGATATTGTTATTACTGCAATTAAGTGTTTTATCTCCATAGTAGAATCAGTAACAGTTTACTACTCCCAATGCATGGCAGACATCTGGCTTTTGTACACATCTAGCATACACCTGGCTTCTCCTGATGCACAAGGGCAAGCAGTTTTTAGCATTCAATTCCTCAACTCCTTGAGGTGTTATCCCTTTAGAAAGGTCAGTACCGTGCCTTAAGGGACGGAAGCCTTTCTTAGAATTTTGAACAATTTCAGAACTAAGATCTAAGAGGTATCCTTGAGATCATATCTCGAGGTATGGAACAACCATATTATAAAACACTTATTATTATCTTCCTTATATCATTCCAAATGATTAGTATATTATCTATATTAAGCACGAAGAACACAATAGCACTCCCACTATGCTTCACACGGTTCATCAAGATTCTATCTGAAATCATAACATTTATAATTTCATCAAATCTTATGTTCCAACTACAAGAAGCTTATTTGAGTCCAAAGATGGAAATCCATAGCTTGCATACCTTGCTTTCCTCAACCATGAAGTCCTGGGGCTACTTCATGTGAATATCCTCATAGAGGTATTCATATAGGAATGCAATCTTGACTTACATCTTGAAGATGTCATGTCATGTTTTGTAGCTAAAGTTAGCAATAATTTGATGTGTTTAAGCATGGTTACTAGAAAGCAAGTCTCATCGCAAGTGATGTCTTCTCTTCGGTATGTAGCTCATTGCTATGAACCGTGCTTTGAAGGTCTCTACCTTCTCATCAGATTCCCTCTTTCTCTTGAAGATCCATTTACACCTTAATGGGTCTCACCCATATAGGTGGATCCCCGAGGGTCTATATACAACATTTGTGCATGAAGTCTACTTTATACTTTATCGCTAACATCCATCTTTCTATGTCATGATCTTCAGAAGCTTCATGATATGAATTTAGATCATGTCAGATTTAACTAACACATGGAATCCATCCTCAAACTCATTTGAAGAGGTATTAGTGTTTCATCTTTAATTGTCCTTTTAGTTTCTGATTTCAGGAGCCTCATTATTTTCTCGAGATTAAATGAATTCCTTCACTTCATTTTCATCTTGATTCTCAAGAGTCTCATCCTCTAAGAATCACATTCTCAGAGATGAGATCTTTTAAGAATCTCAAGGTCATAAAGTAGGTATCCAATACCATCCTTTATTTTCCTAATGAAGTAGCACTCTCTAGTGCTAGATTCCAGCTTACTAGCATGGAGCCTTATTAAGGATATATATTGTAGTCTCTACTACATATACATAAACCTTAGATACTAGGTGATAATTATGCTAATATTCATCATTGATCATATCATGTCACACATGATCCAATTGTATCTCCCTACAACTCCATTGAGTTTAGGTTTATTAGGAGGAGTGAGATACAAATGATATTCATATCTCCATAAGGTATTCCATGAATTCATCTAATAGGTACTGACTACCTATAATAGATCAAATTCATTTTCATCTTCCTTCAAACTTTGGTTCTAAACCAAAATTGTGAAATCATTGAATATTTCAAAGCTTTCCAAGGTGAAGGGAGGAAATCATATATCATAAATAATCATCGAATGATATCACATATCATCAATGTTTATCATGATAGAGATGATCCGCATACATCAATATGTATGAGATATTGAATACCTTGACATCTTAATCCATTCTCATAGAAGAGCGCTTTGGACATTATTACTTTGAATGCAATATTCACAAGTATGTAAGATTTGAAATTTTAAAAATTCTAAAGTTTCAACTTGCACTAGTCTCTTGATCTTATCAACAGACTTATGTCCAAGACTCGATGCCAGATCATTACCAAATGATCTTCATCCTCCTATTGATCTTTTAAGGTTTATTTTCAGTATTAGAAATGTTAGTGAACTATTCATTAATTTTCTAATTTAGTAGAGTCAACTAGATTTTAGATTTCTATCTGAAATATGTCCATCATATCTCTTTATGATAGGTCTATTACAGATTTCATGTTTATTTCCAACATTTAGAAATAAACAATGAGTGTATTCTAATATCTAGGTCATAGAGACATTCTCTAAGACTAAGGGCTCTCCCACTGAAATTATGAAGTCTATCTGTCCAATAGAGATTGTTGCACCAATTGTATCAGTATCCATGTGGATGACTATTAAACCTTAAGATCAGAATTTCTAGTCTTTTAAAAAAGCATATGAAACCAATTGCAAATGTCATTAGAAGAATGAGATACAATTATTAGACTTTGATCATATCAAATAAGAAAGTCAATTTCGATGATTATATGTAGATGTATATTATTCCGATGCACCATCTGGATCCTTCTCTAAGGATCCCAGATAGACAAGATAGTCACACTATCAGTACATCGACTTATTGCAGTATTGCCATTCATCCAACTCTTTGGATGTCATATGGAAGTCACAGAAGTACAATCAACTCTTTGACTTTCCTTCTTACTTGGGTCCAACCCATGTTTCCACTGCACTCCCTTTATCTATAAACCACCATTGTTTAAGACAAAGGATCTCTTATATTGAATTCAAAAGATTTCAATATAAGAGCATTTCAACATTTATCCGTGCTTCATTTCTATTCATACTATATGAATATTATGGAGCATCATGAAACACTAGAGTATAGACAGTAGAATGATGACATACATCATATCTACAAACATCTTAACTCTTAAAGACTTGGTTCAGGCGGGTACTCAAATAATTTGAATACATCATCTCTTATAGAAACACCATTCTGCATGATGTGGAGAACCATGTCATTCGTGATTAAATGTCGAAAGCACATATGTATGCCAGAACATCTTCTTAGAATTTTATAGGGATTATTCGACAATTACGATCATCATCGACATGTCACTTCCAAAGTACATTCGATGAGAGATCAAGACTGTAGAGACATACAAACCCTAGGGGTAGTCCTATTGTCTATTTAATTTTCATTCCTCATTATTATGAGTAATACTTGCACATTGCAACCACATACATTATGTGTCCAACTACAAGTGCAATATCTTGATAATGGATCCAATCTATGATAATTTACTGGTTATAATTGAGTATAAAATCGAGTGGGTTTAATGAAGGATTATCTGAAATAAGAAATTTGCATAAACATATATAAATATATATTTTACTTTGAATTAGGCATTTTATATTAAAGTTGTCTTGCCTTATCTACATTGAAAGTTCATTCCCTTAATCACTTTCAATGTAAGAGATATATTTACCATCATATCTCAGTAATGTCTGGGATCTCCTTCCTTATATTTGTCAAATCCCAATAATATGAGAGAATGTAACTCGGATAAAAATAATCGGGAACATATTCCTCCTTGCAAGTCCAACTTGCATTCCCAATTCGATCTTTAACACCCGAGCCCACCACCCCTAAGGTGATGTTGACCCGTCATTAATTGAACCAACTGTCAATAGGAATACAACTCGCTATGTGCAATCCAACATCGCCCCAATAATATGAGAACCCGATATTGGGGTCACTACGCATATGTCCTTACTCTTTCGAGAAGCGAAGAGCCCGATCCAAATGGATTGTATGTATGAGCTGTCACTATGGACATGCATCTCCTACATACAATATCTGGTGACGGAACCCTTCGCCTTGACGGGAGACCATGGATGTCACTTATGTGCTCCTCCATATCATATTCAAATTCTAATTAATTATCATGAATCATATTCACATAATTAATTATTCCAAGGGAAATAACAACTCTATTAATAATAGAGTGTTTTAGTTTTAATTGGATTCTAATTAATCTAATCATATTAAATTAATGATCCAATTAATATCCAATAAACATTCTTTTATTTTTACTTGAAATATGGTATTATCTCAAATACGTATTATTTCGAATTTTAATAATTAGAAAAATACGCCGTGATCTCTCTTGCATTATCGAGTCCCTACCTGCTGTCATTGCCAGTATTGACGAGAGTAAGATAGATCATGCATGGTGCTACCTGCTTCCCCAACGCTCCCCGACTAGACACCATATCCACCCCGGGAAAAGATAATGCCAAATTGATCATTGTGTACTTGAGATTATAATCGATTTTTCAACCGAAGTTATACCATATATAATAATAATCAAAACATTTTTTAATAACATTATAATGAGATTTGCTAAACAAATCTCAAATCCTATTCAAGCAACATTTTTGTTGGAAAGTGGATTGTGTAATCATTTGTGATCTACATCATATCTAATCAATTATTGGTTAAGAAAATATCATTTAAGGAAATAATTAACATCAAATATTTTACAAATATTTTTATCCATAATTATTCCAGAAAATTAAACCATTTAATTTCACTAATTGATTAAATGATAATCACAAGGTTCTTGATTAGGAAAGTAATTTACAGCAGTGACCCTCACTTACTAAAATTAGCAAATCTCAGTCAATTTAAATCCAAATTAAGCAATGTAAGTTTTTAAAGTTTGATAATTTGATTTAAAACAGAACATAAGTGATTTTCATGCATTTCTAGGCATTTCAAAACCATAATTAACTCTTTAGTTACATTAAGATTCGCAGTCCCCGAAACTGTGGATACATGCTCACTAATTTGATTATAACTTGAGCAACTGAATTCGAAATCATGCAAACTTAGATATTAGGGTTTCCTTATTTAATGGGGAACAAAATCCAAGTTTTATTTTCGCGTTTAAAAAAAATTAAATAGGTCCGAAAATAATCACAAAACATTGATGCAAAAATAAAATGCGATAAAACTTTCGCAAACCCTAACGAACCTAAGTCATCCTTGGTTTATGGATCGCATCTAAAACCTTCGATCTACGGCTCTGATACCACTTGAAGGATATGGGGAGATCCTTAAGCGCATCATGGAAGCGTAAGGATCGCATCGTATGCGATCAGGAGCGACTAGTCGCACTAGTTGCATGAGGCAGCGGAAATTAAAATTTTCATGTGACGAGACCACATGATCCAAGAACACTTCTCGGATCATCTCGTCTAATCCAGAAACAAGTAATAGGATTATCTATAGAAGAGTGGTTGCCATCGAGTCTCTAAACAAAAAGACCTCCTGTCTCAAGTTCGATCCGACGGAGGAGACACATGCGAGCGTGTTGATGAAACATGTGCTTCTCACAATCCATGTTGATGATCCAAGCGGCGAATCTCCTGATCTCGACACACGAGATCCGATATCTTCTTCACAAGCGAGGGGCACCGAAGGAGATGGAGATCCATGAGCAAATTATCCGGCAGCATAACGGCGACGCTGCGGCGATGGAGACTCTCTCTAGGGCATCCATGGTTGACGGTCATATGAGAGAGAGGGATGGCATGTAGAGAGAAAGAGATAGAGAGAGAGCCTTATGTTCTCATTAGCATTTGAAAAGCAAGGGGTGCCCTTCTATTTATAATATTTTGGTATCCATGTATCTTAATCAATGGGTAACATAAATCCAATGGCTCTCATTGATTTGTGTTTCTTTTAATTTGTAAGATTTGTGTTGGTAAAAACCAACAACAATTAATTTAATTTAGATTAAATATATATTGATAAATCAATATAATTCAATCTCAAATTAAATCAAACATACATGGAGATCTTGCATGGAGATTTTATCATCCCATGATAATAGGTGGGACGTCCACCAATTTCCTTATGGGACATGATGGCCATCCACCCATATCTCATGGGAGATGCGATCTCATGCAATCTCTTTAGATTGCATCAATCCATAAAAATTTCCAAGATGTTTACAACAACATTTGTTGTAAATTATTCTACAAAAAATAATTCATATTTATTTTTAGAATATTGTAATATTCCCACTGAAAAATTGTGAATCACATTCACACCCCAAAATAAAATTTGAATTAAATTTTTCAATTAATTATCAAATGTGAATCCAATTTACATCAACATTTAATTAACAAGTGTAAATTACAAATTGCTCTCCCTTAAATATCATAAATCATATTTATATTATATATGATTAACATGGATAGTGCTATCCACATTATTCATATTCATGATAATTAAATCACATTTAATCATCTTGGATCTCTATTCTCATGTGCCAAATAATATGAATCACATTCACATTATTCACATCTTTGATAATCAAATAACATTTAATTATCTAAGATAACTCTCCTTATAATATTAATCAAATTCATATTATTCATGATAATTTAGTCACATTTAATTATCCAATTTCTCAATGCTCGGATACATATGTCAACAATGAAATTATCCTGAACTCTTTCAAGGTTAATGCGCTTTTTCCGCGGATACATGGAGAAAAGGACAGGGTATAGTGACTTGGATATTAAGATCACATCCTAAATCTAGATCTCTGGCCTTCCATAGATTCTTGATTAAATCAAGACCGCAATCTAATCTTTTCATTGCATCTGAATCACATTCAGATCAATGTCCAATGTTTGGACCAAGATCAGATTACTTCTCTACTGAGAGGAGTCACTAAAATCCAGACCCATTTCATCATTCCCTAGGAATGGAAGTGTCATGGTTATACAATTGTTTATGATCACATAACCCTCAGGTATTCCTAATACTTGTACATCTTGCATACTGGAAGATCCAGAATAACCCTGAAGTATAAGATCAATTTTACACTGTCTACTTCAAGGATTTATCATTAAGTTTCTCATTCGATTATTGGGAATTGGTATCGACCATATACTTTCCAGAAGCATATATCATACCTTGGTGTTGATAATATACTTTCCAAAAGTATATATCAAACCTTACAAATTCAGTCAAGCTTCCAAAGAGAGACGACCGCGCGTGGAATTTGATTCTTCCCAATATCTCATGATTGAGCTCATGTCTTCTGGTTCAGTAAATGAACATGCATGATCCCTTTGAGAGATCATATTACTCATATGCCCTTGTATACACACCAGCGTGCCGGTGTATAGACCTTGATTAGGTCATCAAACTATTGGTCTGCCAAATGTACATACTCAGATATATAGTAACACATTTGTCTCAGGTCAGACAATGCATGCCTATATCATGACAGCATATGATATAGGATTTTGGTTATCTCGATCTCGTTAAGTCAACTCTTTTGATCTCACTTATCTAACACCTCTGAATCTATATTCCTATGCAGAGGACCTGCATCAAGAGGTCAGTTAGATATCAATCTTCAGAGAAAGGATTGCCATCTCCTTCTCAGGCTGGAGATCATCTCTTAATAATCATTTGAAGGTGCTTGATGAGTCCTTAATCTAACTCTTTAGATATTCGTCGTAGCACCAGCCTCTATGATTCAATAATTATATCAACAGTTGTATGATCATCAAATGGCCATCGCACATAACTCTAATTGTACAAAAGGACCTATTATGCAAATTAATTATTCTTCATTTCAGATAAAGGAATGATATTTGCAATAACATTTATTGCATAATGACTCGTCGTGGGCTCGCATGTCCAACACTAGCAATAGCGCCATTTGAAATATCGAAAATTATCCCAAGAGGATGGTCGCACATATCACATAAGGCGGATATGCAGTCGAAGTGACCACACTCAAGGACCAAATGTGATAAATCATAAATCAACCCACAAATAATAATGAAGCAATAAAAGCATTGAATGTGGATCAAAATTTATTATACCCTATGATGAATGTGTATAGTGGACAATCAAGTAGGGGTCAAACTTAGGGAACACACGTGTAGCATAAGTATTTTATTTATAAATAAATAAAATATTAATAAATGTATATAGATATGCACATTAATTACTTAGGTTTTTGTGGGATTTTAAATATAGAATTTTCAAATTGATATATATTTTTAAAAAAATATATTTTTGTATACCTTTTTAATTTTAAATAATTATAAAATATCCAAGATAATAATCAATACCATCTCTTATATATTACTATGTGTAGATATATAATACTCAATAGCATAATATACATACAAATATAGTAAAATTAAAAAAATAGCAAAATAAAAAAATTATGTATTTTTTATAATTTTCTACAATTTTCATTATTTTCAAGTATTTTTGCTAATTTTATGTATTTTTAAAGTCTAAAATATCCCAAAACAGGAATTAAATAAATAGATCGAATTGATTTGGAGTTTAAAAATAGCAAAAAGCCTCAAATTTTTTCCAAATCAAATTTATATAGTAATATATAAAAAAAATTATAGAACAGAATTATTTTTGGGGTTTTTGAAGAACTTTTCTAATTTTTATAGGATTTAGGAGTTACTTTTTTCTCATTTTTTCTATTTTTAGGAATTTGTGGTCTTGGGATACTAAATACTATAAAAACACACACTATTTTTTAAGAATTTTTAATTGTGATTTTATTATTTTGGATTTTTTAAAGAAAATATTGAATATCCATGAAATATTTAATTTTAATAATGAGGAAAAAAACATAAAATGCAAAACTAATTACACGGCATGAAAGAGCATACATCCATGTAAGTAATCCTATTTTTTAATAACATTTGAAGCAAGGATGATATTTAAAAAAATTAGGAAACATGCACAAAAATATTTGAACTAGCATGGGTACGTTTGTAATTAAAAATAAAATCAGGGGCTGTACTACAAAATGTCCAAACTTTTGAACTGATATTCAAACTTTTTATATTAAAACTTAATTACAAAGTACGTAGGGGTATAAATGCAACTTCCCACACACGTGGGCCATCATGTAAGGTGACATGGCAAAGGACTAAAGTGCTATTCTAGATTGTTAAGGGGCTTACATGCAAATTACCCAATAATTTTTAAATAAGATAAAATATTTACAGGGCCTCTTAGCTATTACAAAAAGTGTGGAGGGTGCCTAAGAAATCTACCCCTTAACGCTTTGGATCCAGGTGTTCCTTTGCTGCCACGTGGGACATCTGATGGTTCTAGTCAGGCAGTGGTTCGCTTCAGGTAAATGCCCCGGACTAGATCTGGAGCATGATGTTGATCGAACATAGCGGGGAGGAACCGGATGAATTGGGGAGGAACAGTCACTCGGTGACTTTGGATCTTTGATTCCTCACATCTCCGCCATGATTCGACTCACCAAGGGATTCTTCTTATTCGTGGAGCTCCTCCACGCATGCAGGTAGGCTCCAATGAGCGGAAGAGCATTAATGGTGAACCTAGATGGTGTCTTCTTCGAGCGTGATCTAGAGATGTTCCAGGTGGTATTCTTCGCTCTGAATAGCTCCTCGAGGCGTCATTCCTACAACAAAAGGTCAGGTGGCCCCAAAAAGGGTAGTGTGAAGCTACACGGATGGATGGGGCGAGTAGGCTCCAGCGAGGTGTTAGAGTGGAGAGTCAATACCTTGATTCTGTGTAGGACTCAAGGGGGAAACTGGTGGAGAATATGGAGAAAGTCATCAGGAATGAAATGAGAGATTGGCGATGTGGTCAACATGCATTTTTTTTTTTGATGAATGAGGCCTGGAGCTCAAGCTCCAAGCATGTGCAATTATTATATTTTTTGTAGAACTACAAATTAAAGCTAAAAATTAACAACATGATTAAATTCTACACTACAAGATTACCTAGGAAGTAAAGAAAAGGGGCCTCGATTCGTCGGGAAACGAAGAGGCAAAACCTAGCGTCGGAGCTCCACTGCAGATGGCTCGATCAGCTCCGACACATATCCTCCTCGCTGCAGATCGGAGCTACTCTCTCCTGTCACCAACGGGATGCTCCTAGGAATGATCCAAGGGGTTAGGATTGGCTAGAGAGAGATCAAAAACTCAAAAGAAGATCATGGGACATATTTATAGTGAGGTTTTGCTGAGTTTCGAGGGAGGTTTGCATGTGAAGGAGTGAGGGTTGGTGAGAATTCAGACATGGGCGAGGATCGTGGACGATCGGGCTGTACATAGGAGGCATAGCTCGAGGGATAAGAGGTAGGGTGGAGGCGTTGAAATTCAGTGAAGGAGGGCGGTTCGTGACTCTAAGACGACTCGGAGGGTGTTGGGGTACAGTTGACTATAGGTCAACAAAAGAAAGTCCCCGATTGGTCTACATGGACCAATTAAGAAAAAAAATGAAAAAGTTTTGTAAAATAAAAAATAATTAATAATAAATTTATTACATTATCTTTATAAAATAAAAATGTTTATTTTTTATGTAGAATTTTATTTAGATTTTTATTTATTTTTTTGTATTAATTTATTATGAGTTATTTTGTAGGGATTTACTTATAGGTATATTTACCTATATTTTGTATATTTTATTTTTATTTCGTATTTTTATTTTATTATTTTATTTTCACCTTTTATATATCTATAAGTTATCTTTATATACATAAATATTAATTTATTATATTTTTTATATCATATGTACACTTAAATAAATATGTATACTTATTATATGTGTAAAAGTATTCCATATTCTTCTATGTATTTTTGTATACTATTTAATTTTATTAATTTATTTATGATTTTATTTTATTCTAAATATGTACATATACTATAAAGAATATTTTCAAAATTATAAAAATATAAAATAATGAAAAATATAAAGAATGAATAAAATGAATATTTTATTCAGGTATATTATATAATAGGGGTCAAGAACCTAACTTTTGCATTCTAACATTAAATTAAATGAAATCACCTTCACTAAATTGCTTATTAAAGTTGTATATAATTAAAGGTAATTTTGGTGTATTTTGAGTTCATATGGAGGAGATACATGTTTGGGAAGTTTGGATTTTTTATTTCTGAGTGTCAAATATACAATGTAAATTATTTTACTGTGAAATAAATTTTGTATTTTTCTTAGTATTTTTATCTACAACTTTCATGTACAAAGTTTATTGATTTGATGTGCAATTAATATAGAATAAAATAAGGCTCAAAAGGTAATTGTTGGCTTATATTTTTAGGGTTTTTAGACTATGTAATATATACAATTGGTCGCCCTATATCCCCCTATTTATTCCTTGTCAACTAAGTCATCGTGATGATTGAGTCTCAGGGGCTAGGATCACTCAACACCTATGGTGTGTCATTTCTTTTTCTTTTCTTCCATTATTCTTTAATTTTGGACTTAAACACAATAAATGTACATTATTTTATACACTATTTTGTACAAATTATAAGATGTTTGTTTTGACAAATTAATGATATATACATGCATTTAGCTAGGGATTTAAGGTCAAAGTGAATGAATAAAGGTGACTAAATAAAGATTCATCAACGACCACATAGAAAAAGAGAGAGAGAAGGGTGTGTAGTATTAGAATCAGAGAAAGAGATGTTATTCAATTGTTGTGTACAAGAAGAGCTTGGGTTGCCTTTTCTTTTATAGTATTTTGGGAGTCCATGTATCACAATCCATGTGAAATACAAAATCAATGGTTAAGATTGATTTGTGTTTTTATTCAATGGTCATGATTTTTTCGTATAAAAATACAAAATAATTAAATTAAATTAAATATATATTGAATTATCATTAACATAATTTTATTTAATTAAATTAATTTAGATAAGAGGATGATGAATGAGTCCAATTACTAAATTTAGGGGACGACCAAACTTGAGAAAGTCAAGGGTGGTTGTCCACCATCCATATAAGGAAGGTAGCTCATCCTTTTAATCTACATGAGATTTTATATCTTATATAATCCTCTATATATTTTCAACAACTTTTATTGAAAATATATTTACAAAATTAATTCCAAATTAATATGTGAATATCCCAATCATGTCATTGAAAAAATATGAATCATATTCATATGCTCAAATTAAAACGTTAATTGTACTTTTAATTAATTATCTAATGTGAATCCAATTCACATCAATAATTAACTTATAAATACTATTTACCATTAGCCCCCTCTAATATATTATAAATCATATTTATAATATATTTGATTAATGTGGATAGTATTATCTACATTATTCAGAACCTTGATAATTAAATCACAATTAATTATCTTATATCATCATTCTCATGCTTCTAAATAATATGAATCACAATCACATTATTCATGATAATTAAATCACATTTAATTATCAATTTCTCAATGCTTAGCTATACTATGCATCAATGGAAATGTTGTTGGACTCTTTCAAGAATGTGCTTTCACCGCGGATACTTAGAGATAAGGACATGATGATTGTACTTTCCACGTAATGTGACTTGGATATTGAGATCACATCACAAAATCTAGATCTCGAGGACTTCTCATAGATGCTTGAATAATCAAGGTCTTAGATCTAATCTTCTCATTGCATTTGAATCCTATTCAGATCAATGTCCAATATTTGGACTAAGATTAGATCACTTAGAGGAGTCACTAAAATCTAGACTTGTTTCATCACTCCCTCGGAATGGAAGTGACATAGTTATACAATCGTTTATGGTCGCATCACCCTTAGGTATTCCTAATACATGTACATCTTACATATTGAAAGACATAGAATAAACCTGAAGTTTTAGATCTTATTTAGTCTGTCTCCTTCAAGGTTTTATCATTATGTTTTTCGTTCGATCATTGGGAGTTGGTATTGATCATATATTTTCTAAAAGCATATATCTTACCTAAGTATTGATCATATACTTTTCAAAATCATATATCAAACCTACAAATTCAGATAAGCTTCCAAAGCACGACGACTGTGCACGGAATTTGATTCCCAATATCTCATGAGTGAGCTCATGTCTTTCGGTTCAGTAATGAACTTGTATGATCCCTTTGAGAGATCGTATTACTCATATGCCCTTATATGTACAACAGCTCACTGATGTATAGACCTTGATTAGATCATCAACCTATCGGTTTGCTAAATGTACATACTCAAATATGTAGTAACACATCTATCTCTAGTCAGAGGATGTGTACCTATATCGTGACAGCATATGACATAGGTCTTTAGTTATCTCGATCTCGTTAAGTCAGCTCTTTGACCTATCTTATCTAAAACCTCAAAATCTCTATTCCTATGTAGAGGACCTACATCAAGAGGTTGTTCAGATATCAACCAAATGAGAAAGGATTGCCATCTTCTACTCAGGACGAAGATCATCTCTTAATAATCATTTGACGGTGCTTGATGAGTTCTCAATCTAACTCTTTAGATATTCATCCAAACACCAGCCTCTATGGCTCAACAATTGAATGAATATCTGTATGATCATTAAGATGGCCATGGTACATAACCCTGATTGTACGAAGGGACCTCCTAAGCAAATTAGTTATTCTTCATTTCAGATCAGGAAATGATTTGCAATGACATTTATTGCATAATGGCTCATCATTGGCTCGTATGTCCAACAATCTCCCACTAGCATATAGAGCCATTAATGGGCTAATCTTTAAACCCACACTAATGTGCTAATCATAAGCTATTTGAAAAATAGCTTGGTAAGCTGACTAGTCATTCTGTTCCCGAGAGACTAAGCCAAGTCCTTTTACGATACTTTCATATCTCCTAGTAATAATGCTCGTATCCAATGCGAATGTTGCTTCTTATGCAACCAGTACTCGATTTTGTTATAGTAGTTATAATGTTTTTAACACTATAATTCAGTATTTATTATAACCATTATGTAATTTCAAATATCTTTATCAGAATACCCCTATTCTCGGAGATCTCTATCCTGTAAGACTAAGACCTAGTCATAATTCTTATAAGGCATCTATAGTTAAGATCATTTAGATCACTATATACAAAGTCTTAAGTTATTGAAGATAAGACTTAGAGATCGCTATCTCTAAAGTCTTCTCATCTTCTATGATCTTTTTATTACTTCAATCAGGTGTTTTATCTCCATAGAAAGATTATTAAAATTTACTTCTCTCACTGTATGGCATACATCTGGCTTTTGTACCCATCTAACATACACTTAGATTCACATAGCTGATGCACTTGGGCATGTTGTTTTGACATACATACCCTCAACTCTTTGAAGTGTTATCTTTTTAGATAGGTCGGTACCATATCTTAAGAGAAGGAAGCCTTCTTTGGATTTTTCCCAAAAATAGAATGTGTCAAAGGTGTACCACTAATGTGGTGGTCCCAATACCCTCTTTTCTTTGCTTCTGAACAACTTCAAAAACTAAGATCTAAGACATATCCTTGAGATCTATTATATCAAGGTATGGAACAACCAGATTATAAACACTTATTCTCATCCTTATATCATTCCAAATTATTAGGATTTATCTACATTTAGCGCGATGAACACAATGGCACTCCCACTAAGATTTACATGGTTCATCAAGATTATATATGAAATCATAACATTTATAATTTCATAAAATCTAATGTTCCAACTATAAGGTATTTGACTCCATAGATGGAGTTTCTTAAGCTCACACACCTTGCTTTCCTCAACTACGAAGCTCTAGGGCTACTTAATATGAATATCCTCATAGTGGTATTTATAGAGGAATACAATCTTGACTTCCATCTTACAGATGTCAGATTCAAGTTGTGTAGCTATAGTTAGAAATATTCTGATGGTTTTAAGCATGGTCACTGAAAAACAAGTCTCATCGCAAGCGATGTCTTCTCTTTGGTGTATATCTTGAGGATACGAGTCGTGCTTTAATGGTCTCTACCTTCTCATCAGATTCCCTCTTTCTCTTGAAGATACATTTAAACCTAACATGTTTTACCCTTATATGTGGATCCTCGAGGGTCCATATACAACACTTATATGAAGTCTACTTTAGACTTTATTTCTAATGTCCATCTCTCCATGTCACGATCCTTAGAAGCTTCATCATATGAAGTAAAATCATTGTCAGACTTAACTACACATGGAATTCATACCCTTTAGGCAGTCTCACCACCCTCAAACTAATTTGAAGAGGTATGGGTGTTTCATCTTTAATTATCCTTTTAGTTTCTGAATTCAGTAGCCTCGTTGTCTTCTCAAGATTCAATGAGCTCCTTTACTTCATTTTCATTTTGATTCTCAATAAATTCATCATCTAAGAATCATATTCTTAGAGATGAGGTATTTAACAATCTCAAGGTCATAAAGCAGGTATCCAATACAATCATTTATATTCCTAATGTAGTAGCACTCTCTAGTCCTAGATTCCAGCTTACTTGCATTCATGACAAAGTCATTGACCAAGCAACCCTAAATCCTCAAGTGTCCAACACAAGGCTAGGTTCCAAAACATAGCTTATAAGGGTTTTTGGGTTTACATTTGCATGGAATCTATCTAAGGATATATATTGTAGTCTCTACTACATATATACTTGGAAACTAAGTAGTAATTATGCTAAGATTCATCATTGATCAAATCATATCATACATGATCCAATTATATCACCCTATAACTCTATTGATTTTATGTGAATTAGGAGTAGTGAGATAGGAATGATATTCCTTTTTCTAGAAGGTACTCCTTGAATTTATCTAATAGGTACTTGCTACCCTGGTGAGAACAAATTCATTTCATCTTCCTTTAAATTTTGGTTCTAAACCAAAATTATGAAATCTTTGAGCATTTCAAAGATTTCTAAGGTGAAGGGAAGAAATCTCATATCAGAAATAGTCATCAAGTGATATTACATATCATTAATGTTTGTTGTAATATAGATGATCCACATACATCAATATCTATGAGAACTTGAATACCTAGGCATCTTACACCATTCCCAGAGAAGGGTGTATTGGACATTTTACTTTTGAATACAATATTCACAATTATATAAAATTTGAAAAGTTTCATCTCTTACTAGTCTCTTGATTACATCAATAGACATATGTCTAAGGCTTGATGCCAAAACATTGTCAAATGATCCGCATCCTCATATTGATCTTAAAATGATTAATTTTCAGTATTAGAAATGTTAATTGATCATTCATTAATATTCTAATTCAGTATAGTAATCTAGCTGAAATATATCCATCATAACTCTTTATGATAGATTTATTCCAGAATACATGTTTATTTCCAATATTTAGAAATAAACAATATGTGTATTCTAATATCTAGGTCATGCAAATATTCTCTAAGACTAAGGGATCATTAAAATATAAAGTCTATCTATCCAATGGAAATTGTTGTAAGAATTGCATCAACATCTATGTGGATGATTATTAAACCTTATGATCAAAATTTCTATTCTTCTAAAACAAATGCAAACAATTACAAGTGTTATTAAAAGAGTGAGATGCAATTATTAGACTATGATCTTATATAATAAATAAGTCGATTTCAATGATGACATATAGATATAAAATATTCTGATGCGCTATCCGAGTCCTTCTCTAAGGACATTAGATAGTCTAGATAGTCATACTATCAGTACATCATCTTGTTGTAGTATTAGCATTCATCCAACTCTTTGGATGTCATATGGAAGTCACATAAGCACAGTCAACTCTTTGACTTTCCTTCTCACTTGGGCCAGACCCATGCTTCTACTGCACTCCCTTCATATATAAGAAACCATTGCCTAAGACAAAGGATCTCTTATGTTGATCTCAAAAGATTTCAATATAAGAGTACTTCAACAGTTATACATGTTTCATTCAATTCAAACAATATGGATACTATGAAGCTTCGTGAATGACTTGAGTATAGATAGTAGAATGATGACACTCATCATATCTACATCAATCTAAACTCTTAAAGACTTTGGTTCAAGTAGGTAATCAAACATTTTGAGTACATCCACCATTCTGCATAATGCAGTGAACCATGTCATTAATGACTAAATATCAAGATCACATATGTATGCCAAAACATCTTCGTAGATTTTATAAGGAGTTTTAGATAATTACGATCATCATCGAGAAGACACTTCCAAAGCACACTCGATGAGAGATCAAGACTATAGAGACGCATAAATACTAGGTTGTTGTCCTATTGTCTATTTAGTTATCATTCCTCATCATTTTGAGGAAACTTGCAAGTTGCAATCACATACATCATGTGTCCAACTGCAAGTACAATATCTTGATCATGGATCCAATCCATGATTTGAGTGGGTTTAATTTAGGTTATCTGAAATAAGAAATTTGCATAAATGTTTATTTTTCTTTGATTTAGGATTTTTATATAAAAGTCATCTTACCTTGTCAAATCTGAAAGTTCATTCTCTTATTCACATTCAAAGTAAGAGATATACTTACCATTATATCTCAAGCAAGATCTGGGATCTCTTTTCGTACCTTTGTTACATCCCAATAATACGAGAACTTGAAACTCGGATAAAAAGAAGAGGGAACGCATTCCGCCTTTCAAATCCAACTTGCATTTCTCAATTCGATCTTCAACAACCGGGTCCACCACCCCTAAGGTGATGTTGACATATTGTTAATTGAACCAACCGTCAACATGATCAGAACTCACTATGCACAATCCAATATCACCTTAATAATATGAGAACTCGATATTGGGTCACTACAAATACGATATTACTCTTTCGAGAAGCAAAGTACCAGATCCATGTGTGCTTGTGTGCAGGAGCTATCACTTCGGACATGTATCTCCTACATGCAATCCATGACGGTGAAACCTTTCGCCTTGATGAGAGACCATGGATGTCACTTATATGATCCTCCATATCATGTTCAAATTTTTATTAATTATTATGAATCATATCACATAATCAATTTTTTCAAGGGAAAAACAACTCCATTCATAATAGAGTATTTTAATTTGATATAATTTATTTAATCATATTAAATCAATTACCAATCAAATTTAATCAACCAACAAACAATTTTGATTGCTACTTGGAAGGATCGTATAATATAAAAAAATACATATTATTCAAATTTTAATAATTAGAAAATACATCATGATCTATTCAAGCAATATCCTTTCCTTACCCGCTATCATGATCAGTACGCACAGGATGTGGGCATACCGCTCACGGAGCAACCTTCTACCCCAACGATCCCCAACTAGACCCCTTGTTGATTTGATCATTTTGTATTTGAGATGATACTCGATCATTCAACAGAAGTTATACCATATAATATTATAAGAAGGTTTGCTAGACAAATCTCCAAAGCTATTCAAGTAATAATGTTTTGCATGTAGCGATTGTCCTACAACTATTGTAGCATAAACTAGATTTTTCATGAAACATTCATTCAAAGACCTATGATGATTAATCAATTATTTTCATAGTTATTAGGCATCATATGTAAACAAGAAAAATTCATAATTTCCATGATTTCTATTGAATTAAAAACACATTATGTAAAGAGGTTTGTTGATCTAATCGTCTTCCGATCAATCACCACTAAATATAGGATATCTAAGGCAAACAAAGTCAGAATCATGCGAAAGAAATTCCTACGATTTTATGATTAGATTCTATTCTTAATAGAAGTGTTTATTTCATATTTTATAATGAGAAAATAGTATGTAAAATTAATTTTCTTATTGATCCATGAATTTGTGCAAAACATCTTTCATAGAAGGAACTCTTCGAATCATTTTCATGCACTTTTGATTCAAATTATAGGTTAATATTTTTGGGACATACTTAGACATTATAAATACATTTTATTAATAAAAAATGCATCCAAACAGTGCACAAACAGTAGGTTTAATTAAGAAAAACTGATTCGAATCTTGCATCTAGTGCAAAAACAATGATTGTCGCGCATCTGAAACTTGAACCTAAATCACCTAGGATTTCAGATCATATCCAAGATCTCGACCAAGGCTCTAATACCATTTGAAGTATATCTTAAGATCCTTAAGCTCATCACGGAAGCGTGAAGATCGCATCATATGCGATCGGGAGTGACTAGTCGTACTAGTTGCTCATGGTGGTAAAATTAAAAAAATAAATGCGATAAAATGATCCAAGAATAATTCCCGGATCATTTCATCTAAAGCACAAAAGTGTATTAGAGTTACCTCTTGAAGCGTGGTTGCGATCAGAGTTTCTAAACGAATAGACATCCTGTCTCAAGTCCGACCCCATGGAGGAGACACTTGCGAGCGCGATGATGAGATGCATGCTTCTCGTAATCCAAGATGATTATCCAAGTGGTGAATCTCCTGATCTCATCACATGATATCCGATGTCTTCTTCACAAGAGAGGTGCACCGAAGGAGACGAAGATCCATGAGCGGTCGAAGCGACGGCACGGTAGTGTAGCGACGACGATGAATTCTCTTCAAGGCACAAAGTGGACATGCACTTAGAGAGAGAGATGGGACATGTATTATGAGAATGAGAGATAGAGATAGATGATTCAGTTGTTGTGTAAAAGAAGGGCTAGGGTTGGCTCTTCTTTTATATTATTTTGGGAGTTCATGGACCACAATCCATGTGAAACAAAAAATTAATGGTTGAGATTGATTTCTGTTTCTAATTTGTGGCCATGATTTTATTGTATAAAAATATAATAAATAAATAAATTAAATTAAATTAAATATATATTGAATTATATTCAATATAATTTATTTAATTAAATCAATTTGGATAAGAGGATAAAGAATGAGTCTACTTACTAAATACATGGGGGACGAACACACTTGACAAAGTCATGTATGGTCGTCCACCCTCCATATATGAAAGGTAGCTCATCCTTTTTATTTGTGTGATATTTTATATCTCATATAACCCTCTATATATTTGTAATAACTTTTATTGCAAATATATTCATAAAATTAATTCGAAATTAATTTGTGAATATTCCAATCATGCCATTGCAAAAATAGTAATTATATTTATATGCCCAAAATAATGTAAGTTGTATTCCAATTAATTATCTAATGTGAATCCAATTCACAACAATAATTAACTTATAAATACTATTCACAATTTAGCCCTCTCTAATATATTATAAATCATATTTATAATATACTCGATTAATGTGGATATTGTTATCTACATTATTCATATCATTGATAATTAAATAATATTTAATTATCTTAAATCTTCATTCTCATTAATCTAAAGTATATGATTGACATTCACATTATTCATGATAATTAAATCATATTTAGCAATCAATTTCTCAATGCTTTGATATGTTATTCATCAATGGAATTATTCTTGAACTCTTTCAAGAATAATGCGGTCTCTCTGCAGATACTTGGAGAAAAGAACATGGTGATTGTACATCCATGTATAGTGACTTGGACATTGAGATCACATCTCAAAATCCAGATCTCAGGGACCTCTTATAGATGCTTGATTAAATCAAAGCCGTAGATAGAATATTCTCATTGCATCTAAATCTTATTTAGATTAATGTCTAACATTTGGACTAAGATCAAATCACTTCTCTAATAAGAGGAGTCACTAAAATCCAGACCTGTTCATCACTCCCTCAGAATGGAAGCGTCATGGTTATACAAATGTTTAAGATCACTTCACCCTAAGGTATTCCTAATGCATGTACATCCTGCATATTGGAAAACCTAGAGTAAACCTGAAGTTTTAGATCTTTTTTAGTCTATCTCCTTTGGAGTTTTATCATTAAGTTTCTCATTTAATTATTGGGAGTTCGTATCGATCTTATACTTTCCAAAAGCATATATCATACCTAGGTATTGATCATATACTTTTCAAAAGCATATAGCAAACCTACACGTTCATTCTAGCTTCCAAAGCAAGATGACTATGCACGAAATTTGATTCCCAGTATCTCATGAGTGAGCTCATGTCTCCTGGTTAAGTAATGAACTTGTATGATCCCTTTGAGAGATCGTATTACTCATATGCCCTTGTATGCACACTAGCTTGCCAGTGTATAGACCTTGATTAGATCATCAACCTATCGATATGCTAAATGTACATATTCAAACATATAGTAACATATCTGTTTCTGCTCAAAGGATGTGTGCCTACATTGTGACAGCATACGACATAACTCTTTGGTTATCTCGATCTCATTATGTCAACTCTTTGACAATACTTATCTAACACTTCCGAATCTATATTCTTGTGTAGAGGACTTGCTCAAGAGGTTGGTCTGATATCAGCCAAAAGAGAAAGGATTGCCACCCAAAACTCAGGTTGGAGATCATCTCTTAATAATCATTTGACGGTGTTTGATGAATCCTCAGTTTAATTCTTTAGATATTCATCCAAACACTAGCCTTTGTGATACAACAATTGAATCAACAGATGTATAATCATTAAGATAATCATGGTACATAACTCTAATTATACTAAGGGACCTATTAGGTAAATTAGTTATTCTTCATTCAGATCAGGGAATGATTTTCAATAATATTTATTGCATAATGGCTCGTCGTGGGCTCGCATGTCCAATACCCTCCTCCTCTTCCTCATCCTCCCCTGCCACCTCCATCCCCGGATTCTCCTCCTCCTCCCCTTCCCTAATCATCATTGTCCTCGGCTTCTCCTCCCCCTGATAACCATCCACCTCCACCCCCAGCTTGTCCTCCCTCTCCCCCTCCTCCTCCTCCTCCGCCACAACCTCCTCTCCATCCTCCTCCGCCTCCCCATCCTCCTCCCCAAGCCTCCTCCTCCTCCTTCCTCTCTTCCTTTTACTCCACGCGGTGTCTCTCTGCCACCTCCAACATGTACCTCATCAACATCGTCACAACGACTGCCCTCATATGTAAATACGCCATCTCCTTCCCTAAACACATCCTCGGTCTGCCATTTAACGCCACAAATCAGAATCGATCCCACTGATCTCCCTCCACCCAACTCTCCAATCAGAGCTCCATGCAATCCTCCCCACACCCATCTCATCCTCCCCAGCATGTAGATCGAGTACAACATTGCCGATCCCACCGACCCAAATGTGTTGTCCTCCAGCTCGTGCATGGAGTCCTCCGACACTGATGGGTACAGCCTCAACATCTCATACAACGATGCCTTGAGGTAGACAAGCTGGTCAACCTTGTTGTATGGGAGTTTCGAGCCGACCCAACTTGCCGGTTCATCCCCTCTCATCTCCATGAGAACCAACAGATCTCGTATTTTACTTTACGGCGAAGGGGGAGGTCGGAGGTCTTATGCGACTGCCTCGTGCGACAGAGGAGGATGGGCCAGAGGTGGAGGATGGATGGGGGGAGTATTTGGATAGCTATGCCCTTTATAATCTCACCATGGCTTGAAAAAATCATGGTTAAGTACAACATATTGACGACGAAAGTAATATGGAGGCACAAGTGATATAATGTCAATAAGTTGGGGGAAAACTGATATTCCGAAAAAGGAAAGGGTATAAGTGATATTGCAATATCTCAGAAGGGTACAACTGATAAAAATCCTATTTCAAAAAACAAAACTGTAAATATTAATATAACACTACAAAACCATTTTTTCAGCCGTTGACAAGTATCAAAATCATTATTGAATTCTTTGAAAACAATTTATAACGATTACAAGAAACCCTGAACAAACTTTGGTAACAATTTAAAATAGATATATCATACATCAATTACTTTGATAATAATTTATAAGACGCATGAGTCAAATGAGACAAAAAGGAGAGAGAAAGACGGCAGAACAAAAGAGAGGGAGTCCAAGCTCTCTTTATGTCTTGTAATGGGACCTTGAATTCCGTGTCAAATAGCTAATTATACCTAAAATATCAATTATTTTATATCCGTGCCTACGTATTAAAATGAGAAAAACAACATAATCATTTTTTTCTGAGAAAAAGCGTATGGCCTAGGGCACTATCATTTTGTTAAATTTAGTTCATCTTTCGGTATACCCAAACCTTTTTGACAAAATAGACGGTCGATTACTTGATACTCATTGCAACAAAATTGGCTACAGTAATGTTTTTTCTTCTTCACAATCTGTTACTAAATTAACAGTTGTTAAATATATAACAAGTACATTATTCATCATGAAATGATTGTTTATACTTGAAATTAGTGACGAATATTATATACGTTACTATATCATTAGCTGGGGTACCTATAGCAACATTTATACATTGCTATTTTTCAAAATTTTAATTAATCGTTGCTAAATTTTGAACTAAAAAATTAGCGAAATTAGCTTATATTTTGGAAAATAGCAATATATAAGCATCACTATGTGGACCATCATTAATGATATCGCGACAAATATGATATTTGTCACTAATTTTGAATATAAGAATGTATTTCACAAGGTATAATGTTGCCCATATATATTTGACAAAGACTGATTTAGCGATGGATTTTTAAAAAAAGTGTCATTATAACTAATTTTATTGAGTGATCTGCCCTCATCATATTTTCAGTTGTACCTTTGAAGATGAGTCATGATTTATGTCCACATCCGACCAATATCCAAAAGCTATATCTTCGGAGATGAGTCACACACGTAGCTAGGAAGGATATAACATCATCGTATTTAATACAGTGGTCCATACACATTGGGAGGTAAAGATTTAGCCAACTCTTAGAGAAATGGACCATGTATATTTGGATTGATCCTTTGTGATCACATCATTTGATACGTGTACTGTGGTTTCTTTTGAATCTCCCCTTGGAATTAAAAGATTCCGCAATAATTCCGAGAGCGTAGCGAAATACTATCTATGTTGGCAGCTCTCAGATCATTTTATTTGTTCGAAGACACTGGTTGTCGTATATAACCACGAATTTAATTAACACACTTCATGATTGGTGGACAATTATTGAAAGCCTCACAAGTACTTCGAGTGGTCATTGTCATAAATATTGCACCAGTACTAAATCTGTCCTCCAAGATTGGGTCCTTCACTCCTTTCACGGATTCTTTTAAAAGATGCTCAGCATCAATCTTTGTATTTACGGTGTGGATCTTATGTTGTGGTTGTCTGATTGCAGAAGTTGCAGTGGTTATCACGACTAACTATTCTCAGTCAGCGAGTGAGCTTGAGCAACCATCTGAGAGGATCTGCACCTCTATTGAGAAGTTGATAGTCCCCTAAGTCGACCAATCCATGCAAATCGATGCGGATGGCACATGATTTCTCTCTCTCAATGATGATGCAAAACTCGCAATCAACCACAAGCAATCAACCATGGAGAACATGCACGATTTACGTGAAAAAAGCTCACCGGTGTAGCAGAGAAAAACCACAGAAAAAAGAGAAGCACCACTATGAGAGAAAATATGATTTAACCCTGGTAGAAATAGAGGATGTTTGGGAGATGGAAAACAAGGAAGAAACATAAAGATAAGATGAGAAACAAAGAACTCGTTGAGAGAAGAAGAGCTCTCTAGTTGTGATGTGATTCATGGATGGGAGAGACCCATATTTATACAAAAACTTCAAGCCAAAAATAGATGGCTTGTTAACAAAGAAATACTAAAATAAGCAAAGAAATACTAGACTAAGAAAAGTCTCTAACGGCTTAGCCTTATTCAAAAATTAAATTCAAAACAAAGTTTAATGTCAGGAATAGCATTCACATTATCCCCCTTAGTCTTGGCATACCCCGAGATCACAGACACCAAGTAAATGGCGCACAGTCGTCAATTTTGTTATCGCTAATGCCATTGTCAGCGCATCAGCCCGTTGTTCTTCAGTGCGGACAAACTCGATGCTAATCAGCCTTCGTTCGACACAATCACGAATGAAGTGATGTTTTGTGTCGATGTGTTTACTTTGTCCATGGAAGACCGGGTTCTTCATAAGAGCTATCGCAGACTTGTTGTCAACGAACAGCTTCAGCATCCTCGATTCTGTTTCGACCAGTTCAGCCAATAATGCTCTAAGCTAGAGCGCTTGGCATGCTGCTGCAGTTGCCGCCATGAACTCAGCCTCGCATGATAAAAGAGCTACTTTCTTTTGTTTTTGTGAGTCCCATGAAACAAGACAGTTGTTGATGTAGAATGCCATGCCACCTGTGCTCTTCCGATCATCCATATCACCAGCCAGATCACTATCCTGTATATCCGGTGATTACTTCTTCCTGGCTTCCTTTCTTGTAGATAAGTCCAAAAGCGATGGTGCCTTTGAGATACCTGAGAATTTGCTTCACAACCTTGTGATGCATCATTGTAGGTTTCTCCATGAATCGACTCGCCACACCAACAACGTAGGAGAGATCCGGCCTGGTGTGGAGAAGATAGCGCAGACACCCGATGACACAACGTTAGTAGGTTGCATCAACAGGTTGTCCGTCTGGATCCTTGTGTAGATGGGATCTTGGCTCCATGGGAATCTTACAAGGATTGCAATCAAACATGTTAAATTCATTTAATACCTTCTTAGTGTAGGCTGTTTGCTTGAGTGAGATGCCACTGTCTCCTTGTTCCACCTCAATTCCGAGGTAGTATGTGAGTAAGCCGAGATCGCTCATCTCGAATTCTCTCATCATCCACTTTTTGAAGTTTGCAATTGCCTCTGGATCTTCTCCCGTGACGATCAAGTCATCTACATAGAAGCCAACGATGACGCATGTCGCAGCCTCGCCCCTTCTGTATACGGCTTTCTCCTGTGTATATATTGTGAAGTCGAGCTGCTTCAAGCTTCTATCAAGGTGCAAGTGCCATGCGCGTGGTGCCTGTCGTAGCCCATATAGCGCTTTGCCAAGCTTGAGCACCATATGCTCTTTTCCTTTCACTGTGAACCCCTCGGGTTGGGTCATATATACTTCTTCTTTGAGTTCACCATTCAAGAATGCTGATTTGACGTCAAGGTGATGAACTTGCCAACCTCGATTGGCTACGATGGCTAAAATGACACGTACCGTATCAAGGCAAGCAACTGGAGCAAAGACTTCTTCAAAGTCAATGCCTTGTTGTTGAACATACCCTTTTGCAACAAGGCAGGCCTTGTATTTGATAACTTCACCATCTGAGTTCTTTTTGAGTTTGTACACCCATTTAAGCCCTTTGGCTTTATGTCCCGCCGGTAACGTGGTGAGTGGCCACGTCTCATTTTTTCGAGGCTTCAATCTCTTGGGCCATGGCTTCATCCCATGTTGGATGACCAACAGCCTCCTGGAACCATGAAGGTTTCTCCGTCTCTGTGAGCATCGCTTCGTCTTCTGTTAGATCCATGTGCGGAGCATCGCGCATGATGTCAGACATGGATCTATGATGGACAGGTGCACCGTCGTTGTCGACTTGTCCTCCTGACCAAAGTGTAGGTGAGTGCCTACCCTGGTCAACATCTTCTGTCGTGAATGGCGTGTCCTCCGGAGTATTATTGATGCTAGTGGGTGTTGACGACGAGCTTGATGCAGCACCTATTGGAGAGGTCGGTGTAGATGGTTCGAGCACTAGTGTTGGCTCATTTGCCGAATTACCAAACAATGGAGCTGAACGTACTTGAAACTGCTCGTGGGGGGGGGGGGGGGGTATGTCCTCCTCGATCACAAAATTGGGTGATTGACCACTTTCCACATCAACAGACCATTTTCACTTCACATTTTCTTCAAATATAACATCACGACTTACATGGATTTTCCTCAATGCAGGTCCAGTAGGCGGTGGGCCTTGCAACCTTCATCGACAACCAGGTACACCATCGGTTGACTGCGATCATCAAGCTTCTTGAGATTTGGCATGGTCACCTTAGCATGTGCCATGTAGCCGAACACATGAACATGCACCGGATGCGGCTAATTTCCCGTCCATGCCTCGAACAGAGTGCGATCGCCCATCGCTTTGGTTGGGAGGCGGTTGAGGAGATCGACGGCATGTCGCACTGCCTTCCCCCAAAATATGCTTGGTACGCTCATAATTTTGAGGAGTGCGCCATGTCCATCATCGTACGGTCACGTCTCTCCACCACACCATTTTGATGCGATGAATATGGTGCGGTGAGGTAACGTTCGATTCCTGCCAGCTCGCACACCTTTGCGAACTCGCCTGATAAGAACTCTCCTCCACGATCAGATCGGATAGCCTTAACACGACAATTACTCGTGTTCTTTGCTAGCAACTTGGTCTTCACGAATGCTGAACATGCTTGATCCTTCGTTTTGAGTACATGTAGCCACATCCATCGAGAGTAGTCATCCACAATTAGCATAAAATAGTGATTACCTCCTGGAGTTGATGGCATGATCGGTCCACACAAATCAATGTGCAGGAGTTCGAGCGGCTTCTGCGCTTGGTACTTGGCTGCTGTTGGGAACGTCAATCTTGTTTGCTTTGCCGCCATACTAGTTTGACACACCTGGTCAGGATGTGTAATCAGCGGCACACTTGCCGTGAATCCTTTGCTGGCAAGCATCTTTAATGTTTGAAAGTTGATGTGGCCAAGGCAAGCATGCCACAATCATGCATGATCATCGAAGCTTGCTAATAATGAAATTGGCCTCGCCAGTTGTATCTCGATGCAGTAGAGACGGTTTTGTGTTCTCTTCACTTTTATGATCAAGCAAGAGGTGTTTTTGACCAATACTTTGAGCGTATCCTCATCCATAAGCACTTGGTGCCTAGACTCAGTGAGTTGACCAAGGCTTATTAGATTGCTACAAAGTCTAAGGATAAAAAATACCTCTTGAAGAAGCCACCGATCACCATTCTTGTATGTGAAGAGAATTGATCCCTTCCCTTTGATCTGCACCGTCGAGCCGTTGCCAAATCTAATGCTTCCAGTGATTGCTTTATCCAACTCGGGGAACATAACTTCATCATCGATCATGTGGTTGCTAGCGTCGTTATCGAGGTACCATACATCTGTTGTTCCCTCAACATGCTCGGTAGCATGCAACTCCGGCCACACCTTCTCCTCATTCAGCATCACGACCTCCTGTCATTCTTCTTCAACCAACAAAGTCTCATCTAAGACCGCTAGTAGAAGTGCTGGTTCAACATCTTCGGTACATGCAAAGTGTGCTTCCTCCTTCTTCCTCGGGGCTCGACAGTTTGTCGAGTAATGTCCCATCTCGTTGTAGTTATAGCATCGAATATGAATCTCATCACGGCCACCACCGTTAGAGCCACTTGCCTTATCTTTACGCAGTCCTCTACGACCACCTTTGTAGCCTCCCCTGCCACGTCCACAACCTCCACGGCCGCAATTCCCGCCATCTGTGGGAGCCTTGTTCTTTGACAAATCTCCTCCGGTCTTCTTAGATCGCGCCTCCTACTCCGCCTAAGTGAGGAGTAGTGCCCGTCTGTGCTTCCACTTGCGCTAGTGTTCTTCCTGCATGTGCGCTTCTCAAAGGCTTTGAGTCAGCCGACGACCTCCTCAAAAACCAAGGTTTTTAAGGTTGCAAAATTGCTCGATGCCAGCTATCACACTGATAAACTGTTTTGACACCATGTCGAACAACTTTTTTACGAGCATGAGATCCGTCATTGTCTCACCAAGGCTTGCGTACCTGACAGAAATGGCGGTTAGACGACCAGTGTATTGGTCGAGGGATTCTCCATCACTCATCCACATGACATCAAACTCCCGCTTCAATGTCTGTAATCGTGTGTCCCCTACTCGTTCGACATTGACGAACCTCGTCTTGAGGCAATCCTAAACTTCCTTCGCTGTCGTCTTCTTAGCCACCAACATGAGGAGGTCCTCCGGAAGTGCTTGGAAGAGATGCATCTTCGCCTTTTTATCGAGCCGGACGTCGACTTGTGTTCCCTCTGCTGGAGCAACACTCTCCTAGAGGCCTTGATTCTCCATTATGGCCTGAACATGAGTCATCCAACTGGTGTAGTTCGTGTTCGTCAACTGACGGTACTGGAGCGTACGACTCAGTTGCTGCGCTAACGATGAATCTCCGGTGACGATCACCATCACGCTCTGATACTAGATGATAGAATTAGACGATGTTAGGGAGATGGAGAACAAGGAAGAAACACAAAGAGAAGATAAGAAACAAAGAACTCGTTGAGAGAAGAAGAGCTCTCTAGTTGTGATATGATTCATGGATAGGATAGACCCATATTTATACAAAAACTTCAAGCCAAAAATAGATGGCTTGTTAACAAAGAAATACTAAAATAAGCAAAGAAATACTAGACTAGGCATGGCGTTATTCAAAAATCAAATTCAAAACAAAGTTGAACGCCAAGAATAGCATTAACAAACCCTACAATACATATATATATATAGGAGTAATTAGAAAAAGGTTCCTAATTTGATCCAAAAAATCATATCACGGGAGCTCTGCTCTCATATAAGTCGGCGGAAATCCATTTACAAAATGTACTGATCACAAACGGATTGGTACTTCAAAACATATTTCAATGCTCTTCTTCGTAGCAACAAGCTTTTAGACGGTTTCAGCAAACTGTACCATTTCACCACGGCTGATTTACGATCTTGCGTTCTTTACTATTCTACGGAGAAGTCAGATTCCAATGGCACCAATCCCATCTTTTTGGAAAAAAAGGGGCAGCAAAAGATGCTCTCTCTCTCTCTCTCTCAAAGAGCCAATGCACAAGTCATCTTACTTCCCTAGCTCAATAATTAAAATTAAATCATTTCACACCCCCTCACAGTAATGCACGACCCTCAAAATAGTGCCACATCAATCGCTTATAAATTTGGGACCATTATTATGCTATTTTCCACAAATCAAGCACATGGCTCTTCCCCAGCTCATCCTCTCCCTATTGATGACCGCAATCATAGCATGCCATGGGAGTACTCCCATGGATTTCCTCGCCGCCTCATGCTCCGCCACGCAGTACCCGCAGCTGTGCCTCTCTACCCTCGCGCCGCACGCAGCCGCCATTCGTTCCGATCCCACCTGCCTCGCCCGCACCGCCCTCAACCTCACCGTTCCTGCTGCATCGGCGTCGTTCGTCGCCATAACCAGGATAGCTGCCAGTGGGGCAGACATGAAACCCCTCGAGATTGCGACGGTCAACGACTGCAAGGAGATGATGAGAGACGCGGTGGACGAGCTGAAGAGGTCCTTGGAGGTCATGGCTCAACTCGGCGGGCAGTTCCTGGGAGACCAGATAGAGAACATGCAGACGTGGGTCAGCGCAGCTCTCACAAACGAGAGCCTATGCGCGGACGGGCTCCGGTGGTCGTCTGCGAGGCCGACCAGGGATGGGTTGATAGAGGTCCTTCAGATGACCAGCAATGCCTTGTGCTTCATCAACGCCCTCGTCGCCAATTGAGGGTATCATCTCCTCTCATCAAACACGGCTATATATATAAACACCTATATTTATATGTTACATAATTAACTCTTGTGTGAGTATGCGTTACATGCAATTGAACCATGCATAACTAAGGTTGCATGTCCCTGCGAGAACGTCCCCGTATCGTGGCGTACGTATTATATTATGCTTCAATCAAGAATACATGATAATTTATCGTTGGTTGTTATATACTCTGTGTTGTATTCTACGAAAATATTCGTTAGACAATGTTGTGCGAGTATTTCACAAAACAAAAGATGTGTTACGAATTAATGGTCCGACTAATCTAAACACGAGGGTTGCATGCACCGATTCCTTGCCTGAGAAGCTCACGTTCTGGAAGAGCGAGCGGATCCTCCGTTCTTACAACACCTGTACGTCAACCATCATCTCCTAAACAACAGAAGAAGCGCTCCCTCTGGAAGAATGATATAACATTGGAGAGAAAAAATTTTCCATCATAAGGAGCTGTTAATATTCTTGCTTTTTGTTGAAAATGATTTTCCATGAATACAGGCATTTTTTTATACCTGATGTGATCGTTATTCATTCACCTAATTTGTGAACGGTAACATTCTAAAACAACAAAACACCTACGAGATAGGTCAAATTCATATAATTATTCACGGATCTTTCTTTGCACTTACCGGGGATGACGACTTTATCGAGGCCATCCATAAATTTGATTCTTTGAATAATCTTTCTAACTTCGCTGATTTCATGTATTCGGATTGGGAGGATCCTGCGTTTTTGGGCTTTCAACTTTTTTTTTGGGAAAAATGGTCGAAATTCGTTCCAACAAAAAGGCTTTCAACTAGTTACTGTTTCATTTGAAGAGGATGGGCTTCTTTCAAGCGTCCAAATTTTTTTTGGTGATCAATCCCAAAGATTTTCAAAACCTTTTTTTAGGTTGGCTTTCCCGCCCGTTTGATCTATTTGTCCATAACATGATATGACTTCCAGATTTTATTTGTTTGAAGCTTTCCTCACATACGTTTTTATAATAATATTAAAGCATGCCAAAAGATTCGAGTCGCTCCTTCTATTGCCTGCTTTATATCGACATCCTCATGATCTATTATTACAGTCAAGATGTCTTATATGATCTAAATAGAAAAGAAAAAGAAAAAAAAAAGCAAAGAATGATGTATCATATGCGAATGTGTCTGGCAGGAAAAAGAAGAATAAGTATAGGTGTAAAGATATATTCATGATTCTCTCCTAGAGACTAAGTTAGATAACCAATAATCTAAATATGAAAAACAAGAAAGTACGAAAAAATGCTTAACTACGTACAAAATTTTAAAGGGATTTTTACACCCATAATCCTGAGTAATTTCGTAATAACATTCATAACCCTATATAATCGCGAATTACATGAGAAATCCCGAATAGTCACTCCGTCTCACGCCCATAACCCTCCGTTATTTTAATACGTTAACTCAACCATATGAACGAGTTAACCTAACTCATCCTCGATCAACGGTCATAAAATAAGCAAAAAAAATCTCTCCTCCATCAACCTCCATCCACCTTCACCCTCCGTCCACCTCAACCTCCTTCCTCTGACCTCCTCCCCTTCACTTGCACAGGACAGGATCGACGGCGGACTTGAGCAGGGGAGGTACTCGGGCTTTCTTGGTGAGAAGAGGGGGTTGTTTTGATAGTGCGATTCCGAAGGGAGGGGATCAGTTCGGCACAAAGCTCGACGCTGCAGGAAGATCTGTGTGAGGGCTTCGTGCGAGAGCTTCGGCAGGGGAGGGGCTTCGTCCTCGAGTGGGCGGGGGCTTCGTGCTCGGGGGGAGGGGGAGTTCTGCGGGGGGGGGGGGGGGGGGGGGGGTTCGTGCTCGGGGGGAGGGGGTAGGGGAGAGGCTTCGTGCCAGACACAGGGGGGGTTGGGTTTCGTGCTCGGGCAGGGGCTTCATGCCTAGGGGAGGGAGGCGGTGGAGAGGCTTCGTGCTCGGGCGGGCGGGAGGGAGGGGGGGTTCTGCGCGGGGGCGGGGGTTTCATGCTCGGCGGGGTGGGGGGTGGGGGAGAGACTTCGTGCCCGACACGGGGAGGGAGGGGTTTCGTTCTCGGGCAGGGGCTTCTTGCCCGGGGGAGGGAGGCGGGGAGAGGCTTCGTGCTCGAGCGGGCGGGAGGGGGGTTCTGCACGGGGCCGGGGATTTGTGCTCGACGGGGCAGGGGAGAGCCTTCGTGCCCGACACGAGTGGGGGTGGGGTTGGGTTCTGCGCAAGGGAGGGGTTTCGTGCTCAGGCAGGGGCTTCGTGCCGGGGGAGGGAGGCGGGGGAGAGGCTTCGTGCCGGGGGGAGAGAGGCAGGGGGAGAGGCTTCGTGCCTGGTGGGGTGGGGGTTCTGTGCAGGGGAGGGCTTCATGCTCCGGCGGGGGTTTCATTTCAGGAGAGCTCCGTTTCCACCGCCAGTAGGAGCTCCTGCTACCTCTGCCCCTGTCCCACCCCGTCCCGCTTGCGTGCCCCAGACCCTCCAACGATTGCAACACCCGACGAACATTTCTTCCAGCAGTCTCTGTCTCCCACTGCATCTTAGTTCCTCTCAAACAATTGATGGCATGTCTTACAAATAAGAATGACTTTTAAGGGCATGTTTGTCTTTTTTCAACAAAAACCGTCGAATATAACAGATAACCCAATAGAATATAACACAGGGATATGTCATGTAAGAGTTAAGCATTACTCAGGATTCTCATGTAATTCGCGATTATGTAGGGTTATGATTGTTATTGCAAAATTACTCAGGGTTATGGGTGTAAAAATCCCAAATTTAAAATAGGCTTAAGTATGGAGAAAACACATGTATATTGTGTATAAATTTGACACTAACTTAAGATTTTTCTCATTGATGATTTTTTTTTAAAAAAAAGGGTAAATTACAATTTGGGTCCCCAACTATGGGTCCGACCTCAGAATGGGTCCTGATCTTTAAATTGTAACTATTCGGGTCCCAAGACCATTTAGGAAATGGAAATTTTGGGATTCATGACGAATATGCCCTTGTTGGGAAGGGAATGGGGGTTGGATTCCAACTTTTAAACAAGGGCATACTCGTCATTAACCTCAAAAAGTTCCTTACATTAATGGACCTGAGACCCAAATCGTTACAATTTAAAGACCAGGATCCATTTTGGGATCAGACCCATAAATGGAGACCCAAATTGTAATTTACCCAAAAGAAAAAAAGATTTTTTTTTTAAACTCAACCATGGCCGGTCCCTAGCCTGGGGTAAATGAGGAGGGTTGCGTTAGATAGCCGTCAGCCAACGTAAAACAATCAGAGACAACATCCTAAATAGTATTTTTTTTAAAAAAAAATATTATTTAGGAAGTTGTCTCATGACCGTCAGATCTTTTCAACATGGATTTAATCAAACATACATATTTCATTGGGGTGTTCCCTACTTACGACGCATTGCATCGTCCGAATGTAATGAAAAATTGGCAAGGGTCGCTACATCACAGCCTGGATGTACTTCAAAATTTGCAAGGGTTCTCGCATGAGAAACGCTTACGGGTAAATAAACAAGTTCTGCTGCATCGCCTCCTAGATGCAGTCCAACATTTGCAAGGGTTCCCGCATAATGGATGCGCGTGAGTAAAGAAGTTATTCCAAAGGAGATTGCAAAGGAAGTTGCGAATTGGTAGTTCAAATATTAGCACTTTAACTGGAAAATTGATGGAGATAATCGATAGAGGGAAAGAAGAAAAGATTCATATACTATGTCTTCGAGATACTAAATGGGTTGGAGAGAAAGCAAGGGAGATCAAGAAGACAGCCTTTAAACTTTGGTTATTCAGGTAAAGATAAGGACAAAAACGATGTTGGAGTGGTTTTCCATAAGGATTTAAAGGATTTTGTGGTTGAGGTGCAAAGATTCGAGGATCGGATTATTTTGCTAAAATTGATGCTTGAAGAAGAGATTCTGAATATCTTCTCAGTTTATGCACCGTAAATTGGTTTAGATGAAGGGACTAAACAAGCTTTTTGGGAGGATCTGGATAGGATTTTACAAGGAATCCCACAAAGAGAGAAGATTTGCATAGGTGGAGATCTTAATAGACTTGTGGGAAAAGTTGCTTCAGGGTATGCTAGTGTTCATGGAGGATATGGTTTTGGGGATAGAAATGAAGAGGGAAAAGTCATTCTAGATTGTGTAACGGTATATGACCTTTTCATAGCAAACACTCTCTTCATGAAGAGGGAGGAGCATTTAATTACTTATAAGAGTGGACCAACTAGAACATAGATAGATTACTTTGTGTTAAGGTGAAGAGATCAGTTGTGTTCTAAAGACTGCAAAGTAATCCCAGGAGAGAGTTTGACTACCCAACATCACTTGTTAGTCTTGGATGTGCAAATAAAAGGGCTGGTAAAGAAAAGGAATGTTCATAACATTACTAGAACTAGATGGTGGAATATTCCATTGAAGTAATCGAGATTCAGAGAGAAGATTTTAGAGGACTTATATTGGGATTGTAGCGGAAGTGCAAATGAGATGTAGGAGGCAGTAGCATATTGTATCCGAAATGTAGTCAAAGAGATGCTAGACAAGTTAAAGGGAGGAGCTCCAGGTCAAAAGGAGGCTTGGTGGTGGAATGAAGGGGTACAAGAGAAGCTAACAATTAAAAGAGCATGCTTTAAAGCTATGTGTCCAAGGATAGAATAGAGGAAACTACCATAAACTATAAAATAGCGAATAAGGAAGCAAAGAAGGCTGTAAGCGAAACTAAGTCAAAAACTTATGAAGTTTTGTGTTAAAATCTCGACTCTAAGGAGGGTCAGAAGGGTATATTCAGGTTGGCCAAAGCAAGAAAAAGAAAGACCAAAGACCTTTCTCAAGTGAGATGCATTAAGGACGATAAAGGGCACGTGCTTGTTACTCATAAGGATATAGAGACTAGATGAGAGCAGTACTTCCATAAATTTTTCATTGGAGAAGGAAATAGATAGATCACTTTGGGTGATCTAGCTAGCAGTGAAAGTTACTTGAATCGTGCAAGCTATAGACGAATACAAAGAAAGGAAGTAGAGGAGGCTTTGAAGGTTATGAGACATGGAAAAGGTGTAGGACCGGATGATATCCTTGTAGAAGTATAACGAGTTTTAGGTGAGCGTGGTTTGACCTGGCTTACGAATTTATTCAATGTTATTTGACGAAGCAAGAAGATGACTGAAGATTGGAGAAGGAGTATCGTGGTTCCCCTTTATAAGAATAAAGGAGACATTCAAAATTGTTCAGATTATAAAGGTATCAAGCCGATGAGTCACACTATAAAAATTTGGGAACGTGTTATCGAAAGAAGGTTGAAGCAAGTTTCTAACGTAAAAGAAAACCAATTCGGATTCATGACAGGTTGCTTAACTATTGAAGCCATCCATTTACTAAGGAGAACAATGGAGATTTATAGAGCTAAAAGGAAAAACCTCCATATGATCTTTATTGATTTAGAGAAGGCTTATGATTCTGTCCCACGAGAGATATTGTGGAGAGTTTTGGAGAAAAGACAAGTACCTGTCCTATACAATAACCTCATAAAAGGACATGTATGATAGGGCTTTATCTTGTATAAGGATCCCGTCTGGGAAGACTGACTATTTTGACATCAACATTTGTTTACATCAAGGTTCAACTTTGAGTCCATTTCTTTTTACTTTGATTTTGGACAAGTTGACAAGTCACATTCAGGATGAGATACCTTGGTGTATATTATTTGCTGATGATATTGTGTTAGTCGATGATGAATCTCCATTTCATCACCTTTATTCTATAATTTTGTCCTTAAAACTCTAGATAATACATGTGAATAACATTAATTTGTACAAAATAGCATTCATTATTTGTTGCATTTATTGTATATAAAACATGATTTTCAATACCAAAATTATAGAATAAAGAGAAGAAAAGAAAAAGAATAAAATATCGAAGATATTTTATAACCCTAAACCCTGAGACCAAGCCAAGAATTGAGTTGGTCGATGGAATAAAGTAGGGGGAGATGAGGGCCAAAAATAGAATGAAAACCCAATTCTTTTATTCATTATTTAAGCATTTTTTATACCTATTTTATTCTTTATTATTTATTCATAAAATGAAGAAACTTTGTCAATGAAAGTTGTAGATAATAATGTAAATAAAAATACAAAATTGAGTTTGTACAAAAATAACATATAGTTTTTTTTATACACAAAAAAAGCCAAAAACCAACCTTCCCAGACCCATATCTTTCAAATAAAAACTCAAAACATATAAAAATCACATCGAATTATATATAACTTTTCACAAGCTATTTAATGGTGGTGGTTTATATTTTTTTGGAGTCACTGCGTGAAAGTTAGGTTTTTGACCCTTTTGTATAATAGACCCGATTAAAATATTCAACTTATTCATGCTATATTATATTTACAAATTTATATTTGTATAATTTTTTAATTATTATTTTTGACATATGTGCATATTGAAACTAAAATAAAACGAAAAAGAAAATGTAAAATAAAATAAGTCTATATGAAAATGTAGACAAAATACCTATAGTATACCTATATATAAATAAAAGGGAAACCTATTCTTTTATTCTTTATTCACTTATATTTTTTATAAGTTTGTAAATATTATTCATTTTTTATTAAAAATATAAAACCAAAATAAAACCCAATAAAATACATTAAAATAAAATGATATACATAAAACACAGATAAAATACCTATAACTATACCTACAAGCTAAACATATCTATTTATTTAAGTATACAAATAACATCAAAATATAAAATAAAAATATATTTATACACATAAAAATAAGTTATAAATATATAAAATAAAGAATAAAACAATAAAATAAAACAAACAAAATAAAAATAAAAATTCATAAAACATATATGAATATACCTATAAATACACTATTAAAAATTAACTACTAAAAAATAAAATCAAAAAAATAAATAAAAATCATATGAAATACTATGAAAAATAATAAATATTTTTTATTTTATACTCAAAAAATAATACAATCATTTATTATTTTTAAATAGTTATTCTTTAATAAAATTGTTATTTTGTCTTCTTATGCGCCTGTGTGGACCAATCAGCGTCCGGCGATTATTGACCACTAGTTAACTGTCCCATCCAGGCACTGCCCCTGTTAGAGTTGTCTTTCCCTATTTATCCGCCATTTTTCCCGGCTAATCCATCGATCAATCACAATTGCTTCCTTCACAAGAAATGATCTATGATCCTTGTACATACATGCCCAACCCTCATATCTCCTGCACATAGCTTGATTATCTTGCTTTTAGCCGGTCAATAAGGTTGTTCATGATGTCCCATAAATAACTCCACCTCCTCCTCCATGAAATTTTGGTCATTTTCCTAAGACCTAAGCCTTTGGCTTCGGCCAAGCGTGTATCCTCGTAATAGGGGCAGGTCCCCTGAAGCTCCACGGCGGCTTGCGGGTTGAAGGAGGTGCACCCACGACAAAGCTCCAGCGACGTCCTGCTCCTTGGCCCCATGCTAAGTTTGAGCTGCACATATTACTTATTTCGATAGATTTTTATTTCCGCATTTCATTTCTGCAATTAGTGTAGTTGTTAGACCCTAGTTTTAGCCCTAATCAAAGTTCGCCAGAGCTAGCCTCCGGGGAACGTGTTCACTGTGTTCTGACATTCTCTGACCTCACTGACCACCTCATTCACTCCTTACCATTTCTCCACTCCGTTCCACCTTGCCTTCACCCCAGATCAACTACTGATCGGGCCTGCCGTACTCCTCCCGACACCCTCATCGGAGTACACCTCCATCCACCTCATCCTAACGCAAACCAGCTTCATTCCCAATCGAGGAGAATCCCCTCAAACCACTCTTCTTTTCTGTGCAGGTCACGTGCCCCACTGATCCTTTCTGGGCTAGAATATAGCCGACCTGTAGGTATCTGGAGGTCATGCTTTCCAAGAGCTCGTCCGACCTTCTCGTGAGGTCTTGGAGCCTGTCTTGACCCTCAGTTGCTGCGGAACGTCTCCCCAGATGTGTTGAGAACATTGCCATAGCCAAAGACCGTCGGGAGAAGGAGTGATAACCGATCGAAGGATAGGGGGGCCGTTATTCTTCCCCGTCTCTAAAAGTCATGAATTAAGCTCAAATCCCTAAAAATCATTGGCATTTCTTCATTTATTCTGCATAATTAGCATTCATGCATGTTTTGATAATAATTGCATTTTATCACTTATTATTGCACAAAATAGGAAGCCAAAAATCATAGTCCAATTGACCTGTAAATAGCCTAACTTCCCCGATTTTTAACTAATTCATGCTAACTACAATTGACCCAAAACCACTCCACTGTGTACATATTACTAACAAGAATAAATAAAAAATACAAAAAAATCACTAACCTAAATAAGTGGAGCAAAAACCCGAACCCTAGTTCTAGGATTTCCAGACTAAAACCTGATATGTTCCCCATCCAACGCCCTTTTGATCTTACTCACTTTTGAACTAATGTACATTCAATTACCTTCAAAACAAGAGCAAGTTCAAGTAAATCAGAGTTCATATGCGAAAGTTGGGTTTTGGGCCTCTTTTGTACATTTTGTATTTTAGCGGTTTTTGACTTACTATTTTAAGTACATAATTGATCCATTTTATTTTATTTATTTTTAATTTGTCTTCTTTGATGAAAGTTTTATTAAAATGCACAAAATTCAAATCCAAACTGAGCTTGAAATCAAAGAAACTAACTGAGTCTGATTCTTCACTAACTGTCTGTACAAAAATCGTCTCTTTCGTATTTTATTTTATTATTCTTTTTCTTAAACAATAAAAATAAAAAAAATATATTAATGTATAAATATTTATATTTGATTTTATCATATTTTTTTCGGATTTTTATCTAATTTAAAAATTACAAAAAATTATAAATCCCAAAAATCAAGATATTCTATGTACATGGGATACCCCAAAAATATCACTTTGTGCAAATGATGGACTTTGGTTTTGGTCTCTTCATGAAAGTTGTAGACATCATCGAGACGAGAAACTTTTGTGAAGAATTTTTTTTGATCCAATGTCGTTTGCTATTTATTCCAGATTTTTCTTTGTATTTTTTTCGATTTTTGTGGGGCTGACATGTGGCAGCTTCTGGAGTCGCCACGTGTCACCCATGGAATTTATATATATTAGTTTTATTTTAAAAATTAAATTAAATTATTAATTAAAAAAATATAAAATATAATAAAAATGGAAAAACCCCGCCACATACCTTCATCCTGGCCGTCCGATCTCAGCCGATCGGACGACCACTGTTCATATCCTTCCTCCGCACCCCTTTCCCCTTTAGGCTGCGCCGCCTTCCCCCAAATTTTGTTTCCCCGCATATACTGGCCAACTCTGTCACCCCCGCAATCTCCGACCGTCTTTCCTGATCAGTTCGTCGCCGCATATCTCATCAATCACACCCGATCTCCCCTTTGCAAATCTCCATCCCTCTTCATCAATTACCTGCATACCGTCTTTCGCGATCACTTGCCATCTTCGACCCTTCACCGCCCGCTATTTAAGTCTCACCGTCTCCCCACTTTCCATTCAACCGTCGATAGAAGATGATGTGCGGAGGTGACAGCTCCGCCACCACCCCCTGTGGTGAGGTCTGGTGGCTTAGCCACCATTGCAGCGCGACGCTCCGCCGCTTCTACCCTTGCTCCGGTCCTCATCGATCGTCGAGTCAACCAACCACTGATAACTCCTTCACATCCGTTACCCACCGCCATGCATAACATCCCCTCCGCCGGCTGCCTCCTCCGACTTCATCGTCATCGTCCACTAGAAGCTCCTCCGCTGTTCACCTTCAAATCCAAAGACAGAACCAATCACCTCTGCTCCTCTGCGTGACCTCACTTCTCCACCAACCACGCTAGCACCTCATCGCCATCCTCGAGTGCGCCAGCCAGCTTCCCAGACGTCCATTGGCCATGTGTCTGCCAGAGAAGCAACTACCATCAGGCTCAACCACTTCGCTCCAAGCAGCCGATCTTCCAGAGAAGACCTATAGAAATCGTAGGATCAAGAATGGGAGAAATCCCATCCGTTTCTCCTCGCTTGATTTACAAGCGTTGAAGCCCTTCATCGCACTGCTATCTTCACGACACGTTACCCCGCTATGATCCATTAGAATAGAAGAGCATTTAGAGGGCCCAGATCCACTCTCAATTGCGGATCCAAGCCTGGACCCTCGTACGAATTCGAAGCAGGACACAACGACACGTGTAGGTCGGAGTCCGCCCAAGACATACTCCTCATGTGCTCCCCACGTGAGGCGCAGGAAAATTTCACAAGGAACCCTCCAGACCTGCCTTATTGCAGATTCATCCCCGCCTCTCAAGAAGTCACGTGCTCGTCACATGACCTTTGCGAATTTTGCAAAACTCCCCTAGGAGTTTAGGTAATTACAATTTAGCCCTTACTCTACAATTTTCTACATTATTTACTTATTGTAGTTTTGCATTAAGACCACTGTTTCCTCTGTCATTTTAGACCTCTTCATTACATCATTTTAATTATTAAAAATAGGCACTGTGTTGTTCAATTAATTCTCTACATTTTAGCATAATTATGATATTTTTGTGATCTGTGGTTAATTAATGATTAAATGTTTTGTGGAAAATTACATATTTTGCCATTATGTGCTTGGAAATTCAAAGGTGATTAACCATTGCTCGAAAAATTGCCAAAATTTTGTTGATTGTATAATTAGTTGTATTTCACATCATGCCCAAAAATAACTACATTTGCAGGCATAACTTGCTCGATAAAAATCATTTTATATATTTCAATCCTTAATTTTTAATTGGTATTAAATCTAATATTTTTCAAGTTTAGGATTTTTCTGAGATCAATTACCCAGTGATAGTTGTTGGATAATTTTATCCCTTGAAAATAAATAGGTTTGATATTTATTATAAATAATTATTGAAATTCACATTATTTACATTCATAAATTCATAAAATATTTATCTAGCATCCAAGAATTCCAAAAACATTATAGTGCATTCATTTCATCATAATTGTCATCATGGCCAAGTTTCATATTTTTTGAACATCGTTTGATTGATATTCATTTTATAGTCCTTAAAATTGGCCTAATCTGCATTTTGCATCCCAAATTTGCATTAAAAATACAAAAAAAACCGCCTTGAAAATCATGCACGAACTTTGATAGATAAATTTCTAGGTTGTTCCTTTGCCTCCTTGAGTTCGACCATGGGACTTGCCCAAGTAAAATAAACAAAAACCACATGATTGAAAATTGAATTAATTAATTGTGATTATTTCTTGACCGATTCCGATTGCCCACCTATAACAAAACGACATTACTTTAAATGTACGATAATTCATGACAATTAAATAGGGCATTTCTGGACTCATCAAATGACGAGTCCGGAAAATGCCCTATTTAATTGTCGTGAAATTATCAAGTATTTAAATTAATGTCTTTTCGTTGTAGGTGAGCAATCAGAATCGGTCAAGAAATAATCACAGGAAATTTAGGCAATTTTAATTAATACAGTTTTATGTTTATTTTACATGGGCAAGTCCCAAGGTCAAACTCAAAGAGGCAATGCAACAACCAAGAAATTTGTTTATCAAATTTCGTGCACGTGTTTTTGGGCGGTCTTATTTTTGTATTTTTAATACAATTTTGGGATGCAAAATCCAAATATGACCAATTTCAGGGACTAAAATATGATTTTCAATCAAAGGATGTCCGAAAAATATGAAACTTGGCCAAGAGGTCAATATGATGAAATGAATGCACTTTAATTTTTGGGAAATTTTGGATGCAAGATAAATATTTTATGGATTTATAAATGCAAACAAAGTGAATTTCAATAATTAATTATAATAAATATTAAACCGAATTATTTTGAGGGGGAAAAATATCTAAGATCTATCAATAAGTGATTGATCTCAGAAAAATCCTAAACTTCAGAAATATAAGACTTAGTACTTATTTAAAATTAAAGATCGAAACATGCAAAATGATTTTTACAAGGCAAACTATGCATGCAACTGCAATTCTTTTTTGGGCACGATGTAACATCAACTAATTATACAATCCGTGAATTTTCAGTAATTTTTAGAGCAATGGTTAATTTATTATGAATTTTGAGGCGAAAGATGATCAAAATACACAAATTTTCACACGAATAATTATTATTATATAACCACAGATCACACAAATGTCAAACATATGCCATAATGTAGAGAATTAATTGAAGAACACAATGCCTATTTTTAATAAATAAAATGATGCAATGAAGAGGTCTCAAATAATGGGGGAGAAAAGGGGTCTTTGTACAAAACTGCAATAATTAAATAATGTAAAAATGCAGAGAGGGAGGACTAGACTGCAACTACCGCACCCTGGGGAGTGTTCTGCAAAATTTCCAGAAAGCCACGTGCTCTGCACGTGACTTTTATTGGAGGGATGCATCTGCAAATAAGGAGAACTCTGGGGGCGATCAGCAAAAACTCTAGAAAA